>VWZS01006216.1:1261396-1660093 GCA_013397075.1 Rhabdornis inornatus
TTTGACAAGACCCTGCAGTGAAATTGCTTTGGCAGAAGTGGAGAGGAGAGGCTTTAGAGAGCAAATAGATCAGCCGAGAGTGACAAGCCGGGGGGGCGAGGCTCACCCAAACCAAGCCACTGAGCGGGAATATTTTCCCCTGACAGAGCAGACAAAATAAATGTTTAACATCAAGGGGAGGAAAAAAGGGTTACTGTTCAGTACTTGACAGCTGATATTTGGCCCTTCTCCTATTTTTCATTTCCAGTATCGGCAAGAAACTTTAATATGTATCGGTGCCTGACTTCAGCAGTCTGATAAATCTTGCAAAAGCCAATAAAACAGGCTAAAGTCAAATTCCTGCTGAAGAGACGCTGATCCTTGGCTTAAACAGAAGTAATCTCTGCACAGATCAGTAGTCTCTAGATTTACAGATGAAAACAGTAGTCCTTTGTGAAGCACAAAGGAGTGCCACCTTTTTACATTGCTAATACTTTCCATAGCACTAACTTGTTTTATCTTAGGAATTAATGAAGCACTGTAAAAAGAGAATTATTAAGTCTTTCTTTGCAATCACTTCTTCTGTTAAAAACATTTTTCTTTTAAATGAGAGGTAGTGTCTATTCATAAAAGCTCTTTCAGTTGCATTTAGGTTAGTTTAGTAAGATCCAAACAACTATCACGTTTATTTTGGCTTTTTGACAACAGTCATAAGGTGGTTGGAGTAACATTTGATTCATCGTAAAGTCAGAAGGTGAGAAGTATTGTAAATCATGTTGTTTGAAAAGGGATGAGTTCAGAGCTTTGTACAATACCACTAAATTTTTTAAGCACTTTTTTATGAGTATATGTAACTATTTATTGCTACGCGATATAATTTTTTATTCTGTGCACATCTATGCACTTGCACATGTTGTTCATGTCGCATTTGCTAACGAAGGGTGTGGGGAGAAGCATAGCAGAACTGGCTCTGGTATCACTAGTGAAGTGGGCTGTAAGAGTTTAAAAAGGACTCTGCAGTTGCAACCTAAAATTCTGCTCTGGAGCTGAGCAGTGAATTCCCGGGACCTATTTTTTTTTTTTTTTTTTTTTTCCCCCTCAAAAAAGTGATGAGGGAGAAGGACTGCAGTCAAAACAGTTAAAAAATTTGTGAACGTTACGACATGGCTGGTGCAGGAATGTTGGGGGGGATTTATGCAAGAATTTGGGTGCGGGGGAGCATTGCTTTCAATTCCTCCTCCTGCTGGTGTTGCTCAGAAGTAATATAAAAAGAATGAAGAAAAAATGACTGTATTTTGTCCAAACTGATCAAGTCCTAACAAGGCAACTGTAATTCAGCCAGTGTGTCTGTTAGGATATCATCTCTTGATTTCAGGTTTCCAATCCTATGTGTTGTTGGCTCTGCTGACAATGATGAGAGACAAATCTCTCTGCTGTTGGCAGGAGCAGAGGAGTTCACACAGGCATAGTATGACAGACTTCCCTACATAAAAATTATCCTTGCTAATATAATATAATCATCCTTTAATGAAGTGGTCCTGTGGTTCCCAAAGGATTTATCAAGAGAAGACTATGCTTTCATCCCACTGAATTATCAGTGTGTTTAGTGTGCCAGTCACACCCACGCCAAGGTGTCACCACTAGCCATTGCTGCTCGTCTTCTTTTCAGGCCTGGTTTTAATTTCCTTGCCACTTCTGCAGCTCAGGTCAGGTGAGAAAGAGGAAAATAAGCCAAGTGAGTGTACTTATATTTTTATTTGTTTCAGAATGCCTGTGATTTAAAAGCTAGTGATCAATTTAGTTGACCTAAATGTAGAGCCAAATTGAAAAATATATCCTCCGAGCATGTGCAATATTGCAAAACTGCTGGCTGTGTGTGCCAGTGTCTTTTTGTGTTGGTGGTTTGTTGGAAAAGCGTTTTGAGTGCTTATTTCTGCACATACTCTCACTCTGCTAGAGCTACTGCTAGTCAAGAGGACCCAGACTACACTTTTGACGTCTTTCCGACTTGCAGGCTCTAAAGGGCCTTGTTCACCAGAGTTTGAAACTCTGGCAACCACTTTGCTGCAGATCTATTAAGGATGCTACAGCATTCCCAAGTGTGGTTGAGGCTGCCTGAAACTGCTGAGCTGGCATTTCACTTCAGACCGTGCTCACAATAAGGGCATACACACAAATCCTCCCCCACCAGTCCAACCCCAGAGCTCACAATTAAATGGCCTTTGGAAATGGCAAAGAAGCTTAGGAAGAATAGCCTTGATGGAATCTAACCTTTCCTGGAGCTGCCCTTGTGTGCGGAATAGTTGATAATTTTCCGAGCTGAAGACGTTGAGAGACGAACGCCTTTTAGCTAGAGCAAAATATCTGCAGCCTTCTTGTGTTCTGCATGTAAAGTACCAGCAAAGTCTGCCCTGACTCCGTACGGCCACTCAACCTCCACAGTTCCCTTCCAAGCCTTGGCTTTTTCCTGCAGGAGCACAGAGGGGTGCTGAAGGCTGGCCAGCCCATTGCTGGGGCTGGTACCAGATGGGAGCTGGGTGGTCCCTGCCGAGGGTGGGATCCAGCAGGTGCAGGGCACTCTGCCCCATGGGTGCTCACTGCTGGGGAGCTGGTGGGGCAAGAGTTAGGGGCTCTACTGCCTTGACTTTTATACTCTTACGAAAGAAATACTTCCTCCAAGTTGTGATGAAGTTTAAAATTAAAGCAAAAGGGGAAATGTACCTGCCCTGCAAATTCAGTCTTCGTCGCTTGCCCTTGAAGCAAATTAAATAATTCTTTACAAAATGTGCACTTCTCATGATAATTAATCTTATGCTATGAAAGAAAACCACACTGAGTAGGGCTTTGGGGTTACTGGTATTAAAAATATCTGAAACCAGTTGGAGTCCGGTGTTTCTTAGGCAAAGGAAATTTTATTTACAAAGTCTTACAAAAGCAGTTGTGTGTTTTCAGCATTAGTAAATGCCATAAGCTTAAACCATACATGCTAAACTCACTGATGCGTGGTTAGACCTCACAATAAAAAACTTCTAAAAAATCAGTAAATTACTCATTGGTATGGCTTTGATTTTTGGCACTAGTTTTTTACACTAAGATGATCCTTTCGTTCTATTCCACACAAGCGCGGGATATGTCCATAATCCTATCTATATTCACCTTTACCAGATATCTGATGGCTTTTAAATGTTTTCATGGGGAATCAGTTTCTTAGCTCCCAGGTTGACAGCTATGGAGTCTGAAATGGTTTTGTTTGTCCATAGAACAATTTGGGGCTACCAAATTAATTTCATATAGAAAGGCAGATTATTTTCGGAGGCTTCTTGTAACTGTTCACATAAATTCTGTATCTCATTTTTGCCATGTGATTCAGCATACAAACCATGGTACAGTTCCTGTTCAAATATACCCCACTTCTGGGGCTATCTGCCTATGGGGAAACAAGCCAAGGTGACCAAGCTCATGCTTGGGGAATACTGATCTGGGGCTGACATTGGGTGCAAACAAACTGTAATACCAGGTCTGTAGGTGTGAGTGTTTGTTGGGGTCTGCAGCTGTTCACCTGAATTGTGACATTTCTGGTTACAGGGTTTTCTGCCATAAATGCACTTCTGTCTTCTCTTCTGTTGGAGTGCTTTTATATCAGTAGAGGCTTCTTGCCGTTAAGTTTTTAGGAATGAAGCTGTTTCTGTTTTTCTTCAAACATATGTTTTGTACCTGGGTGTGATAAAAGGTTCTGGTGTTACATTCCCCCTGCAGAACCTGCCCATACCAAGCAGGATGGGAAATGCAGGAGCTCAGATGCAGGTGGCTCAGATAGATCCACAGGTTTTCACTTGAAGCTACCCTGTTTCTGGGAATAAAAAACCAACCAACCAAAAAAACAACCCAGACCAGGCTGAGATTTCTGAATACAATTGCATCCACTTCCCTTTGCAGGACTCGTTTTTTAACAGAGCAAAGAACAAGACTGCTTTTGCTGTTGTGGTGTCCTTCTCTCATTTTCACTGCCTTCAGCCACTGCAGGAATTGAGAAGGGGTGGGAATGCTGAGGTTGTTGAGACAGGGCTTATTTAAAACCATGTGCTCAACTAGGGCAGCTCTACGGCAGAGTTTTTTCTTATGCTTAGTGCTTGTGATCTCTTTCATTCTTTCTTGCAGTTACAGAGCAAAATCTGGAAATATTATATATAGTAAGCTGCTGAACATATAGAGGTTACTGGGGCAGTAAAGTATTCACAGGAATCAGATAAATAGCTTGTCTTTTAAGGCCAAAATTAAATCATACTGAGAAAACCTGGCACAACTTTCTTTTTCCTTGAGTAGAGGTGGTGTTGAAGTGATACATGGGAAGTTTTAGCTCTTCTTTGCCTGTAAAGGGTAAATGTGCACTTGGGAACACCAGTGCCTCAAAATGAGAACTCAAGGGCTGTTTGTTCTCTAAAACAACCTTGTTGTGTCAATGTTCCAGGGCACAGTGGCAGGCACAGGTGCTGCTGGGTGGTGGTTTGGTCTCATGGAGCTGGAAAGTGTGTGCTCTAGGGGTTCCACAGTGCTGTGGGTCAGGTCCTGCTCTTCTGCATATGTTCTCAGAATGGTATGCGTGTTGAAACCTGCATGTCTGCTTTAAAGTGCAGAAATGGCAAATGTATTTGCTTTCAATGGTATGCTACATATGTTTTCAGTTCTTGGTTTTTTTTTTAATGGAGACTCTTGCTTGTGGCTTAAAGCACCTGAATTCTGTTTGAATAGGACTTTAAGGGCTACAGGACAGATAAGAATAATTTTCTTTCAAACCTTCTATGTTAATCATGTTAGCTATGCTGTCATTAAAAAACAAACTCACAAAGTATAACCGTAGGAGATATGAGTTGCTACTACGTCCGCTAACACTTCATTCTGTTGACTTTCTCACGCTGCCTGTCCTTCGAGAGCATGTTGTGTTGCAAAGCTGGAGGCTGTGGCCTCAATGCAGAGACTCTCCAATTTACATTCTGGTCATACTGCAGCGTTTCATAACCCTGCTTCAGCTTTTCCCTGGCTTCCCAACAGCTCTGCTGCCTGACACTGCACTGGGACCTCCAGGGCGAGGGAAAGGGCCTGGGAGTCCCAGGGAACAAGCGGAGCAGCCAAGAGTCTTTGCTAGAAGAGACTGTCACTACAGGGTGCAGCACTGGCTTGAGAAGTGGTATAAGCTGGTGGTGGATCAGAATGCTGTTGCACAGGGATTTTAGCACAAGTGTCTGGACTGAAAGGAAGGATTGGACCCCTACCACATGGGAAAGGGTTGAGAGAGCATGTAGGGGAAAGGAAGTCAAATATGGATCTCAGTGTCTGGTCAGAGTTTCCAGAAACTCTTTAAGAGCTAAGCCCTTTCAAATGTCTGTTCTCTAGTTTGGAGCAACTGGAGAATGACCTGTACAAACCAATGGGTTCTTAAGAATTAATTGCTTGCAAATTCCTCAAAACATTGACTTACTTGCTGTCTTTTTAATGTTAGCACTACTTTTCATTTTATTCCATGAGCCCTTGCCTGAATAAAGTGCTCCAGGTTAATACCTCTCATTGAAAGAAGACATGCCTGGCACTGCTGAGCCCCCCACCAGAGCAGCCCAGGCTGTGGGCACAGATCTGGCCCCATGTTCTGATGTGCAGCCTGCATCACTGCTGTGAGATTGAGAGAGAAATTCTGCTTTACTAACTTTCATATTTTGTGTTGTAGCCATGAGACGCAAACGACCTGCTGGGATCATCCCAAGATGACTGAGCTTTACCAGTCATTAGGTAAGACATCTATACCAGATGTTTGGTGCTTTCATTTATTTTTTCTTTTTCTTTCAATTGAATGATTTGCAAAGGCAAAGATTTCCAGAGGAAGCAAACCAAAATTAAGTGAAAGGGGGAGGCAGAGCTTTTACCAAGGTTAAAATTTTCTGCAAGGGAAATACATAAAGCACGCATTCCAAAGTGCAGTAGAAAAAAAATGTATTTCATTTAGCACATTTGGAATGTACGCTGGGTTTATAAAGTAATTTGGGTGTATTGTTACAATCTCTTTACTGAAAGACTGGAACAGAAGTTAGAAAAAAATAATCCTGAATCTTTTCACTGTCTAATCTACTTTACAAAAGGCACATGAAAAAAATCAAACCAAGCCGCTGTTAATGTTGACTTTTGGATGGTGGGAAGCCAATTGAAGCAATTTGCCAAACTGTGTTACCACTGCTTTATTTTTAAAGCACTTTCAATACTTAGAAGGCATAGCAGCTGTCATGATGTCATTTTGAATACCCAAATTGCATGCTTATTATGACTTCAGATGTGCCTCTCTGGTGGAGGGTTTTTTTTTTCATTTTTTAGCAGCTTTGGAATTTATTAGCAGAAGCACATCTACCAGATAAAATAGGTTAATCTATGCTCTAGTGTAGGCTGCTTGGCAGGCCATTTAATAGCTAACTCTTTGATTTTAATGGCTGTGTTAATAAATAATAGAGGGTATAATAAAAATTAAGCTATTTTGGTGAAAGAAATATCAGTAAATATCCTGCATTCATAAGGGAGGTTACGTCTGTACAGCACATGTACTAAACCAACTTGAGCACTAGGACTGTCAGATCTAGCATTCTGTGCAGGCTTATTTGCCATGGTGAAAAATAGCTTAAATTATCACCTGCTAAACTCTAGTTTAGCTGCTGAAAACAGTCTAATTATGCCAGTGTAATCTATTTCGAGCGAACTCAGGTATCTCTATGGTGCTCTGCCATTCAAGGCATACTAAAAATATTTTAGAAAATGATATAAAATGAAACAACACAGTGTGAAGATTTTTTTTCCTTTAAGTATTAGCAGTGTGGCAGCAGTTGGTTTAAAAATTAACCAGAATTCAGCTTTGTATGCCAAAAAGGGATATAAAATGTATAAGTTCAGGCTAACCAAATGCAAAAGCAGACAAGTAGTGACTTGACATTTAATTATAAGATATTGCCCCATGCGTCTCCTTCATATTTCTGCTTTTAAAGTGTGTGGTTTAAAAGTTTCAGGACAAATGGTAATTGCACATGCAGACATCCCTTTAGTACAGGTAGGTCTTAGACAGTTGCCTGTTAATTTAACTGCTCTCTGACTCCACAGCCGCCTTTGATCCACAGATTGCATGGTATTGCTGATACTGTTATTGGTCAGACCTAAAGTCCTGTTGCAACTGCTTTTCTTCTGCTAGTTCCCTGTTTCAGGCAGAGTACTCTTAAATACCAAGAAGTGAAAAGGTAATAAGGGAGAAAAGTGTCCTGAAAGATTCAGGTCAGCAGTTCAGAAGATGTGTGACTGCTGAAGTCAGTTTGCATTTAGTTTAACTGAGTTTTATCACTGTATCACCCGAATGTCAGGAGTTTAAGATAGCCTTATTTTTTACTGCATAAAGAAGGGACATGTTCAGGCAGATTTTGTTTTTTACTTGGGAACTTTCTTTTTCTCCTGCTGTTTTCCTTTTCAGGAGCATGAAATGTCAAAAAAAAGCAGTCCTCTATCTGGATGGTTCTGGATGGTTCTGTTTCTTTTGAGTTGAGACCAAACAGTCGTCAATGTGAAAGGGACACTGATTTTAGCAAAGTATGCATAATATGTATTTTTATGAGTAAACTGAGGTGTTCATATATGTGTACCAAAGAGACTAGACAAGGTGGCTCTTTGTGTGCTGCCACATGGGTGAAGCTTTGATGAAAGTGCTACTATATAACCTACCGATTTATTTTATTTTTGAGCTGGGTGTAATCACCATTGCCTAACTCTCACACAAACTGCATAATACAAGTATAACCCGTTTAGTCTTGAACAGAACCCTTGATGTATTTTCAGTGCTTTGCTTTGCCTCAGGTCAAAATGGTAATAATGGGATGTTTGAAGTCTTTTCAGACTGTTCAGTTATATATTATCTGAGAAGATGTTATTAAAGTCGATTTTGTATTGCATACTCATTAGATCCTATTATTTTACCCCCCATTAGGATCCAAATTTTGTTTCTAACTCGTATAAAGAAGCTAGTAAAGAGCTTAGTATGTATGCCTTTTTAAAAATCTGGTAGAAAGGATGAATCTGGCAAGCTGGTAAATGTAAAAAAAGTGAGACCAAGTACATCAATGCTGTCAAGAGTTTTCATTTCCATTTTCCAACTCCTACACTTACCCAGTATGGAATAATTGTGTTATGTGATGTAGCTCTCTATACATGCCAGTATACCATAATTTGCTACAGGATGCTTATGTCTAATTTAAATTCTTACAAATTACTGAAAGCTTAATTTTTTTTCAAGTGAGTAAGGAAGATGCATCTTGGCACGAGGTAGCGTGTTTTACCTGTCTCTAAGATGCAAGAGACACTTCTCCAAGAAAGAAGAGTAATATTAATTTTCACATATCCAATTCACACACCTACAAATTGTTGCATTACATTTTGCTAAAATGGGTGAATTTCAAATGAGACTTATTTGTTCATTTTTCTATCTTTTGAGGTCTGGGTGTTAATAAAAATGAAGCTAAACTACTTGGGAGCATTATTTGGTACTAATAAAAGAAGATAGCAATGTGCTGTGCGCAGTCCTGTAACCTCTTCAACTGGGACTGCATCAGAGACAGAAGGAAGAATCTACAGGAAGAAATTATACAATAATCTGCCTATGATTCTCTTGGAGGTCATTTGCTAAAATATGGCTGGTTGTAAAGATACTTTTTAAATACTTGATTGAAATTATATATGTGTATCAAAAAATTTCCAACTCGCAGTTCTTTCTAACTGAAATTTTCCTTTTAAGATACTAAGATGCTTGTTCCTGATTGCTCTTCCTTATTTAAACAGTGTAGCATTTTATCAGTGTTAATGAAATATTTACTCAAGCTGAGCAATTTTTACTCTTCTTTGAGTTATGGCTACTTAAAGTTACATAATAAGCTGTCTATATTGAACGACTTAATTGTTTAAAGTTTAGTTGAAGTGGCACCAGGAAGTAAATGTTGGTATACATTTAATTAAAAAAGAATCATGTAAGTTAAGAGCATAGAGAAGAAAAAGATACTGAAATAGGAAAGGTAGTAAAAAAAAATCATGATAGTGAGCTTCAAAGGATCAGAAGCTGACAGGCATCCCCTGGTTTGTATTTACACCATTATGAACCACTCCTATTTTCTTCTAACTTCCTTCTGAAGGTCTTCAAAGAATCAAGAACTGCTCCAGCTGCTTTTCTTTCCAAAATTACTTCCGCTGCAGCAGATCTGCTGTTTTTACACTGTTCTTTTACATCCCCCTTACAAATTTTTTCATCCTTCATGGTGGCTCCAGGGCATCACTGAAAAGGGAATTTATGGTTTTTCACTGTCTTGGAGACCAAGGACCTTTGCATGAGGGGAGAGACAGAAGGAACAGGAATCATTAAGTGGTCTGAGTTTGCTCAATTTTTTCAGATTATCTTCTGAGAGTGAACATTTAATGTCAGACAGTTTAGCTCTGAATAGTAGTATTTTGCCTTTAAGCTGAGAATGACTCCAACCTTTGTTATGATGGCCCAGGAGGAATTGACTTGTCATGCCATACTGTTAGTGTCCCCCTTCTCCAGCCTTCCTATGTCATGTTATGTCAGTACAAGTGTCCTCAAGGTACATTAGTGTCACCATGAGCAGTAATTACAGTAGCAGGATGCAGTCAGAAATGTTATCAATCCTAATTCACCAAGGCAAGACAAGAGGGTGAAAACCACCCTCATCCTTGCAGGCTGCACTGGTGACAGCTCTCCATTTAATTTAGAGAATGGGGGGCAGTTCTCTATGGACTATATGAAAAAAATGTCAGAGTTGCTTAACACAAGGTGGGAGGATGCTGGAAGGCACCTCTGAGCTTTCAGCAGCAGCTGCTGTGTTGATCTTGTGGCTGGCTTCTCTTGTGCAGCAATGCGAGCTTCTAACTCACAGTGACCAAGGCTGACCAGCTTCATCCTCTTTGGTTTGTGTATTTTGATTTGTCCCTCTGAAATGCTGCCTGGAGAGGCTGGACTGCCCCTGGCTGCCATTACAGTTTGTATTAGCAACTACTAAACCATATATTTATTATGAAGTTTTATTCATATTCAGCTGTTTTTCGTGTTTGCTGCAGTAAGACCCATGCCTAGTACACACATCAGTCATTTGATTTCTACTGCAATCCAATAAGATCATCCATATGGCCTCTCCTTAAAGGTAGTTTATTCACTCATTATTCGCTCATTATTCACCTTTCAGAAAATAGGATTGCTTGGATTCAGTCAGCCTTGGCTGGTAGTCAGTCTGAAGGAGGTCATCTTTTTGTGTGATTGAGTCCTGTGGAGCACACACCTGACAGACAGAAAATGTAACTGTAGCAGAGAGGTAGAATTTAGGGGTAGCAGTTAACCTGGCATCCCTTGAAAATGAAAGCACAGCTGTATTAGCATTAAGGAGGCTCTTCCAGAGATAATGAAGGGCTGTTCTGTTGCAGAATATTACCAGTATGGGAACATTTTAACTGTGCTCTTGGTTTGCAAATGGACACCTTTTATTATTATTTTCTGAAATTGCTGGCAATTTATTTATTTTAGAATTTTCCAGTATGACTGCTTCTCACCAGAGTACATAAAAGGTTTCTGAACTTTCTGACTACAAACTCCACTCATATCCCAACCCCATAATGGGATGTACCTGGCGTACATCAAATCCTCTCTTACGTTTTTGTGTTTGCAGGCTGAAGAAAAGACACTTCATTCTAGAACTCCCAAAGGTCATATCAATTGGTCTGATTACAGGGATGCTGGCACATGCTGTGGTGTTCAGCCACTGGGTCTAGATGCAATCAGTAGTATTGTGGTGCCCTGGGTACCTCCCATTTGTTAATTTGCAGAGACCCTGTTGGCTTTTTCACTCAGTTGGACAGGCCTAGTACAACATGTGGGGTCATTTCATGGAGAGTGGTTAAGCTGTACATAGAATAACAGTTTACTGTTATTTATTACCAAAGCAGTGTAGATGATAGCATTAATTAGTGTTATAATAAAAGTCAATGGCTGAGACTCAGCTGATATTAAGCAATGCTACTTGATTAATTTCTTTCCTTTGTGCATTTGTGTCATTTGCATTTTAAAATTACAATTCCAAAAGAGGCAATATATGTCACTGTAGGGCACTGTTAAAAGATTTATTCACAGGTTTTGGGCAGCAGGAGGAAACCCAACATTCTTAAAAGCCAGACAGGGAATCTCAGCTGTATTGAAACAATGTGAGCTGAAGCTTCTTGAAGAGGCAAGAGTGCTGCTAATGTCTGATGGAACATGGAAAGTTTAGTGGATGTAGAGGAATTACTGTCTATTCAGGACTGTCCAGTAAAGAGTTTTTAACATCTATTGGGAAGACATTGTAATTCCCAAAATAGGTTGTCCCCAGGCAGTGTATTTATGAACAGTCTATGAGCATGTCACAAGCTGTGGCTGAGTAAGGCTTTCAGGTTTTGAGGTTTGTTGGTCTAGGTTCACATTTTCTGTCCTTGCACCTGAGAGTAAAAAAACCCTCAGAGCACTCTAAATCTTACCAAATGAAGATGAGGATTTAACCTGATGGCATCTAATTTCTTTAAAAGAATTAAGTTGTTAAGTTGCTAAATTTTACTCATACCACCTGAAGCATGTAAGCTTCTCATTTCGGTGAGATGGTGTCCAGGCAGTGAGATAACTGCTGTCTGTAGGACCAAGTGAAGGGTATGTATTTTGCCCTCATTAACTAAAAAAGCAGTTATAATAATATTCACAATAATATAAATAAAAAACCCCTTTTTAAAGTAAGGAGGAAAGGTAGTTTCCGGGTAGAAAGCACTTTATGAGATGCCTTCAGATTACATTGAGAGAGATAAATGATATGAACAACCTTTGGTGGGAGTTAGCCTGGCCCATCCCAGTGCTTTCAAATAGTGAGATGAGTCTGTCGTACAGGATAGGAGGATATCAAATGGAGCCTCCCAGTCACTCAGCACTCTCAGCAGATGCAGCAGCTGTAGGTGGGGGTCAGACTGTTTAAGAACCACTGTGTAAAGCAGTTCAGTTATAACACCTTATTTAAAACCTGTTGGCTGGGTTATAGATGTGACTCCTTAAGGATAAAAACAAATACCACCTCATGCTAGATGCTAAACCTCTTCTTAATTAGGTTATTTTGGAAAACTTACTGATTTTAATTTTTAATTGCTTTTAGTTATTTTACAAGCTATTTTATGCAGTGAAAGCTCAAGAGTATGAGAATATGTTTTTCCTCTTGATGTACTACTCGTATCCCAATGTAAAATCCAGAATTTAGCAAGGCAGGATTTAAAAAATAAATCTGTGTCAGTAGTCAGTGAGACGTTCCAGCAGGTGGTTTGAATCACTGACCACTTCTCAAATTAGTGGGTTTTTTTGCTTGATTATCCACTAGCAAAAAGATCTGCTGCATGTAATTGCAGGTGTTTCTAGAACATTGTAGAAATAGAATGTAGCCTTTATGTTTTGAGATTTCTCTCAACATGCAGAATTATGCAGAAAATGTTAGAATTTAATTATCTTACCATCTTTCCACAGTATTTCTGATTTGAGTTATTCCTATCAGCGGTCTGAAGTACCCTTCATTAAAGCTGCATTTGTAATAAAAGCACTAGTTCTTGTTCACTGTTATCATGTTATTAGATAGAGAAAGATATATATTCACTTGAACAGAGAGGTCATTCATGGCTGAGTGATGGGAAAGTCATGATTTCTTTTTGATCTGGGATGTAAATATGTGGCCAAATACTCCCTTGTGATCCTTTCTTCTGTCTGTTCCTTTCCAGGGACCAGGTGACCTCTTCCACTGCATCGTTGTTTCAGATCATAAACAGATTATTCTCTTGGGCATTAACATTCTTTTCAAACCTTGAAAGTTGCCTTCTGAGCAAGAAGAGGGAGTATTGTTAACAACTTGCGAAAGTTTCACAAAACACCGAGTGCTTTTCAGCCCTCTGACCACCCCGTTCAGAGGATGAGGTGGTACATACTTTGTAGGAGTGGGAGGAAAGGGATGGAAGAAAACTTGTGTGGTAGACTGAGCTCCTCAACCTGCTCCAAAATGATAAAAGCTTTGGAAGCAGGGCTTAATGGGTTCTTACTCTTTCTGTGGGCTGTGGAAGTGTGGAGAAAGCAACATTTTTTTTTTTCCGTTAGGATCTAGGAAGGAAAAAAGCAAAAACATTTTCACAACACAGAGAGGTAGGAACTACTGATGTTTCCATAGGCTTTTGGAAGGTTGCTGCTGCTTGAGCCCCCTTCCTCCCTCCTCGGCTTGCTCCCAGCAGGAGCAGCTGGGGTGTGGCCGCACAGTGCATCTGTGCTCCTCACTCAAGGTCCCCCACTAGCTGTCAGGGGTGGCTTTATGTCCAGCACTTCCCAGCCCAGGGCCAAGACTCATTCCTGGCAGTCTTGTGTTCTGTGGTTCATTTAAATGGGGTCTCATCCTGCAAGTGAAATGTTTGAACCCAGTTAGGAGGGGCCTTGGCTCCTTTCATTGCTACCCAGAGCAACATGTCTGTTCCAGCAGTAGCCCCAGGGGAGGAAAGACACCACTGACAGTTTCATAGGCGTAGGGAGGGGAAAAGCGAAATCATTAAGATCCAGTGACCTTAAGTGACTGTCACCATCTGGTAAGACAGCTGTCCATCAGGAGCATGGAGGTGGTGGCATAAGGAGGACAGAGGTGAGCAGTTGGCACAGGGGCAGTAACTGGGTGCAGGCTAATCCTGGTGACAGCACCGAAGGTGGCAGTGGAGGTGTGCGACGGCTCACCCTTGGCTTGCAGAGCCAGATGAGCAGCGGTGCTGCTGCTTTTCCAAAACCTGAGATGAGAGCTCCAAAATGAGCACCTGGCATTGCTGCTTCATCGTTTAGAGCAGATGCTTCTTGGCAGCAGTGTCGTTAAGGCTGATGATAAATTCAGTGTCTATTACATATACAGGAAAATATATGTAAACTGTAGCACTTGCAGGATTAAATGTCTTCAGTGATTGTACTTTCTGCCTTGATCGAGGTCTGAAATATGCATAGATATTTACTCACATTTCTGAAAATGTAAATAATAAATAGATAAGCTTTTTCTGAACACTCAGAGAGAATTTAAGAAAGTCTTCTTCATTTTGTCAAATGCTAGCCATAATATTCTTTTAGAGAATAAAAATATAGATTTGCAACAAGGGTACAAAATGTAATTGAATTCATGGTGTGTTTGAGAGAGAGACAGCTTTATTAATTTCCATTTGAGACAAATTAAGTCACTTTATTTGAACTTCTTACTGTATTCTGCACCACATAAAGGACCTGTCAGGGTGATAGTGAGAGACACAGCTGGCAGGACCAATACACTGAAGTGCCCATTAAAAAGGTGTATGCAACTGTGTAAAGAAAAAGAAGTTATATACAAAGCTGAAACTTCCTTTTCTGCTCTAAGACATGTTTCAGAAACATTACATAGCTTTTATTAAGGTATACAAAACTACTGAATTATCATACCTCATATTATGCATTCAGAACAGCTTAATTAAAATTAATGTAATTGAGACTATATTCCCTCTGCTACCTATACCTGTACAGCATTATAAATGATTTTGGGATAGTTATACCCAAGCTACCACATTTCAAACAGCTTTACAGCACCTTAGCTTGTATGCCAGCAAGCAAATGTTTTGTCTTTCCCTGTTTTTCATCATATTCTTCATGTAAGAGTCTGTCAGGCTTAGAGGAAGCTTATTAAGCTAAAGAGACCTTTATTTTGAGTCACTACGTTTTCCCCCTAATGTTCTTTTTATATTTACATGGTAGTTTACATTTTCTAAACACTTTCCCATCAGTAATTCCTTAGCTCCATGGGTTTCATTAGCAAATTAAATGCGTTCAGCAATGTTGTCAGGTGATGAAACTGGCTGGCACAAGCAGTGTATTTCTGTCCTGGAAAACCCTTAAGTTGCAATATGCCAAGCCATCTCTTGGGAATAATCTTTAAGATGCACAGGAGTGTCTGTGCTCAGGAATTAGTTCGGTAGGTGACAGGTGACAGGGCCAAGAGCATGCATCTGTTTTTTCAGTGGTGGGTGGCTGCCCTGTAGTGTACGTGTGTCCCCTGCCACTCCTCAGTTCCCAGTGCAGCTGCTGGCAGTGCCCTTTGGGAACCAGCTGCTGTGCTCTGGTCTGGTGTGTCTTTGTCCCCACAGTGTCCAGGAGGTTTTGCAAGCCGTGGTTAAATTATTCAGTGGGGATTTGTGCTGATGTCCTTTTTTTGTTAAACTTAGGAAGACAGCACTAGCAGAAGTTGAGCCAGGCAATGTCTTCCTAACTGGGTGCAATTCCCTGTCATGCTGCCAGAGCCACTGACTCCCTGCCATTTTGCAGGTGGGGACCTGGGAACTCACCTGGCTGGGTGAGGTGGCTTCTCTCCAGAAAGGCTCTACATCTCTGGGGCCTGCTTAGATGGAAAGCACAGAAGTTTAATTGGATATTTTTAAAAAGTTTTTTGTTACAGCCGTAGTTGAGAGTCACCTGTTTTTTCCTGGGCAGAGGTTTTCCCGTGGGGCTGCCTGCACACAGCCTGGCTGGTGCATAAGGTGAGCGAGGAGTTTCAGGCTCTCATTGCCCTCACAGTGCCTTCGGTGTGAAAAGCTCTGCAGTATTTTCAGACACACTGCTGCAGTCACTGATGTTGTCCTTTCAAGTGCTCTTTAGTTCAGTGCCTTTGAACAAAAGGAAGTAACGCTTTAGGACTTAGTGGGGTTTTTTTGGATGGTTGATTGTCAAGATTTGAGGGCTTTAGCTCAGTGAAATTTCTAACAATTTTCCTCCACCTCTTTTAAACAGGTATGGTCTTGTAGTTCAGCATAACAACGTCTTTGTGCGTCTGGTTGTTTCTAGTGTGTAAAGCTGATCTTTTATTCTAATTTGCCTCCCTACAGCTGACCTGAACAACGTCAGGTTCTCGGCGTACAGGACTGCCATGAAACTCCGCAGGCTGCAGAAAGCTCTCTGCCGTAAGTACCTGCCTGTGCCTCACCTGCTGCCAGGAAGGCTCCATGACCAACACACAAGTTTATTCACAGATTTCAGAAGCAGAAAAACACTCCCAGAAAAACACATACCCCCAGCTCTGCCTGGTACATGGAGACCTCTCACCTGAAGGGCCTCCTGCTGCCACCGGTTTGCATGATCATTACAAAGCCAGAGTGCTGGGTGGTTTGAAGATCTCTCCCTTGCAAGGCAGAGCTGCAGTTCAGAAATGAAACTGAACATACCGTACATATTTCTTGTCTTTACACTCTTTAGCCAGGTATTTTCACTGTGCTGTGTCACTGTGCCATGTCCTGTGTCAGCCGCAGCTTTGCACCTGAAAGGAGCGAAGTTGTGGTGTGTTGGGAACAGTGAGAGCTCAGGTGAAATAATTGCTTCAGAGCTGGAGTTGCTAATGGCTTGTTAAGTTGAATCTTGAGCCTTGAGGGGTTATTGCCTTTAAATGAGATCATTGCAATAAACATTTAGCTTCATTTTTTCCTCAGCTTTCGGTTGTGTTGAGAAGTCTCTCATCAGCTGTATGTTAGTGATGTGCATGTTCGAACATTTTAAATCTCCCAACTGCTGTATGTTATTCTACTTTTCAGTGGAATTACATTTCCTTTTCAGCTTATTGTAACCTGATAGCTAAATAATTCGCTCTGAGTTTTCTTGATAGGCCAGTCAGTTGCCAAAGCAAGCCATTTATTAGGCAGTCCAATTGGGAGGGTTATTAAAATATTTTAACATTCACTATTTGACATTTAATTATAGGGTTATATTTCTGACACAGTTGCAAATGTATCAACTGTTGATTTATCTCAAGTTGGATTTGTGCTCACATGCTTTCTGGAGCTGTGTCAAACCTCGGTATTTTTTAGGGTGTTTACTTTTAGGCTTATAAGCATGGGTGAATTCTGCTAAAGTGTGCAGACTTAATTTCTGAATGTATAAAAAATAGGGAAAAAAGGGAAAAAATAAACAATAAGTGAAAAGTCTTGTAACATAATGAAAGATTTCAACATGAATGCAGTGACAAAGAAGGAATTATGATGATTAGAAATACAAACATCTTTCCATGGTACAGCACTTCTGCCACACTCACTGTGGAAATGTGATATAAAGAAACTGGAGTGATATGCAGTGAGAAGTATTCATAATTAGTGCAGCACTGAAGGAAGCAGAATTTTTGGATTTAACTAGCTGGCAATGCATAAGTGTAACTTGTAACGTGTTTTTATGACTGAAAGTGCAAAACTTTGCATCCCATTTTATCTGTATTAGAATCATAGAATATTCTGAGTTGGAAGGAACTCAAAATATCATCCAAGTCAAGCTCCTGGCCCTGGGCAGGATACCCCAAGAATCATACCATGTGCCTGAGAGCATTGTCCAGATGCTTTTTGAACTCTGTCAGGCTGGGGCTCTAACCACTTCACTGTTCCAGTGCCCAACCACCCTCTGGTGAAGAACCTTTTCCTGATATCCAACCTAAACCTCCCCTGACACAGGTTCGGGCCATTCCCTTGGTTCCTGTCACTGTCACCACAGAGCAGAGATCAGTGTCTGTTCCTTCTCTTCCCCTCAGGAGGAAGTTGTGACTGCAGTGAGGTCTCTCCTCAGTCTCCTCCAGGCTGAACAAACCCAGTGCCCTCAGCCACTCCTCATATGGCTTCAGCTCAAAGACCTTCATCATCCTCATTGCCCTCCTTTGGATGTTCTTTAACAGCTTCATGTCTTTTTTATACCATGGCACCCCAAACTGCCCCCAGCCCTGGAGGTGAGGCTGCCCCAGCCCAGAGCAGAGCAGGACAATCCCTCCCTTGCCCTTCTGGCCATGCTGTCCCTGATGCCCCCAGGACACGCTTGGCCCTCCTGGCTGCCAGGGCACTGCTGGCTCAGGTTCAACTTTCCATCCACCAGGACCCCCAGGTGCCTTTCCCTGGTGCTGCTTTCCAGCCTTTCATTCCCCAGTCTGTCCGTACATCCCGGGTTGTCCCATCCCAGAGGCAGAATCCAGCACTTTCCCTTGTTGAATTTCCCATGGCTGGTGACTGCCCAGGCCTCTCATTTGTCGAGGTCTCTGCAGGGCCTGCCTGCCTTCAGGGACCAACAGCTCCCCCCAGTTTTGTATCACCTGCAAACCTGCTCAGTGTCCCTTCCAGTCCTGTGTTCAAGTCCTTTATGAAGATGTTGAAGAGCACAGGGCCGAGGATGGAGCCCTGTGGAACCCCACTAGTGACAGCTCACAGCTCTGGTGTCACCCCGTTCACTTTGTGCCACATCTGTGAGTCAGCTGCTCACCATCAGTGATGGTGTGAGTGTGTTTTTTCAGCTGAGGGCTGGACATTTCGTCCAGAAAGATCCTGTGGGGGACAGTATTGAAAGTTTTACTGAAATCCAAAAAGATTGAACTGGCTTCCTTTGGTCAGCTAGCTGGGTTAGTGTGTCATAAGAGGAAATTAAATTTGTTAAGCAGGACTTTTCTCTCACAAATCTTTACTGTCTGTGACTGATTACTCTATGGTCCTTCAGGTGTTTTCCAATAACTGATTCCTACCATTAAACAATTCTGGACTCATCTTGGACTTTTGCATTGGGTTTGAGTGGCCAGGTTTTGGTAGCAGGTGTCTTCAGGGGTGATTTCTCTAAGAAGCTGCTAGAAATTTATCCTATGTCTGAGCCAATTCCAGCCAGCTCCAAGACAGACCTGCTGCTGGCCAAGGCCAAGCCCATCAGTGGCAGTGGTAGTGCCTGTGGGATAATGTAGTTGGGAAGGGTGTGGGAGAAAATCTGTTGCACAGCAGCTGGGAAAGAGGAGGGGAAATATGTGAGAGAAACAATGCTGCAGACACCAAGGTCAGTGCAGAAGGAGGAGGAGGAGATGATCCAGGCACCAGAGCTGAGATTCCTCTGCAGCATATGGAGGCAACCATGGTGAGCCAGCTGTGCCTCTGCTGCCCATAGAGCTCCACAGTGGAGCAAATATCCACCTGCAGCCTGTGGAGGACCCCATGCCAGAGCAGGTAGGTACCTGAGGGAGGCTGTGACCTGTGTGAAACCCATGCTGGAGCAGACTCATGGCAGGAATTGTGAACTCTTGGAGAGGAGCCCACACTGGAGCAGGTTTGCTGGCAGCACTGTCTGTTCCCAAAGGACTTCATCCTGTGGGAGGGATCCACTCTGGAGCAGTTCGTGAAGAAGTGCAGCCAGTGGGAAGAACTTGTGTTGGAGCAGTTTGTAGAGGACTGTCTCCCGTGGGAGACTGCACACTGGAGCAGGGGAAGAGTGTGAGGAATCCTCCCACTGAGGAGAAAGCAGCAGAAACAACATGTGATGAATTGACTGCAACCCCCATTCCCCTGCTGCTGCTGCAGGAGAGGAGGTAGAGAATTTGGGAGTGAAGTTGACACTGGGAAGAAGGGAGGAGTTGGGACATGTGTTTTAAGATTTATTACTCATTATCCTCCTCTGATTTGATTGGTAATGAATTTAATTGATTCTCCCAAGTCTGTTTTGCCTGTGACAGTAACTCGTGAGTGATCTTTCCCTGTCCTTATCTGACGACCCGTGAGCCTTTCAGTGTATTTTCCCTCCCCTCTCCAGCTGAGAAAGCTGAAGTCAGTTCATCTCTTGAGGTTAGAGTAAGGTACATTTTCAGAGAATTGATGCTCTCAGAGACATGCAGTGGCACTTACACTGATTACTCTAGCACATTCTTCATACTTGTATCTAAGGAGAAGTATTCAAGGAATTTGGTTAGCAGGCTTTGTTCTTACAAATATTTTTGCCTGGAGATACCATCATTGTATTTGTGTATTCTATCATTTCAGTGTCGCTTGTGAACTCAGTTCAATTAGATTTTTTTAAAAACCTCAATTCATTACAAAATTTTTTTTCTGCATTTTGGCAATAGTAGAATTAGAGCACAGTGCTGGATTTCAGGGCTCCTACACAAAGCCAAAATCCCACTTGCAGTAGGTGCTGCTTTCAGCTCTTACTTTTCATTTCTGTTTTAAAATTGTAGGTTTTTAGATATATATATCCGTATATGCCCATATATATCTATATATCTTCTTTTCTGCAAACTCCATAGAAAACAGCAATTTTTTCTACTGAGGAGTACTCTAAAAATGTGTGTTTAATAAAAGGCCTGCAGAACTAAAGGTACAGCCTATTTCTCAGTGGCAAGAATAGAAACGCTTTAAAAAGGGAGCTGTACTTAAACTGTAGTTCTTTTCAGTTCATAGATCAGCCCAATGAATATTAAGACACTAGGATATTAAACCTAAAGAAGAATGTGGAAAGTAGCAGTCCTTAACAAATAAATGCTTATGTGTTCTGTTATCTAGTGTGTGGCTTTATCATTTCAGCCTTCAAAATTGTTGTGAGCATGCCAGGTGTAACTATTGCGCCAGGTTTTTTTAAATGTACGGATTCTTTTGATAATCACATCAAAGCATGATGACTTTCTTGTCTACTTTTTAAAGGTCTGATCTTCAAGTGCAAACCACATCAGGACATCATGGTATCAATAAAATCAGATGTATTCACAAGCTTTTCTTGGAAATGCAGCAAAAGAAAATATTCAGGAACTTTTGCTAGGGGTATTTTTTTCCTTTATTTGTATGCAGACTAGATTAAATACATTTTTTTAATGTGGCAGCCAACAGCAGCAGGTTACAGAAGAGATGATCTTGCATTCTGGGAGGACCGTTTATACTTTTTATTACCTGCCGTATGTTGAGTTTTTCCTAAGATCAGTTTGTGACCTCTAGGGTGTACTTTCTTCTGCCTGTTAATTGTCACTTCTGTCCTTCAATTGGTTACTTATTCCATGTTGTCTTTTTATACTTTTTCTGCAATCTGGCAGTGTCTAGGATGTTAAAAACGTCCTAACCTTTTCTCTATTGCCTTAGAGGCCAAAAAATATTTATATAAGTGACTTAGACTTCAAAGTAAGTTAGAAGCCGCTGCTCACACAGATTTTGGAGTCAGTTTTGGAATTTTAAATAGAGAAGTGTAAAAGAGTGGTGGAGTACCCACAAGAAGTGCAAAGCATAAAATGGCATGGTTTATTTCAAGTAAAGCTTTTCAAATCACAGCATGGTGCCAAATACTCAGCCTTTCAATACATATCTGACTGTGGAGCTTGTCATGTGCAAGTTGGTCATTCACAAGACCTCTGCTTTTAGGAAAGAAATACACAATTCTGTATTCTGGGACAGGACCCCACACAGGCATTTCTTAAATCTGGTGGAAAAGATGAAGGGGCATGTGATGAAGGCCAGAGCCTTCCTTTTTCCCACAAAAAGAGGTTCCCTAAAGCAGAATGTGTTGGCAAGCGCTTTTTGCTTGTTAGGAGATGATTGTGTGTTACAAACTTCGGGGTAGGACAGGATGTGGATGAAGAGTGGGCTGAAAGGCTTTTCAGAATATGCTGCTTATTAACAGGAAAAGCTTTCACAGAGTGGAATGACCCATGTTTAGCAGTAGCTGCATTTATAATTACGCTGCTACTCAGACGCCTGAGGGGTTCATTTAATTACCGTTGATTCGTCGTCTCAAAGGAGCTGAGAGTTCAGCCTAAAGCTTGGAGTTATAGGTGTTGTGAGGGCTGTGCTCTATTTTCAATTTGACTAATGAATTCTTAGAAGAAAAACATCTTTCTGAGACACTCAGAAACAGGTCTGATGCTTTTGCAGGATATAACACTGACCTTAGCATAGCTATATTTTTTATGCTAGTAGGTTAAACATAATATTCCAAAGTACTTTATTTTAATAGATGTCTATATGCTAATGGGAAAAAAACTAAAACTCCAGTAAAACCCAGCGCAAAATCATGGAGTCAAAGTTAAATGTCTTGGTGTAATAATAGAGATAGAATTCCAAGGTTTCCTTATTCACTCTAGCACTAGGTATGTTAGGCCCAGAGGACGAAATTTTCAGCAGTGCTTAAGGGATTTAGTAGCAGAAGTAAGTCCCTATTGATTTCCAATGAAATGTATACTCTTGAAATTCTTCTGGCAATTACAAAATCTCAGCATACTGTCCAAGCAGTGTTGCGAACCACCCCTGTGGGCAGCTAAAGTATTTCTTATCTCCCAGTAGGACATCAAAGGGGCAGTTTCGTCCTAGGTAAAATAGGATACTCAAGTATGAATTTGCCAAATGGGCCCTTAAACAGGATCAAGTTCTAAAAATATTCCTGTATGATGTTCTGCATTTAGCCTCTGCTCATTCTGGAATTTTTTTGGCGTTATGAAGAGATGCTGCTTACCACAACTCAAGAAAGCACATTTTTTATTCTAGTGAGAGAAAAACTGGTCTTGCAGTTAAGTCAGTTCATTTTCCAGTTTTGTGAAGAATTTCCTGGATGATTTTGGGCAGTTCATTTTGGACTAGATGCTACTCCCGTAGGTCATAATGCATTGTGCTGCACTTTGTGACTGTTCATGGTATGAGCAGGATTAACAGCATCTGGGCTTTAACACCCCCATTGCTCACACCCTGGAAATTCACTGCAAGGAGTTAGGAAGTGTTTTCCTGTGGCAGCTGGAAGATCGTCATCAAGCATCTCATCTTTCTGATTTCCTTTGTTCTTACTCCTACCTTACTTAGTAAGCCAACATCCCATGATTTTGTGTGCCCTAAGTGTGATGCTGCTTGGTAATGTTAGTTTGCAGAGGTTAAGAGCTGTGAAAGGGAAGTTCAGTTTTGCCCTGGACATCCGCATTTCAAGATGCAACTGACTTAAATTGGAATAAAAATCAAGTTTTTAAATGTCTGTGACAAAAAACATGGTTTCATGTTGACTAATAAGTTTAAACGTCTCTTACTCTCTAATGATATGGAGGTATTTATAAAAATAAATGCTCTTCAGAATTAAAAATGGATACATTTAATTAATAAATATTGAAACAAGGCATTTAGTGCTTCCAGAACCTTCTTTTCACTGTCCTCACTAGAGGAAAAGTAACAGAGAGGTTAATCACAGTTCAGCTCTGATTTGTTTGCATATTCCTTGTGGAGTTTGGTTTGGTTAAGATTGCTTGACTTCTCTAAGAAATGGGCAACACATCTCAGGAGAGCTGATGACCTGTGCTATGGCAAGAGCACATTTGGTGAATGCAGTAATCAAATATTAGCCTGTCCATCTGTAGGAACATAAAACATGAAATACATAATTTTTACTTGCACAGTAATTTGTGTAATATCTCCATAGGACCCAAGGGCATAATAAGTACTTTACAGCTAAAAATGAAACAGATAGACACTGGTCTCTAAGGCCACAGCTAAATAACAGTGCATCTGTAGGAGTCCTGAAACCAGTCTTGCATGTGACTTTCAGAGGACATTTTACATCCTCTGGCCAGGCACATAAGCCAAGTACAGTGCTCTATTTACTTTTTGGATGTGGGTAATACAACCACTGTTTCTCTTCCATCTTTATGATTGTGTATTTTTTTATTCCAACAGTGGATCTCCTGAGTCTGTCTGCTGCATGTGATGCCTTGGACCAGCACAACCTCAAACAGAACGACCAGCCAATGGATATTCTTCAGATCATTAACTGCCTGACCACCATTTACGACCGACTGGAGCAAGAGCACAATAACTTGGTCAACGTTCCCCTTTGCGTGGACATGTGCCTCAACTGGCTTCTGAATGTCTACGACACGTATGTATGGGGGGCTCAGGACATGGGAAAGCTCCAGAAACTTTCCCAGTAGCAGAAAGGGAGGGGGAAGGTGTATTGAGCTGTTTGCCTCATTAGAGTGTAGGTGGCTTGGAGATGAAAAAAAGAATAGTTGAAGTGGAAGTTTAATAAACCTAATGGTTTAATGGCTGCATTTAGCTGAATCGATACAGCCCTTGGTTAGGCTTACAATCCTGGATTTATTAAGCTATGCTATGAGAGAGCTGGAAAATATCTTTTCAAGCAGATCTTTGTGTTCAGACCAGTTCTGTGACTGCATGTCTGTCCACAGTAGGTCATGACTTTACCTGACTTTTTAATTTATTTTGATAAAGAAGTTCAAGAGAATTATCAAGAAGCAACAGAATGAACATCATATAAGCTCTTGCCTGTCTGTACCTCTGGATGTTAAACCTTTTCAAATATGTCAATTTTCTATAGCTTTCAATCTGTCACAAAGATGGAAGAGGGCAATCTCTTGTCTAATGTGCTTACAACCCTTAGCTCTAAGAAGATTTGAGAAATATTTAATTAAAAATTTAATTTTAAAAAGTGTACCTATCAGTATAAGCACAACAGACTAAATATACCTGGGGAAAATTTATGGATATTCCTTTTAAGTGTGTTAATGATGCTGCTCATAATGCATAGGCAAATTCCAGCATATGTTTGTTAGCTCATTTTAGAATAAGCCATTATATTTGTATTTGGTGAATTTAATTTTTAAAAAGTCAGTGGAAGTATTTTATTTGTGTTTTTTAAAGTTTTTATCAGCCACTTTCAGGCAGACATGCTCATTGCTGTGGCAGAATAAGCATTTACCTATAGAATTGGAAGGTTATGGGACAATTACTGTATTTCCATTGACATTTTGAACCATACTATTGTTATGGGGCCATAACATTGTTCTTGCATCCACCCTCTGTCACAGCAGTGAAGCTTCAGTGATCACCTGCAAAAAGAAAGTACAGATTTGTACAGATCATGTCTTCCTGAAGGATCACCTCCAATAAGTCAGTTTTTTGTGACATCCCCTGCAGCAGCTGCAGTATCCTGTGAAGTGGATTACCCAGATTACATTATATTTCTTTTAGTTTACCAGTACCAGGGAATGGGGCTATATTCGTTCAAAGGCTAGATTTTATTTGTCAGTCTGCTTTGGCTTTCACAGAACAGTGATCCATTTCTTAGTTACCATGAACCATAAATAACATATAGATGAAAACTCCCAGTGAAAACAAAATATGTACTAGGGATATTAATCTGTATTAGTCACATAAGAGGTAGAGAGGAAACTAAAGGTCATTCCACAGGCTGTTCCTAAGCTGAACTATTCAGTTAAGATGTGACGTGCACTAGCCATGTCCAGTCAAGCTTTCTTTATGTTGCACTGTGCTGCAAGTACAACATTAGAAATTATGATTATCTGCCTTCAGGCAATTCCGTAGGTATGCTAGAGAGCTGCATATTGCAGAGCACAATGGAACACAGAGGTGTTTTATGTGTGAGGAAAGCTTGTAGCTATTTTACCAAAATTCAAGTTTGAATTACACTGGTAAGAGAGGCGACCTTGGGGTTACGTGTGTTTAGTTTTCATTGTAAACTTAATAGGCAGAGATCAAGCAAAGTGCACAGCGCTACCGGAGACATTTAATTAAATGTACTGCATCTTTACTTTTCTTATAATTGAAAACTGTCATTTGTAAAGATATTAATCAAATTCACAGTCAATGACTGATCTAATTATGGGTACAGCTCTGCAAATCCAACACATTTCAGATTTGTTTTAATTGATCAGTCACTCATGCTCATTTGCAGTAGCATGCTAAATTATTGGTTTGACTTGGGAGGAGAGGAGAGTGAACTGAACAACTCATGATTCGTACAAGTTTCAATTTAATTGCCTTGCAGAGCAATCATTATTCTATATTCTTCTCTTGTAAAATTTGCATGAGTCTGGTATTCATCAGGAGGAGTTTCTCAGGGCACAGATGATAATTAATTTGGAAAAGATTTGAGGGAGAGGAGTAAGAGGACCAGAGTGTGGAAAACATAGGTAAACTGCCCATGATGAAACATGCAAGATTCTTCAATAAAAAGCTGCAAATTCTAAATTTGGCTTTGTCCTCAGGCTTCTGTCTGTACCTTTTATAGGGTTTGCAGGGGAGATATGTGGGTAAATGAGCACCACTGGCTCCTCAGCTCTTTCATAGGATTAAAAAGACCACATGCATCTTTACCTGTGGTGCAGCCTGATGCATGACCATGGCCTGCCTCTACATGATTTGTCTTATTCCCGGTGGGGGCCTTACTTGTGATGCTTCAAAGCTGTCGATAAGGCTCTGCTTCAGAAATGTTGGGTTTACGCATTAGCTTCCTGTTTTGTGTATGTCTTCATTTGCAATAGATGTTACATATTTGAAATGCTACCAGAAACAAAGATCTGGGGGGAAGCCAGCAACTGGAAGTAAATTGAGTTAAAGCAGATGACTGAGAGAAGATGTGAAGGTTTGTCACTGCGTTGCCTGCAGCTCAGAGGAGGATGTTGTTCTCACTGTCACATTAGAAAGCGCAAGTAGTAGCGTGGGCATGTTACAAGGCAGGAGTGAGCGTGAGGGGGAGGCTGACAGGCAGCAGGGGCTGGTTGGAGCGTCCCAGCCCCTTGGCACTGCACAGGAGAGGTTTGAGCGCTGCGAGGAGGAGCTCAGAAACCACACCAAGGTGTTAATGGCGTAACTGTGCAGTCTCCCTGCTTTGCCATGATTTCTAGGCAGGCTTTATCATTCACCTGAACATATTAAAGCTGTCTCTGTCGCTGCACACTGCTGGCAGCGGCTGCTTTTTTGTGCTTGGCTTCTTGTTGCCTTTTCAGGCAAGTCAGGGCATGGCTGACAGACAGTAAGCAGAGACTTCTAAAAATGACTGCTACATCGGATTTCTGGTGGAAGTAAAGCTATATTGTCTTTGGCAAAAGGACTGGTTTGCTGTTCTGTCAGGCCCCTCATCTCCTCTGAGAATCACTCAGCAGCAGTTCATAGAGAAGCCTGTTCAAGGAAACAAAGGGTAACAACCCTTTACTCACTTTTTTCATAAGAAAGGAGATGAGTAGTTATTTCCAATCAAGACCATTTTGGGTAGAATTGATACAACAGCACAACTCAGTTCAGCTATGCCTGTGAATCCACAGCAATGTTTTATTTTTCACTTCTAGCTTAACTAATAACCATCCAGCTCGAGTGTTGTCTGTGAGATTTAATTTATGAAGACTACACTACTGCAGTGAACTTGGTTATAGTAAACAAATTGTGACATGAGTGGATTGTATTATCAGCCAATGTTTTCTTTTCCATTAGGGGTCGAACAGGAAGGATCCGTGTCTTATCTTTCAAAACTGGTGTCGTATCCCTTTGTAAAGCACACCTGGAAGATAAATATAGATGTAAGTCAATGTAATTATGTTGGGTTTGCCTTATGTTTGTGTTCCTGTTTTATTCCTCCTGTTTATTTATTGAATAAACATTTAAATAGCATACAGAAACCTTATTTTAGATATTGCACATGCAAAGTGTGTTAATTTGTTTCACCTTGTACTTTTAAGTTATTTGTTCTCTGTAGTTTTAGGTAATTTAGCACTGTGGTTGCCAAACATTTTTGATCACACCCCTCCCAGCAGAAAAATTTTTGACCTTGCGCCTCCAATAGATGTATATCTATTTATAAATTATGTACATGTACCACTAATATATTGTCTACTTTATAAGGCATACCAAAAGTAGAAAGTTAGGAAGGATGTGATAAAGATTAAATAAACACTATTTTGAAACTTTCAATTGAATCTATTATCTGTACAAAAAGTATTTCTTTACTGCACTCTAATGGATTGTCTTGAACACTCCCTGTGGCACAAGAACCCCTTTGGAGACAGCTGGTTCAGCACACCTTTATACACAAAAATGCATGTCTACAGGACACTTGCATTACACTATTTTCAAATATATTAACTTTTTTAAATGATTCCTACATTGTGGTCAGTCTTATTATGTACTTTATGTTTAAACACAGTTGCTACCTTTAAAGAAATAAATTTTAATAAATAAATAAATATTTAAAATTTGCAAATTTTGCATATTTTAAGGGAGGAAATACTTGAAAAAATTCCACTTGCAGTCTTAGTTTTACCTGACTAATGAGTCAGTTCACTAATAAGACTAAGATCTGGGAAAGAACTACTGATAAATGTAGTAACTTTCAAGATAAATGTAGTACATTTCAAGAGTAACTTTCTTGTTGAATTAACAGGTATCACTCATTCATGCACTTAAAAATACCACTGAAAATCCAACCTTTAGGCTTTGACCCAATACCATAGCAGTTCTTCATCAATTGTTATCATTTTATTCTCTACTAATGCAAGCTGAAGAACTCTAAAGAGAAAACAGACAGTACCAACGGCAGGTTCTGTGCATGACAGTGTGTAATTGGATCAGATTTTAGGGCAATCACAACGAATGTCAAGTTTAGATTTCTAGATGTTTCATGTGGGTGTATTCAGAAAATCTTTTAAGAAAATTACTCAGTACAGTTATTTTTCAAAATTATATTTCATCAAAGATTATCAAAGTTATAAAGAAAAACATTTATTCATGTTTTAGATTCTCTTGCAGTATGTGTGCACAGTAATGCATAACCTATTAAGTGTCCTATAACCTTGCTGAGGACACAATGTTTTAATGATGGGGAAATGGGAAGCTGAATAGCTGTGGGAAAGGAAGGAATTGTGTCTGTCGTGCTGTGGTCTGGCTTTCCATGCTGAAGTCGTAGTGCAGTTGCCATTAGTATTGCTGCAAGTATGCAATGACTTGCACCCCTTACAGTTTTTTGTCTCATTTGTGCAGCAGAGCAGAGTTAGTTGTGCTAGAGCACAAGTCTTAAGGCTTGCAGAGGTGATGGAAGCATTCATTCCAGAATTTTTCATTATAAAACCAGACTTTGCATGAGGGAAATTCATGTAATTAAAAAATAATCCTTTCTCTATCTGTTCCTTTATTCCTTTGGAAGAAAACAGGTGTCAAACCAGTGCTAGGAAAGTTATCTCGAGCAGTGCTGAAGCACTTTTATAATTGTATCCCTGGTGTTGGGTGAAATATTAAAGTGACTCCAAAAAAAGAGCATTATTTCATTCTAGTCTTATTTTGCTCTCTCTTTTTTTTAACTGTTGAAAAGTAAGGAGAATTTATTCAGGTAATGTCAACAGAGATGTTGCCAAATAAATATTTCATTTAATAATAGCCTGTTTTTTTATTATTAATTTTATAACCTCCTCAATATATACGTAGTGTAATTAATTCCCACCAAATTAAATTGAGCTTATGAAGAGATAATAATTCTGTCCTATGAGGATTCTTTTCTAGAATGATGCAATAACGGAACATGGCTTCAAGCAACATTTCACTTCAGAAGCAAAAAATTAATATGATATTAAAACTTCTGATGAATGGCAGGTTCTGCCGTACTGTAATTTTTTTCTTTTATTTTAGAATTTCTCTTGAATTAAAAGATCGTCATATATCAAAGGGAGCTCTTGTTTATCATTTTAACTCATCTGGAAGAGAAATGGATTCTCTGAGTTGTATGTTGATTGCTAAGACTTGAAAAGGTGCTCTATGTTGTATGAAATTATTTTACCATTAAACATTATTTTTAAGACATCTGCGTTGTGGCTTGAAGATCCTGCTGTTTAATTAGCTGTTTTACAGAGTCACTGCTTCTGTTACCAGTTTATTAACACAGGTGCTGTGTTAGAGTGGCCCTTCTTCCCAGGTACAGGCCAGTAACACTATTAAAATTGCCACTAGACTCATATTTCACAGAAAAACCTCAGTGTTTATGAGAAAAGCAGCAGCCAGATTGAAGTCGTGTTTGTGTTCATGTCCACCAAGGCTGTTGACCGCACCTCCAAGCCTTGGGAAAGACACAAATCTGGGCTGCTTGCCACATCCTGGTAGTGATGCTTGACCTCTGGTGTCCTTCTCCTTCCTCCAGACCTGTTCAAACAAGTGGCAAGTTCCACTGGCTTCTGTGACCAGCGCCGGCTGGGGCTGCTGCTGCACGACTCCATCCAGATCCCGCGGCAGCTGGGGGAGGTGGCCTCCTTCGGGGGCAGCAACATCGAGCCCAGTGTCAGAAGCTGCTTCCAGTTTGTAAGTTCGTGTTTTGCTGGCTCTGAATTTTCCAATTGGTATTTTGTGTTGAGCTCTTCTCTACTTCTGAGGAGGATTGAAAATCTGGGATGAGGATTAGGGTGCTATGGGTCATGTGGTGGTAGTGGCCATTGGCATATATAAACTGTTCCTTTGAAAATGTGTATTTGAATTAGCTCAGACAGCAGGTAATTGTGACTGGGGCTTCTGTTGGAATTGAACCCTGCAATGTAAGTCTTTGGTGAAGCAGCTCCTGGCTTTACAGTTTTCTATTGCCTAGCAGTAGATAACTGTTTATTGCTGCCTTGTCGGTGAACAGCAGTGGTTTATCTGAATTTTGGGCATGTGCATACCAGTGACAGCCAGGTGCCCAGGGGAGCAATAGGCAACTGCCTGCAGCGCTGTTTAGGGGTGAGGAGTGCTGGATGAGCTCCTTCCACTCCTTGAATGGATAATGCCAGTTTGCTTTTGAAGAGTACTGAAAGAATTCCTGTCTTTTCTGTTGAGGAATACACAGCAAGCTGGAGGCTCTTTTTCAAACTTGTAAATTATTTAATCTGGGGAGGAAGAGAGTTAAGGGAATTATTCATCCTTATCATAACTAGCAGCAGAATGTGCAAGATGAAGACAGCTGCCTAATGAAAAGGTAGAGGAGGGGAGGTAATGTATGGTCTGTGATTAACTCTAAATGCATCTTCTACATTACAATGGAAGAAAGCTCTTTTCTCATCTCCTCACTGTCCCTGAGGGGTTTTTTTGTTTGCTTGGGGAAAGGGGGAGTTGTTTGCTTTTTTTGCCTGCTGCTCAAGTTTCATTATGTAGTAGTTTCAGTTCTGTAGTAAGCAAAACACAGCAAGTGTTTTCAATGAATATTAATGTTTGGAAGTAAGTAGACTGCTTACACACAATGACTATGAAAAGAATCTAATTCTAAAATCACCACAAACTTCAGTTGTGATGGGACATTTACTTTCTGTATTTTTGACATTTCTTTTAACAGATTAATTCTACAGGATTTACATTTTACTGTTTCTGTCATTCATGTCTTGGCCTTTTATAATTCTAATCTGTATTTGATGCCATTTCAGAATGAATGTTTTATAGGGCTATGTCCTGGGTGGATAACCCATGCTCATAAACTGTGCACAACAATGTTCATAGCTGTGTTAGACCCTGCTGGTGCTTTCATGCCTTGACTTCCATGTTAGGCTTTCAAGTGACAGCAAGACAAAATGATTATGCAGCAAATCCATGGTAAAAATTTTGTACAAATGACCATGCTTAGAAATTAGGACTCACTGGATTCTGTAGTTTTCCCAAGTAAATGTCAACAGCACTTTAGAACACCATTGAAAAACTGATCATGAAAGTGACCTCAGAATCTGGCAAAACCATAGGTTTTTTTAAAGGGGGCTGCCATTCTGTGTTTGCACTAGGAATAAAACAATACGAAATCACAGTGATGAAACACACCAAACCCATTTTTTTAAAGTGGGAAGAAGACTCTTGCAGATGGTCCTGTGCACGACTGGGACTTGGATTCTTGTGGGTTCCTTCCAACTCAACTTATTCTATGATTTTGTGATAACTGGTTATTTGAACAAAATGAGTTAGCAAAGTTGTCATTAGAAGTGAAGACATGCCAGCAGGCTGAACATTGTACTATGTCCAGCCGCTGGCATTTCTAGGAACAGCCCAAGCACAGCTGGGCACAACCTTTGGCATGCTCAGAAATCAGAAAACCTGAGGTTTCCTTCTCTTACCTGCACTGAAAAATAGATTTTCTTCGTACCTGCAGTAGGAGGAGTGTCATCCCCTCTTTGTTCCTCTGGATGAAGCTTCATTTTAACTCTCAGAGTGCAGGTTGTTTTCCATCGTGGGCTGCAGCAGAGCAGATCTTCCAGGAGGGATGGAAAGGGGGAGGAGGCTGAGGCAAGGAGGTGAGATAGAGGAATAGGTGGGATGGAGTCCTTGGGAGAGGAGCAGAAAACTAAACATAGGGAAAGCTCTAATGAAGGCAAGGGAGAAGGAACTAAGGAGTGGAAAATGAGGATGACTCTTAGGGAATGACAGTCAGAACAGCAGTAAGAATGATAGCGATGAAGGAAACAGTGTGGGTAGAATGAGACATGAAAGAAAGGAGCAGCCAGGAATGGAGATGGGGAAAGAGATAACTTTGCATGAGACAGGGAGAAGGGGAACACTGATACATCGTTTTGGTAAAGGGTGGTGGGCACCAGGATCCACAGGCTGGGGGACAAGCTCAGAAGTGCTGGTGGGGGAGAACATGGAGCAGCCCAGGAAACAGGCTAGAAAAGCTGGACAGACAGGCAGTACTGCTGCTTCCAGCAGCCTCCTTTTACTGGAGCGAGATAATTCATTTTTGAAGAATATTGTGGGGGTTCGTAGTTTACATTACTGCATGGAAACTAATTTAAGTCTTTCTTTATACACCCACGTTGAAGAATGCTTTTTCTTTAGTTTTGTTTTTTTTCTTCCCTTTTTTCTTCCTTCTTTCTGGTGATGATAAGCCGGCAATATAATTGCAGTCATGTCAGAGTTGCAACAATTGTGTGCTTCAGAAATGGTTCTCCCAGTTCCCTTAGGATAGGTGCCCTGGCAACGGCCTTGTCTGTCTGCACAGCAGCAGGAAAAAAGGGGATGTTTACTGTTCCCAGAGATAACAGAGGAAATCTCTCCTACTTTTTGGAGGGTGAGTCCTTGGGAATGAGGTTGGGGCAGGGAGGAGCCCAGCCCTGCTGTTGGCAGCAGCCTTGCCTGCTGCACACCTCTGCTCCTGAGAACTGGGTCCCCTTCTCCTGAGACTGCTGCTCCAGCCCTCCTGCTACTTCTTGCTCCCGCAGCACTGACTTGTGCTTTCTGTAGTTTTCTTCATTTGCAAGAAGGTGCTGGGAGAAGTTGTTGAGAGGAAAAGGATATCATGGGACTCATCTTTCGTATTTGGGGCACGGGTGTGTAATTTCTGCTTTGAGATTTTAAAGAAAAAGTACTTTTAAGTTTAGAGAGCAAAGAGCTTAATCCAGTGACCACTTGAAGACTGTATAGTTCTGCTTAAGCTCAGAATGCATCAAAGCAGTCTATAGATCCATGAAAAATTGAGTGAATTCAGTGTTGCTGCAGTGTGAAAGAACTTTACTTTTAGTTCTGTGACGAGTATGTTTTTTAAGTAAACAGGATAGGGAAATGATATGGAGTGAAGGACATGCAGTTTTAATCACAGTGGAAAATTATTAATATGCTTTCCTTATATAGTATAAACAGGACCCCAGGAATTCACATTGCTGCCTTGGATGAGTTACTGTGACATTGGGACTTTGAAGAACTGTGATGAGAGAGCAGAGTCCAGCTCAGATGAAAATGTCCCTTGCCATTTCTCAGTCAACTGCTGATTAGTTGGTTCTTGGTTATAAAATGCTTTAAGTATGCTTTCTTTCAAGGATATACTTGAATTAGAGTACTTGATGTTAAAAACTAGAACAGATGAAGCTAAAGAGTAGTAAAATATGTACAGTTAACTCATATTTTAAACCTTGTTTTGCTTCACTTTGATGAAGCAAAGTATTTTGATATTCTGTATTGTATAGTCTTCATTACTAGATTTTACTGCTTGATCAATGGTAAAACAAGATCAGTCTGCTTTCTAAAACCATGGAAGTGTATCCAAATCTGGTGTGTTTACTCAGGCAAATAAAATCCAAAATAGAGCTGTAAGTCTTTTTAGGTGGTGTTTGGTTGTTACAAATCCTGGACCAGGACCCTGAAAGTGACTTTGGCCATAAATTCTGTGATTTGAATTGGTTGGACAGTTGTTTCTTGAGGCATTGTTTATTGTTTTTATTTTTGAGCAGCTAGGAAATACCAGTACTGTGTACAAATAACTATAAATAGTTACATATACAAGTCTATATGAAAATAACTTAGAAGTGCAGTATTACTGTTGAGGGACTCAATCTCTTTTAAGAGATTCAGCCAGCCCTTGTTTCTATTCAGAAGAAATATCTGCTCCTGGCTCTGACAAGAGAGAGCTGGCCAAAGGGAACTAGCAAATCCTTCCTCAAGCTGCTGTGCTGTAAATGTCATAAAACAGCAATTCTGGTTTTATTTCAGCAGGGCTGTTTGAACCTGTGCCTGACTTTGGAGGCAATCTTGAAGAGTCCTGCAAGTGAACTGCTTTCAAAAGCTATTTTTAAATAGTTTAAGTGGGGGTGGGGATCAGGAAGATGGTGTTCAAGTGTGGATGATATAAAACTGCACTAATTCATTTCTGGGTTCATGTTATTTTATTATTCTTTGCCACAACACTAAAAGCATTGACTGGTGTAGTCAATGCAATCAAGTATAATGCAGGAGTGGAAGACAAGGGTGAACAGGTTTAGGTGTGACTCTGGGGAGACAGGGTTGCTGTTACTGGCTGCTCTGCATTTTTAGACTTTAACAAGTCATAGGAATCCCATTCCTCAGTTTGGTTTTCCAAAACAGTATTTGCTGATGTAAAGCTTTCCACCCAGAGTGAAAAACACCATTGAATTAACACCGTTAATTTATTTCCAGTCAATTTCCTACACTGCACTTAAACAGAATATAGCTAATCAGAAATGTTATCAGAAATTTCTGCTGTATTATCTGACTCAGTCCAAAAACATACCACATTGTTCATGTAAAATCCCAAGTGTATTTTGTAGCATATTTCCTGTTATGGACAGACAAAGTTAATATAGCATAGGATATTTTTTCAACTACTAGCTGGAGGAAGAGAAAGGGAAGAACAAAAATCTCATCTCCCAAGTATTGCATAAAGATGCTAGCACCACCCAACTTCCTATTTCCCCATTGTTTCTGCAAAATAAATACTGAAAAACAGATGTCTGGAACATAATGAATTTGAATGTCCTCCATAACAAATTGTTACTTGTAAGCTGGAAAGGCCTTAATGAATTTTACTTTATGATTCACTCTGTTATTACCATAAAAATTGGGAATTGCACAGAAATGTGTTCAAGAGAAGAACCATTAATATTCTTTACAGCTTGATCTTGTTGCTTCAGATATGAACTGTATGAATTCAGTCTTTTTCCCGTATGTAAAATCTTCAGCTGCTGCCTTACTGGATTTAGAGATTATTAAAAAAATTGTAATAGCAGCTCGGGAGCCAGTTGAGAACTGTCTGTCCTGTACTGTCTGACCCTGACCAGCTTTTCTCCATGTGGCTTTAAATCTTCATGTAATATAATTCAGAACCAGTTCTGATACATTTTAATGCACCTAATCTCTCTGAGCACAGGTTTTGTACAGCTACCATACGGATCTCTGGGTAGGCAGCTATTGGGACTGCTGGCAATTGACAGTGACTGCAAAATTAAAATAGATCTAGGGTGTTACAGAAAGTCTTTCATTGCTACAGCATTTTCCCTGCAAATTTAAAACAGCTACAAGTGGAGAGCAGCTCTTTGAGTGGCTCATTCTTATTCTGACTGCAGCTTGCACTGCAGCATTTCCGTACACCTCATGTTTTTCTATTAGGAATGGTATATTAAAGAGATCCTCTTAATTTTTTTTTTTTTGGAGGCTTAGAGGACCTCTGTATAGAAAGTGTAGTCTGCTAGGCAGGGTGGTGGTTTGCCAGTGTAGTTGCAGGCTGAAGCTGGATCCCTGAGTGAGTCACGGAAAGCCTCTCCCCTGCCCCTTTATTGCCCTGCCTTCCAGCTGAAAATATAGATGGTCATATTTATAAACATGCCTTTCACTTAGGAGTTACAGAATTCATTTAATTCCACTGAATTCACTGATGTACTGTGGCAGAAGGCAGTATTCACTGTTCTGAACAAATTGTCAGTGTTGACTGGACTTTATTGTGCTTTTGATTTTTTATTTTGGGGGGGGCCTTCCTAAATTCTGCAACTACATGAAAATCAGAGAACTAGTGTTTGATGCAGAAGACTTCAGAAGTATTTCAGCATGTATTACATTTAATATAATCCTTTAGTGAATATCAAATTGTGAAGGACTATCTGAATAATTGTAGATATGTTCTGATTTGATGTTTTTACCCCAAACATCCAAAAAAGGATGTTTTTACTATACTAGAAGTCCATGTATATGGATCCCAAGTGTATTTGTAGGAGTTGTTGGATGGCTTCCCAAACGAGCATGTCAAGAAGGAAGCTCTGACCAAGAATCTTTGTTTCTAATGAACTAAAGTATTGCAACAGCATTTTAAGTCAAATTTAATGCAGTGCATTATTCAGGGCATATTGCAGGGTTTGTATTTCACATCTTTTTTGTGAGTTTCTGTCTTGGAGACTGCATTTTTCTTATTCTTCAAATATCAGTTAATTTGTTTGTCAAGGTTATAACAGTGTTAGATTGAAAAGAAAACAAAAACCAAAACTACAGCTAATTGGTTTTCCCTATAGCTCTCTCTCCTGCAGTTCGGTTGGGATTTTTTTCCTCAAAATTAATTGCTAGCATTTTTAGTGGAATAAGGTTTTAGCTAGGTTAGACTAAACTCAAATTTCATGAGAAACTGGAGAAGTAACTGAGAGCAAGCATAAAAATCCTCTGCACTCAATCCCCTATTCATCTTGGTCAGTGTACATGATACATTAATGGTTATTATTTATTTAAATGCTTCAAATAGGTTTGGAACCACAAAGGAAGATAGTCAGCTTTGTGAAGTTTAGAATATAAAAGATTGGCCCTCTGAGAGCTGTATTTAAAAGCTAAAAGCCTAGAGAAAAGGGAAAACAGTGGATTTAAATATATTCAGACCATAAATATGCTGTTGCAGTGGGTAGCATGGAAGGGAATGTCTTGAAGAATTGGAATTAGCATGTGGTGATGGTTTAGAGAACGAGAGCACGATGTTATCCCTCTTCATCACTTGGGCTGTTCCCTGTGTGGACACATCCTCCGTCCTCCCTCCCCCCCTCCCTCCCTCCCCACCAAAGCCCCTTGAGGTTTCCACCTGATCCATCACCTCTCTTTCAGCACTGAAACCATCTCCCAGGTTCTCAGATAACCAGTTTTGTGGAGACTTTGTGGCACCCTGCACGATGGAGGGCTGTTTTCTGTAAACACTGACTCTGTCATTCCACTGTTCTCCTTTAAATCCCTTTTAATACCATTTGCCTTTGTTCTGCACTGTTCTTTGCAGTGTCCAGCCTGCTGGTGCAGTGTGACCTCTGCCCATGCACAGAGATCACTACTGTCCCCTGTTTCCATGTGTTTTTTGTCTCTTTGTTTTCTTTTTTCCATACTGTGGGTGCGGGTGCTTCAGGTAGGGATGATGTATCATTTTTTGGGGGGTGCATGTTGCCTGGCACAATGAGATTTGGCTTGTGACTGAGCTGCCTTGAAGTTAACATGGAAGAGATACCTGCAATGTCACACTGGTTGGGATGGGATGGGAAGGCAGCAGAGGAATGGATTTGCTGGGAAGTGTTCATAGGCTCATCTGCCGTTGGCAAAGAGATGAATGTGGGATGTAATGGAATATGAGAATTGTATTTTGTGCAGAACTGTATAGTGTTTGCAGTCAATGATGGGAAATTTAAAGATCTGGTGAGAAGACAGGGTTTGAGGCATTTAAGGAGAAAGAGGATGTTCAACAACAGGCTTTAGAGAGATTTGAATTATTTCCTTACGTGTGCATTATGAAGAAAGGTCAGTGTGATAATGAAAGACGTTAAAGAGAAAGGAATTTTGATCAAAAGACGTGCAATTTTTAGGGCTTGGATAANGATTGGCCCTCTGAGAGCTGTATTTAAAAGCCTAGAGAAAAGGGAAAACAGTGGATTTAAATATATTCAGACCATAAATATGCTGTTGCAGTGGGTAGCATGGAAGGGAATGTCTTGAAGAATTGGAATTAGCATGTGGTGATGGTTTAGAGAACGAGAGCACGATGTTATCCCTCTTCATCACTTGGGCTGTTCCCTGTGTGGACACATCCTCCGTCCTCCCTCCCTCCCTCCCTCCATGAGATTTGGCTTGTGACTGAGCTGCCTTGAAGTTAACATGGAAGAGATACCTGCAATGTCACACTGGTTGGGATGGGATGGGAAGGCAGCAGAGGAATGGATTTGCTGGGAAGTGTTCATAGGCTCATCTGCCGTTGGCAAAGAGATGAATGTGGGATGTAATGGAATATGAGAATTGTATTTTGTGCAGAACTGTATAGTGTTTGCAGTCAATGATGGGAAATTTAAAGATCTGGTGAGAAGACAGGGTTTGAGGCATTTAAGGAGAAAGAGGATGTTCAACAACAGGCTTTAGAGAGATTTGAATTATTTCCTTACGTGTGCATTATGAAGAAAGGTCAGTGTGATAATGAAAGACGTTAAAGAGAAAGGAATTTTGATCAAAAGACGTGCAATTTTTAGGGCTTGGATAACAGTTTTTAAAATAGGTGAGAAGCAGTGCTATGCAGTCTCAGATAAGAGAGACAGGGAATGTGAGATCAGGCATCAAAAGTGATCCTGTAAGTGGATGATTTTCTTTGTGACAAAGTACATGGTAGTGCTGTCTATTGTAATAGAGAGAATAAGAGAAAGAGAGGTTTGAAATATTAATAATACTTTTCAGTTACTGGCTTGAAGGCAGGATCCTGGGGTTTTTTTTAATTTTTATTTTATTTTTTTTATGAGTAGTTGGACTGGGGGGAAAGCTGGAGTATATTCCTGGAAGAGATATGGAGTTGACAAGAACAGCTCGAACTGTTAATTAGCTGATGAGTAGACATATCAGCTGTACTCAGCCCTTGTCATTTTCCCCCTTGTGTTGCAGGCCAACAACAAACCAGAGATAGAAGCAGCCCTTTTCCTGGACTGGATGAGGCTGGAACCACAGTCCATGGTGTGGCTGCCTGTCCTGCACAGGGTAGCTGCTGCTGAGACTGCCAAGCACCAAGCCAAGTGTAACATCTGTAAGGAGTGCCCCATTATTGGATTCAGGTATTCTCTCTCTTTCAGCTGCGCATGCTTCTGCTTGCTGAATCAAGAGCTCTCCCTGATTCCAGGCAAATCAGGAGCTTCATTTTATAGGCATTTTGTTCTTGGAAAAAATAATTGTGATGGGAGCACGAGCAAGAGTGGCACCTAGACTGGGTACAGTGCTGTGAGACTTCAAGAGGACAATAGTCATCTCTCAGACTCATCTCTCATCTCTTCCTCTGTGTCCCAGTCTCTCCATGCCTCAACAAAAGCATTGTTGGATTGCACAACTAACACAAGTTTCCTTACATTCAGTGTGTCCTGTGCAGTTGCATTTTCTGAATTGAATCCTAATGAATTGCTTTCTCTGATAGCATAAAGCAATGAAGTGCCTTGAAAATTCTCAGGCATGTAAAAGCTACGTGTGCATTTCTCAGTGAAAGAATGTTGGTGGAACATTAACCTGGAGTGGGGGAAATGCTGCTGGTCTATTTGAACATCTGGATTGACACCGTGGTTACTATGGCAATGAATAAGTCACTATGTTGTAAAATGGCTGTCTGTTGGTGTGCCTGTTGAGAAGCCACTTCAGGGCTAAGTAAATACTCACTTTCAATTATGCCTAGACTTGTTTTATCACTTTGCTTCGCAATAGCTGCTTTGTATGGTTTCTGCCCTTTTTACACACAGTCTTCTTTTACCATTGACATTTCTCCTTCTATGTTATCGTGTTGTTTACAAAGAGCTTTCTGTAATTTTGTTTCTAAAACCCAGATAGATAACAGCAGCAGCAGTGCTACACAAAAAAGCCATCATTTTGGTCTAACCTGGGAGCAGATGAAGGTTGCTTTTATGCATGTAGTGGGGCAGTGCTTTCTGCTACTGTTTCACAGGTGGTGGGAAATGGTGGAAATTATGAAGGTATTTATTGCTTTGTTTTGAATCTGAGGCTGTTGCTCTACTAGTCTAAATTCTTTTCCTTTAACTTTTTATTCCCCATTAATATCATAACTGGGAAGTGGTAAATATTACTGAGGAAGAGCTATGGATTGGATGTGAGTAATTCAACACATCCAGAAAGTTTTAATTTTCCCATTCCCAGATACCGTTTATGAACTACTGTATTACTTACACAGTTTTGTATAAACCAGCCAAAGACAAGTAGGTGGAATTGAAAAGTGCAGCCCTTGGAAATATCAAAGCATGGCAAGTGAATAGATAGTCTGTTGTGAGCACTGAGAATTCGGGAAGCGGACACTGGAACTCTGTGTTTGTGTCTAATTTTACTTGACTGATCTCATCTGTCTCTTAAATTTATATAACAAATCTATTATCATGATAGTAAAATCTGTCTGTCATGGATTTTTTTCCCTCTGTCTTTGCAAGTCATTGAAACCCTGTGTACACACTTGACAAAAAGATACTGTATTGGAAGGCTTTTAGAAAGCTAATACTGTGCACCCAGTTCATGTAAAACAATGTTCTTTTGAGGTCGTTGTGGCTGAGCTGCTTCGTGTATTTGGAACAAGACAACCCTTATGCCTCCGGCTCTTTCAACCACTTCAGCACAGCAGATACAACAGTTAGCTGCCTCATAGAGCTGATGAGATTAAATAATGGCCCAAAAGTGCATTTGGAGTTTTGCATGGATGGAATGCGTTACAGGAAAATTGTTTATATAGAGGTGCTAGGAAGGACATGAGGGGGCTGCCAGAGTGACTTACTGAGAGGGCATTACCTTCTTGAATTTTCCTCCTGGAGGACATTCTGTTTTAGGAATCTTGATGAAAAGCAAAAGATCTGAAGCTAGTGTTATAGTAATAAAAAGTGTGGTCATGTCTTTCATATGTTAAAGGTGAGTGAATGTGTAGAAATCTTCACTGTTGCCCAATATTAGAAATTTTTTTGAAGATTGAGATCTTTGACAAATATCTGAGGCAGCAGTACCTGTCCCTCAGGGCAGAGGAGCATTGCTGGGCATTGCACACTGTGTGACATCTCACGGAAGAAAATCTACTAGCACAGCAAACCTGATGGGCTGATACGAAGCAGTCACATACAAAGCTCTGAAGCCGTGAATTTATTTTTTTTTTTAATTCTCTTTTAGGTACAGAAGTTTAAAGCACTTTAACTATGACATCTGCCAAAGTTGCTTCTTCTCTGGCCGTGTTGCAAAAGGTCACAAAATGCACTATCCCATGGTGGAATACTGCACACCAGTAAGTAGCTGTTTGACTAACCCTTACTGTCCCTTCTTATGTAGAAAGGAAAAACTTATTTTCCTATCTGCAAGGTAATGAAGCGTTAGGACTGCTTTTCTTCCCTTCCCCATAATTAAATCTCATTTTATATCCTATATATGCCAGCAATTTTCGGTGCTTAGTCAAGGATACTCCAGTGGTTTGAACTGAAGTTCACTGTTTGCACAATTCTGTGTTGTAATGTATTGTTGTATGATACTGACTTGTTCCATGTTCAGTGCCATAGCTCACTTTATGGATCCTCCTGGAAGCACGTGATTTGTACAAATATGCATTCATATCTTGGGTTCCAAGGTTTTCTCCATATCAGTGTGTGATTTTTCTCCTCCTTTCCTCATCAAGTTGCCACTTGACTTGCTTTCCCCCACAGCACTATGGTTGCATTTTGAAGTTCTTCACTATTTTGTAGTACCTCTGTGTTGTCTAATCACTTGATGATATAAAAAATGCCAGAGAAGTTCTCATAGTTGCAAGGTAGATTTCATTTCTGAAGGGGAGAAGGCAGGGTGTTCAGTACAGTGTGCTACACTGATGGTGTGGTGAGGGTCTTCACCTTTCTTTCACGGCTCCCAAAAGGATTGGTTTTGCATAAATGTTTCTTTCATACCTGGTAGCTGGCAAAGGAAGTTCTGCATCTCTCTCTCAGTGTGTTCCTTTTTCTTTTTGGCCTCTCAGGACCAGTGCAAAGGGGCATAAATTAGAGGTGCTCTCAAGTTAAACTTCCACCACATAGCAAGATTGAGCATTCAGCTACCTTTGCTATTGCTTGTGTTGGTCTTGAAGCCCTGCACTCTGGTCAGCATTTCTTGGTGAGATAGAATTATTCCTAGTTTCCATCTGCTAGTAGTCATAAATGGTGAAAATAAAGCATCAAAGTTATACTTGGGCTAGCCTCGTAAAATTACATGAACAGTCTTTAAATCTTCATCCAAGCAAAAAGGCGTGGCCAAAATGAAGTAAAGACACTCAGCTTTTCTTAGAGATTTAAAAAAGAGAGAAAAAAATGTATGCCCCTAAAATATTATAGTAAAGCAAGCCTAGAATTTTCATTTTAACTTAGGGATAGCTCCTTGCATTATCTATCAACTTTTACCTTTCAATGGCAGTATTTCCTGTGAATCTCTGCAGGGGCAGCCAATGCACATTTGCTGTGTCTTTGTTGGTGTTTGTTGGCTGTGGTTTTCAGCGCTGTCCCCCAGGGACTGAGGTTGCTGGAAGGGTGATTTGCCTGAACTGCTGCACAAGTCAGAGGGAATCGCTGGCACTGCCTGGGCAGGTCTGAACAGACCTCTCCATTGCAGGCATTCCTAGAGCAGGATCTCGTAATCTGAGTCGTAGGCAGGGTGAGTGAGTGATTGAGTGACTCCCTGGGAGCCTTCTTTCCACCTGCAGCTGAACTCCCCATTCCTGCATTGACTACAGGTTTGCTTTGCACTTTGCAACTCTTATCTTGCTAAGAAACAACATGGGAGATCTGTGACTGGTGCACTAAATGCACAAACCAGTATCTGCCAACTATTTTCTTACCCTTTGGATGTGTTTTGAGGAAAGAGAAGTAAAAAAGGATTGCAAGATGCACCCCCAGCCTGCAGCAGCTCATTGCAGCACTGTATCCAGCAGGTTTGTGTTGTCCCTGAAAATATGGATTACTAAGAGGTGAGCATGGTGGTGAGCAGAAAACCTGCCACCATGTCCAGCTTGCTGGATCAGAATAAAGAGCCATTCACAGCCAGTGGATTTTTCCCTGAACTCCAGCAACCCGTGCTAATGTGCCGTGCCTGGCTGCACAAGCAGCCAGCTGAATTAGAGAAGGATTAACTGGGGTGGAGGGTGAAGTGAATGTGACACACAGCAAGCCCCACTCTTTTATGTGTTGCTGCTATTACAAAAAAATTACCCAAGTACTGGGGGACTGAACATAGACTGAAGCTATGTCTAGTTTCTAATTGTTTTCTAAATGAATGAAAAAGAGTATGCGGGTGGCAGAGCATTTATCAGTCTTCCACCACACTGATCTCTCACCTTAAAATGCATTTTGGCAGACACAAGACATGTGATGCCTTCTTTGATAATATCTTTGCAATAATTTGATGTGCACACTGAAGTGTTTGGATATTTTTATTCTCCTTCCCTCTTAGTATTAAGAAATTTTTGAGCACTGCAGTCTTTAATTCTGCTTAGGGTAGTTTTGAGAACTCATGCTAAATACAAGAGGGATGTGATAATTTTCCCTCTCTTGCAAAAGGTTGAGTCAGAATAAGGGCAAGGCAGTTGCTTGGTTTTCATTTTGACAGAAAAATTGCAGCAATTATTCCTGAAAGCAACACAGCTCAATTTATTGTTCAAAGAGATAGGACTTTTAAAGAGGTTTCAAACAAAGCATAGAAGACAACTTATAGACTGAGATATAAATGCATGATGATTTTTCTGTTAGGGTTTAATGAACAGTGACACACGAACATAAAAAACACCTTGTTGGAAGGAAATGTGTTGAACTGATAGACCTGTCTACATCTAGGGTTTCCAGTCAGGGCTGAGGTCTGGGGAGGGGGGTTGGCAAGGCACTTTCTTAAACCAAACTGGGAAAAGTCAGCTGGTGGTAAAGTTATTCCTATGTGAATAAAAAGAACTATTTCTAATGAAATAGTTTGGTTTCAGAATATTTTGGAACATGCTCAACTCACCTGCTTATATGTTGCTTTGATTTAAGAGAGCTGGGATGCTGAAACTCCACTGTTTCTCCCTCATAAACCAGTTCTGCTGGGAATTTTGGTCTGGATGATTTTACTCTGAAAATCATATGTAATAAAACATCTGTGGAGTAAATCAGAAGGTTTGGCTGAAAATAACCTCAGTTTATCATCTTGTCCAAGTACTAATCACATTTTCTTTGCCTTTCTTTTTAAATGGCAGTTAGATCATATGAGAGGTGCTTGATGCTTTTAGTTGTCACTAGAAGATATATTTTCTTCTCAGGGTTCTTGTGGTAGCAGCTAGATTGGGATGTTTCTGTGCAAGCACAGCATTTTGCTGTTTGGTTGTCATGGAAAAGGTTCAGAGGAGAGAGGGGGGAGAACAGTCCCAGGAAGGCTGAAGCAAAGAATGTTTCACCGCTAATACTTGAAAATACTTAATCCAAATTACGGTCAAATGCAGTAGAAAATGTTTTCAACATGAAAAATAGACAGGGCATTAATAAGTGCTTATAAATGGCACAGGTGAACAACTGGACAGAAAGCTATGCTCAGTCTATTTATATCAAGATTAAATATTAAAAGTTTTTCTGTGTTTCCAGCTGATGTGCTCTGTGTGCTCTCTTGATGACAAGCTAGTTAAGAGCTCTCTTGGCAGGCATTGTAGATGGAATTCAGCAGAGGGAATTCCCTCCTCCAGGGGCCTGGAGAGGAAGCCATCTCAATAGATCTCCTTCTGGAGTGTTCTGGGTGGTCTGGGCACACTTCATCCCTCCCTTCCCCAAGTGTCTTTACTTCTGATTAATTAAAGAAGGGATACTTAATATTACGGAACATTATCTCCGTTTCTTGAAAATACAGATACTGCTGTACTGGCTCATAGGTTCTGTTGTGTCACTTCTCTGCCAGTCATTGCTTATGCTGAATTTTCCTGCCAGACAGACTGACCAGAAAGGGAGCCAAATTCTTTCCCGCTTTACATGAAGCTCATAGGTGTCATAAGTACATAATACTTACCTTTCCTGTTAAGGCTTTTCAGTCTTTCTGCAGATATTTTTTCAGGGCATCCATGATTTTTCTACTTTTTAAAAATCTACATATCTGTGTTTTAGCAGCTCTGTGAAGGTTGGCTTAACTGATAGGTTCCAGCACGTCCTTCCCCTCTATGCAGATGGCATAGAACTCAGTTAAAATGTCAGAAAGATTGACTTTTCCCTAATTTCTTTTCTTTAAATTAGATTGATTGGAGAAGCAATATTGTTATGTGGGTCAGGAGGAACTTAATTTACTGTGAAAGATCAGTACTTCAGGGTCTAGTGTTTTTGCAAGGTTCAGAGAAGGGAGTGCAGCCTGACTGAAGTAATTGAAGTCTTACATTAAAATTCATCAGAGAATCGCCTGATTCTTTGTCAGGCTCTCAATAAGTCTTGCATCTTCACAGCACACATCCTTGAAACTCTTCGTGACTCTTTCTGGTCTTTCTGAATCTATGTTGTGCTCCTCTGCTGGTCTCTACAGCAGCAAGGGGGAAGCCTGCTGCAGGCAAGGGAGTAGAAAACTTCATGCAAATTGTTCTGTCCTTGGAGTATTGATCTTAAATGCCTCCTAGCTTCACATTGAACAGGTACAGGAAGAAATAATTGATCTGAGAGCTTTCAGCAGCTCTCACCTGCTTTTTTTTCCCTTTGATCAAAATATTAATGGCGCGGAAGGCTGAAGAGGGAAACTGGAAAGAAAAGGTACCTAGAGACTTTCATAGATTGACAAGCCCATGAGATGGAGATGCCAAGCGTGTGGTAAGAGTTGGGATCCAGACAGTGAAGCATCCAGCTGGACACATGGACTGTCTGTGAGTCCTCCACTACAGCCATTTTAGTGCTGAACCAAAAGTAGGGAGAGAGTCCCCCCACAGCCAGGTGAGGAAACGACAAATTATTGTCTAATTATTGCTTGTCTTCTTGAGATCACCTGGGGTGAGGCATGAGCCTGTCAGGGGGTTTTGAGACTTCTTTTCTTTCCCTCCTTCCTCCCCACTAGCAGTGTATGTGTAGTGCATTGTAAGGTGACAGTGATGGACAAATAAAATTTGCTGTTCTGGGGCTCAATCCGTTGGCAGCTCTGCTTGGTGTGATCACAGCTCTTCCAAGTGACCCAGCAAAGGAAGAGGCAACTGAAAAACAGTGACAACCTCATGAAAGATGATTTCATTGTGATTTGTGGCTTTCAGACGACTTCAGGAGAAGACGTCCGTGACTTTGCCAAGGTACTAAAAAACAAATTTCGAACAAAAAGATACTTTGCAAAGCACCCACGAATGGGCTACCTGCCTGTGCAGACTGTCTTGGAGGGAGACAACATGGAAACGTGAGTAGCTCTGAAGTATCTAAGTAGCAATTCATTTGGTACACTCTTTGAGCTCCCCAGCTGGTCCCAACTCCTTTCACTTCTTAAATGCATAAAGCCTCTTTATGTCTTTCATTTCTGTTTCCTTCACGTGGCAGGAAAACACAAGCTGGGCTTCCAGTTGCCATTGCTTTTATCTGCTTTCACCTGTCCTTATACAGGAACTTTGTTTCAGTTAGCAAAAAAAACCAAAAAACACCCACAGTCTTACTGGCAGTCTTACAGACTGCTAAGTTTGATGCACAATTTGGAGGCTAATGATACATTCAGTAAATTTTTATTTTCTTCCAAACGGGTATCTTTCCTTGGTTTTATTTTTTTAATTAGGCTACAGTGTTTGTGACCTTCCTAGATGATTTCTTGTTTTCTCAGCCTATAAATTTAGTCTTGCTAAAGGACTTGGATGTCTTCATGAAAAAAAAAGAAGCAGTAATCATGCACATGAAGTAATCAATGACTTAACCCAGTTTCCTTTGTTTTTTTACACGTTTAATCACTTGTTTAATGGCAATTGCACGCAGCTTGTTCTCGCTCTTTCTGTTTTTAAATTTTAGATTTTGAGGTTTCTTTCTCACTTTTTGGTTGGTTGCTCTTCACAGCCATTCATGTTGGTCTGTTGGATTTCTGCTTTTTAGTTATTGTGACTTTTTTTTTTAACTTTCTGTAATTATTTTGCTGCTGAGTTTCTTCTGCCTTTCTCTTCACCTCCTCATTTTTTGTCTTGCAGTCCTGTTACTCTGATCAACTTCTGGCCAGTAGATTCTGCGTGAGTACTTTTGCTGAAGTGTGCTGCTGCTGCTACTGCTGCTGCGCTCCCTCACTTTTTCTTTTTGTTTATTTCTTTGTTAAGTTTTACATGAGATCATTTCTTTCTTTCTTTATGATTATTTCCTTTGATGCACTCTCTGAAGGAATGCTTTGATCCCAAATGAGTAGATTGAGATAAATCCTGGAATTTCCAGCAGTCATGGATTTTGCACTGTGTACTCTTTCTGGAGTATGTATTTTTCATTGAATTAACAGGGATTCCGTGCAGACCTACTAATGCTTATCAAAGTTTGTCATTTTAAAGCCTGTGTTTCTGAATAAGTGTCGATCCCTCTGAATGCTTTTTGAAAGACAGAGATTGAACTTGATATGGATTTAATTCAGTTTCAGGAATGACAGTTTTGCAGATAAAGCTCTAATTTGGTTTTGTGTGCAACCGTGCACACTCGAGTGCCCCAGTTAATCCAGAGCTCACTGGGTATTTTATTACAGTCTTTTAGATACATTCAGATTTATGGAGGCAGGTTGAAATGTTTACTGTATTTTTCAGAAGTTAAAAAAGCAAGGATTTTCAGCTGTGGAAGAGATATTCATTCTTGCACCACTCCAGCACATGCATTGTCTTACTGTTGTAATAATAGCCTCAGCAAAAACTAAAGATAGATATATATTTACCATTGTGGCATTTACTACTTCTAGTGTTACACAGATGCTTCTAGAATAATGTTAAATAAGGATTAATTTTAATTCACATATTGATAACTAATGACTAATAAATATAATTTTTTATATTTCTATATGGTGAAATGTATATGGCTTGCACCTCCATTGAACTTTTTGTAGAATAAACAAAAGTGAAATGTATACATTGGAATATTGATTTATAATTTTCATTGGGAGCACAAACCCTTGGGAAGCTAAGGGGAATGCTCTACCTCTAGGAAATTTAAGCAACCAAGAAGCACATCTAATACTGGAAACCTCATATGGCTGAGAATTCACCCACAGAGAATGCCAGAAGTCTGGAGCCAGACTGAAATAGAGGGGCTTTGAGCTTGAGGATGCACTATTATAGATGCAACTATGGATCTAGATTCCTTATATTTCAGAACAATCTCAAAGTTAAAAGAAACATTTGAAGAAAGCTTGGATCATGTGGAATGCCATCGCTGTGTCTGACATAAGATGAAATTAAGCTGTCATAACATGGTTATTTCTAGTTACAGTAATAACATTGTGGTGTGCCTACACTGATAGTTTCTCACCAAAGATTTGCTGTTGTAAACTACAGGGAGTTTAACTCACATGTAATACTTGAGAAAACTTTAGAAATACTGGGGTGCAGGATTTGTGCAGAGAGGTTGCACTTTCTGTCAGACTAACTCAGATATCTTCCGGAGCACAATCCATCTGGTCTGACAAGGAAGCAGAAAAATAAGAAATTAATAGTGGCTGGAAAGAATTGCCCTTAATTTTGTTCTGCTAACTTTATTTCTTTCCTTCATGCTCTAGCACTTGACCTGCAATTTAAGCTACTGAGCTACCCAGGTTTAAAGCTGTTTCTTGGTTACAGGGTGCTTCCAGCTTCATCAGACAAATCAGTTGTCATAAAACTTTCCCATGTTTTCTACACTCATGCCTTTTTCTGGTGCTGTCATGCCAGTTCTCTGGTTATCCTTCAAGTGCCTCAGAAAAGCATCACCTGGCAGCACTCAGCAATGCTAGTGCTGTTCTGACACCAACATGTGGTATACATGGAACTGTTCATAAATAGATTTTTTTTTTGTTGGAAGTGAATGGTTCTTACTGCTTATCCTGTATTTTGCCCAGATACACTGCTTGCCAGGCATTAAAGGGGACAGTTCACAAGTTGTGAGAAGTTGTATCTTTTTACTTGAACTGTGCTGATACAATGATACAAATACAATTTACTTGCTTCGAACACTTTCAGGAAGCATCAGCTGAAATGCTGAACACGAAAAGTACCCTCATTCTGCCAGCCAGGTCTCTGGGGGTGCAGGAAATTGCAGGAATGTGGTGTTTGCCACTTGGTCACCACTAGAATTCGCAGGCTGCTCCTGCAGACCCCAGCTTGAACAAGGCAGCTGTGGAGCCATTGTAAAAGGGATTATTATCTTGGCTAAATATTGGCTGTGTCACTCAGCCTTCCTGCTGTTTGAGCTGATTAGGTGTGCTGACTATGTGTGCTCAGAAAGGAAGGACTGTGAGCTCTAGCACAGGTGGTCCCTAAGAGTATGTAAAATACAGTACAGTCATTCTCAAGTTTGCTCAGAGCCTGGCAAAAGTACCTCTGAGCAGCTGAATTCGACAAAAAGCAATGCTTCTCTAGCAGGTTTGCTTTCTTAAGCAAACTTCTAAAAAGCTGTTTGAGGTATAACTCCATTCCAATATGTTCTGAAGCAGAGACAAACCTGGAATTGTAGCCTCACTCCTTGCTTGCAGCTGGCAGAATTAGCTCCAACAAGTTACACAATATTGTGTTATCTTTTTAAAAATATATATTTTTTAATATATTACACAACTTGGTCACTTTTGAAGTTGCACCATAATTTCAAAGCAGCAAGGATATATTCATGCAGGCAGGCCAGACTTTTTGCCATGCGGCACTGCAAAAAGAGACATCTCATTGCCCAGCCAAGTGCTGTCTCTTCTTTCATACTGGTACAAATACATGTGCTATGCCAGGGTGAGAGGTACTAAGAGGATGATCCAACTCAAAATTGAAACTACTTTTAACACATATTTTCTAGTCTATGCACAGTAATAGCATCAACGTTTGTGTGTGTGTTGAAAACAGGACCTCTTCTTGCTTGATGGTACCAGTTAAGACCAGCTTAACATCTGGTGTATAACAAAAAATAGAAAAAATTAGGGTAACTTCAGTTTATCAGAAAACCATCAATATCTTGCTCCACAATACACTGCTCTAAAGAAATTGCATCCTTTTCCCTTCCCTTCCCTGCACATTTTTACACAGAATGGGATATTGAGTCACAGAGAAACAGTTGCACATCCGCTGAATCTCTGCTGCACAGAGGAACTCTGTGAACTGAGTATTTGTCCTCTGGTGTGCTGTAGTAATACTTGAATATGTGATGAGTAAAAGTAGAGGCCAAAGCTCATTTCAAACACAAAATGAGGTTTGTTATACTTGGCCTGTAATGTCTTAAAGAGGAAAAATTTTGCTGTTCTGTGAGAAGAGATTAATTTAGACAAATTTTGTGTATCCAGCATACAGCTCTATGAATTCAGAAGGATCCTAATCTAGAGCCCTTTGGAGGCTGGTTAGAAACCTGGAAGCTGAGAAGTCCAGTAGATTTACAGCAGAATTGTCAAACTCCTAACATGGGAACATTACAAACCAGAAGATTCTTACAGTTTTGGTTTATAACAAGTAAATACAAAACCTGTCAGCTTGTGCAATGCAATACAATCACTTTTGGGCAGTCCCAGCTTGCACCACAGTATCCAGCAATTCAAAATGGGGAGAAACTCCTTTATAAATCAGGAGTTCAAGAAGGAGAGTCGGCAGAGATGAAATAAAGGGCAGTCGAAATTTAGCAAAAGTATAAAATTGCCATACAGTTTAGGAGGCTGCATTACTTTTTGTTAGTCTGGCACCTCTCAATACGCATAGATTGGCTAAATCCCGTGTGGCAGCAAAGGGTGCTATCTGAACTGCATAGGCAACATAATTTAATATTGATGTTTTCCAGAGCTGAGGCTGTAAGAAACTATACTCTAATTGATGAGAAAAGTCCTATGAATTGTTTTCATCAACAGAAAACTGAAGAGGACCTCATGCCATCTGCGAGGCAGAAAACCCAACATAATTTGGTGTCCCCCTGTATAACACACTGAACTACCATTGAGATTACAACTCTTGAAAGACATTAGGCAAAATCATCAGTGTCTTCAGTGTGTTATTAAAGGCTCATTTCAGACATTTTATGCTTCTTGTGTTTATTTCTAGCTTCTCGTGGAATAATTCTTAAAGGCTCTTTTGAGTGGGATGTGTTGGAAACAGGCACTGTAGCAGGGTGGGAGGCAGAGGAGAGGTTCCCAGCAGGACTTTGGCAGCCTGTGCACGGCTGCATGTGAAATAGAAATGCCAGTGAAGGAGGCAGGTGTGAAGGGAAAACCAGGGTGAAACCTTTTCTATAAATCCTTTGGAAAAGGCTTCTTTGGGAGTTGGTGTGAAGAAGAGTCGTGACAACAGATGGATTGCAAATGGTCAAAATCCCAAATGTGGCACCACAAAACGTTGCACCAGTGGCTCGAGGAGGCACACACAGCGCCTGGAGTTCTAACTTGCTTTTTATCAAACGTGGCATAAGGCATAGAGATGTGAGGGTATAGGCATAGCTAAGTGTCTTTTTACTTTTAAAGGGGTATTGTTTGTGATTAATCAGTGTTTTCTGCCTTATAGGCCTGCCTCGTCCCCTCAGCTCTCACACGATGATACTCATTCACGCATTGAACATTATGCTAGCAGGTATGAGACCAGCTGGACGTTAGGCAGATCTTTCTCTAAGATTACTTTAAAAAGAAAAAAAGAAGAGCTAGAGGCTACCTGAGCACTTCTTAAAGAAACATAAAATTTGGGGTTTTGCTTTCCAGGCTCTGGGATGTAAGAGTATCGTCTGTGGTTGCTGTTAACCAGCCCATCCTAACTTGCATGCCAGAGCACCTGTGTGGACAGAATTGGTCCTTAGGTCCCTTGGAGTCCTCATTAATCTGTGCACTCAATTACTGATATTTTAATAGGGCCTGTGGTGATAGCACAAGAGGTAGTGTTTTAAACTAAGAGAGGACAGATGCAGACTAGATGTAAGGAAGGAATTTTTGCAATGAGGAAGATGAAGCACTGGGAGCAGGTTGCCCAGAGAGGTGGTAGATGCCCCATCCCTGAAAACATTTAAGGTCAGACTGGATGTGGCTCTGAGCCACCTGTTTGAGTTGAAGAAGCCCTGCTCAGTGCAGGGCGGTTGGACTGGAGACCTTTAAAAGCCTCTTCCAACCCAAACCCTTCTATGATTCCGCATAGGGTTTAGTTTTTAATATGGACCCTGGTACAATAGTACAAATGAGAAGAGCAGAAACCTCCAAACTCATATGAATCTCAGGTGTCATTATAATGTTAATTCACCTCATGAAATACCACAAACAGGATTTTTCCTTGATTTGGAGGATTAAAAAAATGATATGTCACTGCTTTAGTTCAATTATCTGCTTTCATACTGCTCCTAAGAATCAAAAACCGGATTAATTGCGCAAATACTAAGATGTTTTTCCACCAAGCAAGTAAATTTTCAAGGGTTGAGGTAGTGAAAAATAGTTATTCTGGCCTCTCTCTCCTCCAGTATCACCTGATCAGGAGAGGTGTTTCTGAATTATGCAGGACGCTTAGGAGAGACTGTGTGTGAAAACTAATGAGAAATGACTGATTGTTACAGTTTTGACAATGACATTGCCAGGTACAAAGCAATTTGTGTAATCCCCTGGCGTCTTAAGGCTTTTCTTTGATTTTGGAATTAATTAATCAAGAGAAGTTGGAATACAACCTCAGAGAAAGGGCTGAAAACTTAGAACTGAGTTTATCCAGGCCATTGTAACAAACAATCTTTTATGATAGCTTACTGCAAAACCTTTTGGTAATCAACAGCGAGCATAAATTAATTTGAGTTTCAAATTCATCAAAAACGTCACGCTCTTTAATTCTTTCCAGAATGTTAGAACAAACAAAGTTTTTGAAAAAAATAATTGATTTTAATGAGTCTTGTTTATTTTTCCACAGGCTAGCAGAAATGGAGAACACCAATGGTTCTTACCTAAATGACAGTATTTCACCTAATGAGAGCATGTAAGTAGGCTGTTTTTGTGGCTTTGACATGTATTTTCTTGGGAAGGTTAATAAAGTGCAATGAAATTTTGTAGTGCTGAATTTGCATGGCCATGTATCACATCTGGTTCGATTTAATGATGTGCTCATATTCTTTCAAGTCTTATCATAGTGTCTGGATTAATGGCTTATAGCTTAATACCAAATTTATATAACAAATGATTGATACCTTCAGAATTAAAACTACTAATTTCTTTCCAAAAAGTACTGATATATTCAGCAAATAATTTCCATAGTCAAGTTATGGTCATCATCTGATGAGTTCTAAGGACAAAGATACAAAAAACCCCCTTCTATCTTAGTTCAAGCTTACTCATGGTTAAATTGCAGTAACCTAGAAAATGTTGGTGTGGGAAGAGTGTCATACAAAACATAAGTGAGGCTAAACAGATATCTTTGGTCTACAAATACCTGAAATACATTGCAACTGTAAGCGAGGAGGGACCGATCATCACCATGAAATATTAGCAGTAGTAAACTGTAAGTTGAACAGATCCCTGACAAGCATTCATTGTATTACTTTAAATGTAGAGTTATAAATAAAAGTTTTGATTTTTAAGAAGTAGTTAAATCTGACATCTCACTGAAATTCTTTGTGGTTCTCCTCCGATAATATTCTTGGTCTTGTTTATTTTCTGAATAAAAAGACATAGAACTAACTGTGAGTAATGTTTCTGAAGACAGCATAGAAGCAGCTATGTCATGAGTGTGTTTGAAAATTTGATCTTGGCTCATTAACTGTGTAGGAGAAGCCGTAGCATGGATTCTAAATCAATCAGATATGAAAACTGCAACTTCTCTAAAAACGTTTTTATCTATTCTACATTATTTCATCCTTATTACAGTTTAAGGGATATATTTTTTTGAAAATTCAGACAAATTTGTAGCAGTCCTTTACAACACAGAATTCTGGCCAATTTTCATTCACTTACATTGAGATTCCAAATGAATAGCTTTTTATGAGGTTGATTCTGAGCCTGTGGGCTCATAATGTTTTTGGATAGTGATAAAGCTGTTTCTTTGTTTCAAAACAGTTTCTCTTTTGACTTGGTTGGATTGTTGCCTACGAGTTTTGAAAGAAAATCCCGTGTAGGACCAACTACATGGTTTTAATATATTGGTAAAAGGGAAAGTTAAAATGACACCTCAAAATTAGTATTGGTGAAATGTCAGTATAGTTTTGTGCAGTTAATGAAAACTTTGTTTCCAAATCATATGTTAATTTTGTATTATTATTGATAGTAGTAATGCTCTAATAGATGGAATTTTGTGTTCAGTGTCCTTGTCACAGAAATCATGCATATATTTTATCTCTTGTATTACACTTTGGTCTTACTGTTCTGTTCCTTTTTTTATTAAGTGGAAGTTGTACTAGCATGATTCAATTAATAAGTTAACAATCCAGTTTGTTCCTCAGTTTGTACCATTAAAATGAGAATAGAACTGTGCATTATGAATTTTGGAAGAAATATTATCCAGATAGATACAAATTGCAGCATCTATGAATTCACAACTGTTATTACTTCAGTTTTGCTTGTCAGATTATGCATAAGTATTATTTCTTATTCTTGCAGGGTTTGGTTTATTTGGCTAATCAGTACAGGTAGAGTGATAGATGGAAATAGGGAAGGCAGGACATAAAAACACAACATATATATTTATATATCACAAAACATTTCATTATGTAGTTCACTGCAATGATGTATAAAGTATCTGTGCAGGCTGAAAATCACAGAAAAAGAGTATGCTGGTAAAGAGACATTATACTGCAATAGTTATGTCACTTGTTCACTGTTAATTCACTTAACATCCATAAGAATATTTATAAATGCAAAGCAGTGGTCTGAAGGAAATCACAGTTGAAGTGCTTCATGAAAAGTATAAATTTAGGAACTGGCAAGCCTCTCCTTTTGTGAGAAATTAATACTTCTCTTTTATCAGCTAATGTTAATGTGCTCTACATTGCTTTGGTACTCCTGCAGTCATAAAATTGCATCATTAACATTTTCAGGAACAAAATGAAAACAAGGAAAATTATAATTTTTGAACAATAACAGCTGTTCAAAATGTCTGTTAAATTCTGGTTTAGAAATATAACAGGAAAAAACCCTAGACTGACTAGACTGAATTATTTTGTTCTATGAGATCTCCAGCAACAGTGTCATTTTTATTTACCCTGTCTTATGGTGTCAGGGGAAACCTTTCATGGTTTCTCGGTGACTGCTGGTGTAAGTTGCATTGCTTAGGGCCTTGGATGCACCTCCTTAGTACCTAAACCACACCTAAAACAATCCATGTAGTTCTGGGAGGTGATCAAGGTCTTCAGGATTGTTTTTCCTTTTCTCTTCCACAGATATTTCTGTTTCAGATGCCAGGCAAGCTTCAGGGGCAATAGAAATAAAGAAAGAGATAATATCTATTAAACGGAATATATTTGTATTCTGACAGTGTACATCACCTTTAAATTTAAAAAAAAAGCCAAACATCTTAGTGGAAAGTAACATACTTTCATTATATTAGTTTTTCTTTGTTTATCTAATTTAGAATTTTATAGAGAAAGAAAAAGGTAAATAAAGCACACACTTATTACATAAGGAGAGTTTGTAGGTACAAAAATAAATGCATTGCCCTTGCTTGAATGACCCTTCCACAATGCAGATCAGGCAGCAGAAGATTGCTTTTTTTTTTCTGCAAGAAAATTCCTGATTGAAGTTTGTCAAAAGAGGAGAGCTGAGGTTGTCAGCTGTTGCAAAACTTGTCTTTAAGTGTCTGAGAAGTAGAGAAAGAGGGAGGTGGTCTCTGCAGAGAAGGAAAATTACCAGAGACTCAGTGAAACAGGTCAGCAGATTTTGCTTTAAGGTGCATTGCTCTGCTGTTGGTTACAAAGAGTTCAGCAAATCTCTTTGTAAGAAATGAGAGGCTGGGAGTGAATCATCTCCTCATATTCACTGTGAAGTTGAAAAGAAGGAAGGGAACAGCCTGTTTTATCCTGCTCTGTTTTCCAGCGATGATGAACACTTGTTAATCCAGCACTACTGCCAGAGTCTGAACCAGGAGTCCCCGCTGAGCCAGCCCCGAAGCCCTGCCCAGATCCTGATTTCTCTGGAGAGTGAGGAAAGAGGGGAGCTGGAGAGAATCCTCGCAGACCTGGAGGAGGAAAACAGGTGGGTTATACCACCAGCTGCTGAATTTGAAACTAAAAGTCTGCAAAATACTTACACTTTACAGTTAGATGGAATTCAGTTTGGTAAATTTTTTAGGGATAAATGAGTTATAAAACTGCATTTTCTTCTGACAAGTAAGTAATTTCATAGTGGGTAAAAGTTGGGCCCTCTTTCCTTTCTCTTTGTTTGGTGTCGCTTGTTGCCATTTCTTTAGTCTTTCAATACAAAGTATCATTTACCACTTCTAACTTCAAATTTAATTGAAGTTTTCTTCATTAATCACCATATAAAAACCCCAACTGGATACTTGAAGCATCACAGCACTGCAGTCCTCTTTATACAGTACTCTGGAATCTTGGAGATCTTGACCCTGGAAGATTGGTAATTACAACTGTGAATTACCAAAACCAGACTGTAGGATGTAAATCATTTAGTTCTACCAAAAAAAGTAGTTTGTTTGTCTTCTACTATCTGCAGCTTTTATAGTACAGTTTATTGGAATTTTCATGCTCTTTTTTTTCTTGCTTCTGTAAGAGCTAGGTACTTCTCCTTACATTGAGGATTTAATACACTAATCATTTACCTTAGGCTTGTCAAGGAAATAATGCAAGAGTTGGCAGTGTCATAGATCTTCTCTCCATGTATGTCTTCTTTTGATGGTTCTAATCAATTACAGTGGCTCCATCAGAGACTTTTTATCAGGAGGGTTTGGGAGAATGGAGAAGTCTGTAGGCATCAAGAAAGAGGATGATGTTTGGCACAGAAAGCTGTAGTAAACAAAGCTATTGCTCACTGAACAGCAGGGAGATTTTGTTTGAAACAAACCACAAACTTCCTACCACATAGCACATAAAGCCTGAGTACTTTCTAAAGAGGAGAAAAATCAGTATTTTGAAATGAGACATCATACTTTGCATGTTCAGGACTGTAGCTAAGAAATATCTAGTAGTTAGTACAATACAGATGATAAGACAGCTTCATTTTCAGAAGATGGGTGTTTTTTTTAAACAGCATTATGTAGTGAATCATGGAAGAAGGAAAAAGAATTGTAATGCTTTTCTCTCTTTATATGAAATAAGCTGCCTAGCAGAAAGGAGGGTGACTTTAAAGCAGACTAGTTTTTGATTAGAAAGGTAGTATATGAAAACTAGTATAACATGGAGCTAAATAGCTAAATAAGCTAAAAAGCCCTTTGAGAGTTCATGCCTTAAATTTCTCCATGGGCTTTATTTAATTTAGCAGTTACTGATGAGGGATGGTAAAAGATCTCTGGCAGGAATTACACCTTAAAAATACCTGGTTTGAAGTTTGCCAATCCTGGATTCAACTAGAGCTCTAGTCTGTAAGGTTTTCTCATTTGTGCTATTGGAGGCATAGTTATGGATGGGATGCCACCACAGGCAGCCTTGCCTTTTGTGGGTGCTCAACACAGCAGGCACAGAGAGCTCTGTCTCTGTCTCATAGCATGGAGGTCACACTGCTCTGATTTTCATTGATTATGAGAAAATCATGACTTTTTTTTCTCTGTAAACTGCTATAAATAACTTGTGTATAGAATGTAAGGTAGCTGCTGAAAAGTGAACGAGTTCTTGTTGTCCTGGTTGCTTGTCACAGCCAGACAACCATGAGTTTATGGATGAAACACTGATTCCTGTTTAGAAAAATAAGCTCTTCAGACAGGATCAGTCAGGAGGCATTCATGTAACTTACCTACTTATAAAAAGTCTTGTCCCTTTAGATTTCTATTTCCTAGTCGTTCTCCATCAAGCTTGTGCAAACCTTTCTTGGCTGTTGCCAAAGGCAATCAGCAATCTGACACTTAATTCCTTGTGTGAGCCTGGTTCCAGTGGATGAACACATCTTCCTTCCCATGCAGATCCTAAAACACCCTCCATGTAAACTTTTGTCACTGCCTCAGGATGAAGACATTGCTTTGTTCCCAGGATGCATCTCCTCGCTGCTGCTAGGCTGGATGTGGTGCAGGAGTCGCCCTTTCCTGCCTATGTTGACATAACTCCTGTTGCATACACCTGTGATAACTTCTGATAACTCAGGTTTAGCTCTCTCTGCTGTGTCCTGTACAACTTTAACAGTAAGGCTCAGGGCATGCATTCACTTCTCAGCAGCTCCCAGCAGAGCAGCCACAAGTGATGCCTCAAGTATCAAGTACCAAGAAGAAGCAGTGCTGTGATACTGGGAGCATCTCATTGTCATTTCTCTCTTTCTTCCGCTCTCCACAGTTTCCTGCTTTTCAAAAAAGCCCTTTTCTCTTTTGCTTTGTCTCTTTTGAGCTGTTGATTGAATTCTGACCTCCATTTGGGTTTCAGCTGCAGTTTCTGGCCTCTCAAATATTTCCGTCTTGACTTCTTACTTAAATGAAAAAGACTCTTTGAAATTGTAATTCTGAGGTTTTGCTTTTGGACAGTTTAAAAATTCTGTTGCCTATTTTGAATTCTTCTGAAATGCATTACTTACAAACTAACCTAGCTGTAACGTAGTTCTGACTGGGGTTTTGTCTGTTCCAAGGACCTCTTGTTAGATATTCATTATTTATCTGCTAGCATTTTAAAACCTTGGTACTTCTGTAGCTTGTAAATATGACTTCCTTAAATAATGTATGGCTAAGATTTGACTGCTAAATTATTTATATTTGTTAAAATGTGAGCATTTTAGAGAATATTTTCAATGGCTGAAAATGTTGTATTTGAATTTTAGGTCTTCAGGCTTATGCTGAGTTTTGCATTACATGGAATATTGTGTTAAGACTATTTCTGTATTCAATAGGCAAAAACCGATCTTGCTATTGAAGGCATTAGTACTGTATTGCAATATAAAAGAAAAATCCAATTATAAAACCCTCTCAAAAAACTATTTCCCCAAGAGTGAATGTATTTCAGAGAAAGAGAAGACAAGTTTTGTTGTCCATCTAAAGCAATACATTACATGGGTTATACAGTAGGATAGGCAATACTGACTAGGATTTACTGTAGTGGCATTAAACAGAAAGCATGCGGTTCTGCAGGACAGAGTCAAAACTCTTTGCAAAGAATTAAAATACCTTCCTGCTATTTTAATGAGTCAAGAAAGTGGATGTTTCCTAATATTTTAGTTGTATTGAGGTCTTGGATGTAAGAGGGAGACTTCTATCATGTTCTCTCCTCTTCCTCTCAGCTCTGAGCTGTCCTATAACAAGAACTAAGTAAATGAGATCTCCAGCCAGAGCTATTTGCCATTCCTTTGCTTTTCCTGACATGCAGTGGGAGTGCAATGGGCTGTGCCACCAGAGAAAGCACTGACACCCTGAATCTCAAAGCTGCCCTGTTTCGGTGCTCATTCAAATTTGAAGAATGATGAATGGCCTCCTCACATAAGTTCCTTCTGTATAGTTGCCAACAGCAAGAAAGTGATGCATTTCTAAACATGCTGTGGCTCCTTTTGGTATTTGTTTTGGCATTGAAGAAGGGGAACTAGATCTTCTGAGTGTGAAGCATCCTGAGTAAACAGTGTCACTCTAGTGAGGGACAGGGGGTAAGTGGTTCAGTTGCCATCTTTGTCTGTTTCTTCAGACCACTGATTTTCTTTAGGGAGATGAGAAATAACATGAATTCACAAATTCTCAATTGCCTTTGAGAGGACTACTGAGCAAACAGAGTCCACTAGGATTTCTGTCACCAGGCAATTGATGCTGCAAGTGATAATGTGGTTAATAATTCATGCACTCTTTACTACTCAGCTCTGTACAGCTGCATAAATCAAGGTTACACTGCATGCTTCCTACGTTACTTTTCTTCACAAATGCCTCAAAGAGTTGCAAGCATTGTAAATAGAATATTTGGGGTTTTTTGAATATTCTCTTACTGAAGAAGGGTTCATTTTCCCAGTGATGATTACATGTAGCAGCATTGTTTGTTTGTTTGTGACAGCCAGATGTCAAAGACACCCAGCCTGAGCTGTGGTGGAGGCAGGTGAGGTTTCCATGTACTGCCCATGCTTGCTCAGTTGCATTCATTTAGAGAGGAGCATATTTGTATCTCCCCTTTCTCTTATGTCCCATTTTATGGTGAAAATGTCAGATAGTGCCTCTCCTCAGAACCCTGAGGGATGTGGGCAGTGCCTCGTGTGCCCGGCTCACAGCAGCAGTCCTTTTCACCACACAGCATAAGACTGTTCCAGAGGGAGGGATAAGAGCCATTTGTTCTCTCTTAGGATATTCTTGTATCAGTTTTCAAATTCTTCCCTTCTTTTTTAATTTTCAGCTTTTTTCCATTATGTTAGTACACCTCTTCATTACTGTATGTTTAGATCCCAGTTACTATATTATTGATTGTGTGCGCTGCACATCACTCTATGGCTCTGAAGCTGTGATGAATCTCAGTTCTCTGTATGGGGGACTGTGTAGCTGCACTGAAGAGGTGCAGCTGGAAAACTCAGTAATAGAGGTGCACTGGGCAAACCCACATGCATCCTTCAAAATTACATTCCTTTGTTCCAACAGTATTATGATATTTAATTACAGAACTCCCAAATCCAGGCATACCTCTGGTTGGAAAATATGCAATATCTTTTACGTGATTTTTTTTTCTATAGGCTTTCAGAAAGATTTTTAAATTGTTTTTATTAGACATGAAAGGATTTTTATCTGAATTACTCCCTGGTCCTTACTTGTATTTCAGTACCACGGTTACTGGAAGGACTTCTGTATATTGATGTAGGTGATAATTGCAGATTTCTTTGTAGCAAGATACCTGATTATGTTGTAAGTATGACCAAGTGCATTTATTTAGGTTCCCGTAGGGTGATGTTTTATCTTTTGCTTTACAGCGCTTCAAACTTTTGAGTCTGCTGTTCGTAGAGTATTGCCTGTATTGAGCATCTGGGAAATTCCTCATGGGGTAGTGATAGACACTATTTATGGACTTTGTGAAAAGCAGGCTTAGTGATCATTCCTGTATAAACTTTAGTCAGCAATAACACCATGTGTAATGAACATGTTGTCATGTTCATTCCTATTCCCTTTTGTATTTTTATTAATTATTCACCAGTTTGTTCAGCTAGAAATACCCAAAGACATTAAGTCAGGCAGAAGGCGTAACTTACATGACAATATATATTCCCAGTATGGATAGCCTTTTTTTATAGATAATTTACATGAACTTGAAACTCTGTATTTCAATAAAGCAAAAAACTTCATTGGGAAAAAAAGCTCTCTATAGTTGTCCCTCTTTATGTGGGTTTTAAGGAAAGAAATCTTGAATTTTGGAACAGTCTGAAGTTAAAAATGATTAGCCCTTGTTTTTCAATAATTTCAAGTTTCTGCAGAGGAAGGATCATGTAGGCCAGACATCCCTTAGGGATTGTGTTGGAGGGAGTGTCATGGTCCCAGGTTAGGATATGTCCATCATGCAGCTGCTGAGGAACACAGGGACCTTTGAAGAACAGTCAGTGGCTTGTCTGTCCTTGGCATTGCTTTCTCACCCATGTGAAATGATGTGTCCTGATTTAGTTCCTGTACTGGTCACAATAATGTTCTTTTAGAAGTGTTTTTTTTTTTGGGAGGTTTCCGAGGTGCTGTTAAGCTTCCAGACCAAACTGTCAGAGTGTGTTGTGGTTTGCAGGCAGAACTGGCAAAAGGTGTCTGTTCTCACAACCTCAAATAACAGCAACTTGGAAAAAGTAAAATCTGGGTCACTGCTTGCGATGAGTAAGCAGTTACCAGAGTGTCGGGCTGTTTTTCCCCCTCTGGGAAGCTGTAAAATAACATCATAGCAACAAAATCCCAGTGCAGTTCCTTAGGCCTCCCTTGCCTGTGAAGTTTCTGCTACAAGTTACTATTTTTGCTGTTTTGGACGGTTATCTTTAACAAGGTTTCAGTTTCTTACCTTCCGTGCTTTCCTTGCGTGGTAGATTTTTTTTTCATGTGGAACACTATAGATCATATTAATCTATGGAATGTTTTACTGAAGTAAAATTGGAGTTTTATGGAATAAAAGAACAAGCTCAGCAGTGCCATAAAGTTACACTAGACAGTAACACTCTAGGCAGGACAGAAAAGATGGAAATGATAGCCCCAAAAGTCAGTGCAGTTCAGTTTAACAGATTGGGTCGGTAATTCTCATCTTCAGTTGATAATTTTAGCCCTAGGCTGGAAATGCATTTGCAGATCCGGAGAGAGGAGAGTGATGTGACCTGACTGACAGCCAAGTTTTGTGTTTCACTCTGACTTGTGTGGTGGCTGCCTCTCTCATCTATAAAATAGTTCAGCCAGCCAGGTGGCACTCACTTTAGTTTAGTGTTTGTGAGATGCTGTGATAACTCTGAGTCCTTCTTTGGTACTAATGACCCCTCAGGTATAGGCAAGTGTGGAAGGGAACTGACAGTCCCACTTCTGCTGGGAATGATAAAGGGCAGGATGTCGAGGGAGGGCTGAGCCCAGGACAGACCATGCCTGGCTTTGGGAGGGTGTCTGCAGCCTCCTGTGTCGTGCACTGGGAGGGAATCAGCTGTGAGTCCTGGTAATGCCAAGAGCCTTTAGGCAACTTGAGCCACGGATGCATCTAATACCAGATCCATGCAGATCTGCAAGGAGTAAACCCACAGGTGTGTGGATTCAGGAGAGGGAAAGGCAGGTTGTGCAGGTGAGCCCTAGAAAGTGAGACACACCACACGAGAGGAAGTGCCTTGTCACTGCCCCATGCAGGGGCCATAAAGCTTTTGCCCCTTTGTCACTTCCCAACAGGAACCTGCAGGCAGAGTACGACCGCCTGAAGCAGCAGCATGAGCACAAGGGTCTGTCTCCACTGCCATCCCCCCCGGAGATGATGCCGGTTTCTCCGCAGAGCCCCCGCGATGCTGAGCTCATTGCAGAAGCCAAGCTGCTTCGCCAGCACAAGGGCCGCCTGGAAGCCAGGATGCAGATCCTGGAGGATCACAACAAACAGCTGGAATCGCAGCTGCACAGGCTGAGGCAGCTGCTGGAGCAGGTGAGTCCTCAGGCATTTCTTCTAGGTCTCTGAAGAGTAATTTTCCAAACAGGGTGTGAAGTGTTATCAATAACAAGAACATACCAAGAAATCATATCTGTAGAGGCAAGTCAGAGAAAAGTACAAAATTGTTTTACAGGCTGCAAGTGAGAATGTGGAATCGGGTTTCAGTGTTCTTTTTTAATCTTCTTCCTTATTTTATTCAGAATTAAAATGCATTGGTTGCATGGATAAATTTACTTAAAAACAGACTGAAAATTTTGTGTATTCATGGAATAAATAGAAATTACAGAGATATAAAGTAATGAGCTGTTACTAGGAATCTCTTCCTTTTTTCTTCAATTTCAGCCACAGGCGGATGCCAACGTGAATGGTACAACACTGTCATCTCCTTCTACCTCTTTGCAGAGGTCAGGCAGCAGTCAGCCAATGCTTCTTCGTGTAGTTGGCAGCCAGACTTCAGAAACCATGGGTAAGATAACGAAGCTCAGGTTGTCACAAAAAATAATTATGTCCCATTTTCCAGAAAAAAATCCTTAAAGACAGAAAACACTTTTCCATTTAGTTCAAATGAAATGAAGTAGACATTTGCAATGATCTTCAATGTCATCTGGCTGTTTACACTTTGCCGTCTTCATTATGATTCAGGCTTTGCTTTTGATCATGATGCACCCAGTAGCTTGGATATTTTTATATTAAACACAAAGCTCAGCCAGGGCTTGACTTCTGGAAACAAATGCCACTGAAAAGCTAACTATTCTATTCAAACTGGCTTTCAGTTATTAAGCATGACATGCCTGATTTAAATGTACATAATATTAATTATGGCTAAGAGACTAAATGTATGATTAGTCATCCCCATGTTAAATGGTGTGATCTTATTTTTAATATGTTTTGGCTCAATCAGTAGGATGGAGCTGTCACAGGCAGGGCTCATCTAATGGCTTTTCTAAGTATCACATCAGATGTGATAATGAACATCGTAAGAGTTGTGGAGTAAGGTTAAATAATAATATTCTGTAGCTGGAGGATGGAATTATTATTTTGGTGCTTTTAGGAACTGCCATGTTGCACTTTCCTAATTTCCTGTCTGTTACATAATTAGTAAGTATTTATTACCAAGTGGCAAGGGTTTTCAGCTAGTAAAAAAGCAATCAATCTTTTCAGCATCTTTATATTACTTCAACAAGATGATGTTTCAAGTCTGATGATAATATTCAGCTTCATACAGAGAAATTTATTTTATGTATATTAGTGAGAAGCTTAAGTGAGAGCTTGTCACTGCTATTAGTGAAAGTATCAATGGCAGTGAGAAATTTAATGGGAGGGCACATTCTGCTGTGTCTAGAGTGCTGTTGTGGTGGGAAATGCAGATTTTGGGGAGGATTTTTCTTCCATTCCAGGTGTGAGCAATAATTTCAGCCTATGACAGTATCAAACAAGATGAGTTCTGTACCGTCTGCAATAAAACATATGAAATAAATAGTACCTTTAAGAATGCTGAAGTTTTTATCCTGGGGAAAAGAAGGCAATCACAGGTAACAGGAATTTATGGAAAAAGTAGAAATGGACCTTTCATTAATCATGTTACCAGTGGGGAAATATTTTGTTATATATGCCATACACAGAGTAGATAAAATGTATTAGTAGTGGTGTAATTTGTATCAGCTTTCTGGAGAAATTACAATAATTTCATCACATAAAATGTATGAATTAAAAGAAAAGATAGGAAGACAGTGTTTCTCAGCAATCTTATTAGAAGTCTTGTAGTTTTATATTTCATCCTTTAATGGGACAAAATACAAAAATATACTTATTTTCATTTGATTCAATATAAAGTTATTCCCATTTACCTCGCAAGACTGGAATTAATTGATTAGCACAATAGAGTCATATAATCTGCTAAAACTTTTTAAAGCAAATATTTAGACATAACTTGATTTTATTTGGTTGGTTCAATTCAGCCAATATGTGGGAGGACAGTGAGATGTTATCAGTAGGATCGTACTGAGACTCAGCAGAGCCACAGTGTTGGCAGCAGGGAGTGGAGCTTATAAAAAGAATTACTAACTGGGCTAACAAACTGCAACTAATTCAGTTTGTCAAGTGTCCTTTCGCAGCAGAAAGCTTTGCTTGCTATGCTCAGAGTTTTCTGGAGCGCAGCTTAAAATACTCTTGAATTGCGAGGAGAACCAGAGTGGTGTTGTAAATAATGCTCCCATACAGCAACCATGTGCCCAAGAATGAGGGAGCCATAATTTTTGAGAAAATACTGAGGATCTCTAGGTGTCTCAGGCAATGAGGCAGGGTAGTGATAGCTTTTATACGTTCTTCTCTTTAAAATTAGACCTGAGTTGTTTTTTCATTTGAAAACTCACTGCACTTTTGTCTTTCTGCTTTCCCAAGGAGAGATTGCTGTGAAAGGTGTTCCACCGGCAGTGTTTTGGTAAAAGCAGTGACCCACTCAAACCCTCATTTACAAATAGAACTTACTCCTTGTTAACATGAAGTACACCTGGGCAAGTGGAAAGGTTCTGCTTTTCTCCTCATGGAGTCCCGGTGGGAAAGTCCTTGGCTTTTCTTCCCCAGCAAGATAGCAGAGGAGGTTCTCTGAGGTGTATGAGGGTAGAGGCTGTCCTGAACTTGAATTAGTTCAGGTACCGCCAGAATATTTGAGACTCACTTAGCTCTGAATACCTTTTGTAAATACACAAATGGGGTAGGCTCTTTTGGGTAAAGAGAGGAGACTGAGCTCTGAAGGTATCTTTACTTCTGTCAAGTTGCTTGGCTTATGTCTTATTTTTTCCTTTACAAGAAAACACTCAGAAAATCATCCAAATGAGGAAAAAATTTAAAATAATGCATTTTAAATAAAAAATGCAACATTTTTAAGGTTCAGCAGTTCAGCTTGTATCAGCACTTATGAGGACATTTGGAAGCTGGTACCTGTCTTCAATTCTTGACCAGGACACCAGAACCACTGCCCTTTTATTGTGATCTTTGGGGCCAGGAGGCTTTTCTCAGGCTGATAAAATCCTCAGCCTGGGTAGAAACAGCAAGATCTTACTCTTGAGTTTTCACCTGGACATTCAGCAAAGGCTGCAAGGACATTGCTTTTGCTAAGACACCTCTGTCAGTGCAATGCCTGATGCGAAAGTAACTCATGGTGTGAGTTGATTTGTGTGAGCCCAGCCCCACTCGAAAGGCGAACAAACTGCAAGCAGCCTCAGCAACTATTTTTAGACCATTAATGGAATAAAAGAAGCTGATACAAAGACCATCATTTATATGAATTAAGTGCTTCTTGCAGACACTCTATCCCACTTCATGTGCTGGAGTGGGAGAAATCACTCTTGGTCAGAAATAACTCTTGTTAAACTCCTGACTTAAATACAGGCAGCCCTGAAATGCTCTTTTCATATCCCTTTTTCTAGTTTTTTTCACTAGCATGGAGCAATTCAACATTTAAAGAGTGTAAATGTTAAAAGAAAATCAGACAGTTTCCTACTCAAATAGGACAAGACGTTAGAATAAAGGGTCATTAAGTCATTTTCAAAAGAAGTATGTAACTGAGTTATTGCAGCAGGCAAAATTGCTTTTGTGTTTTAATAGAGATAAAAGACATCTAGTAAAAAAGTAGAATCTCACTCAAAGTATATCCTTTAGGTGTATTTTTTTTTCAGGTGCTTTATTTATATTGGAGGCTAGGATCTGCATTAAAAACAACATATGGATTTCAGTTATATGAAACCATGAGCAAAAAAAAAATCCAGTAAAAATAAAATGTATTGAATTTCCCATTAAGCTGCTGCCCTATAATCAGGTTATAGAAATTATTCAGTGGGAGAAATGTATTTCGCTTTATTAAACTGCTGCTAAACCCTTTTACAGTACAATTGAGTGTTCTTGGAGCGCCAATCTGATGCAATTAAACTGTCAGAAATATTAATACTGATGCAGATGAGAATCTGGGTTTCTACTGATTTGCACAGTTAGGCAAAGCAGTGCCAACATGAACCCAGCACTATTAGAAAGCTGCTCAACAGCAGCACTCACAACAGCAATTTCTTTTTCCATTAATAGAATAAGAGAAGCTGAAACGACGAGTGTCATTTATGGAACTAGATGCTCCTAGCAGACATTTTACCCTTCTTCTTTTACCAGAGTCAATTATTTCCTAAATCCCTTTTTACGAATTAAAATAGTGTTAATTGCCTCCAATTCCTTGTTTCATTTTCCTTAGATCCTTACAAAGAAAGAGAACAGTAACAGTCAATAAAATTCACCTTTGAAATTTTTATTGTACACTAAGCAGAAAATGTGTCTGAGTGAACAGCCTTTGCTTTGAGGAGGACTTGGGCAATACAAACTGTTAGCACAGGCTCTCATGCAGTGGTGTGGATTTGCTTTGCAGGTGAGGATGAGCTGCTCAGCCCTCCCCAGGACACAAGCACAGGTTTGGAGGAAGTGATGGAGCAGCTCAACAACTCCTTCCCCAGCTCCAGAGGTGAGCGCTGCTGCCTCTGGCAGATGAGAGGGAAGAAGATAAAAGTGTTTTCTGTTCCTTGATGTTTTCAGGGGGTTGTGTTTTGGTATCAGGTTTTTTGCTGCTCTTTGTTTTCATTTTAACAATAGCTGTAGAGAAACCTGTCTTGTTTAGAGTGGAGGAGCAGCCTGTTCCTCCTTACATTAAGCTGCCTCCCCAGGTAGCTCTTGCTAGATATGTGGATGAAATAATGTCTTTGTGAGACTCTTTCTTCCCCAAGCATTTTCTTTGCTTCCCTTCTGCCATATTCGTTTTTTCACAGCTTCCTTCTTTTTGGCTGATCCCCTTGATGCTTTATTTTTTAATACAGGTCTTAGCACATTTTTCTTCTGTCCTTATCCTTTTCCAAGACTGTGGTTTGAAATAATATTAGAGTTCTAGGTCAAAGTTCTCAACCATGTAGCCGTCAGGTCCAGAGGCATGGAGGAAAAACGAGTGGGGTGCTTGTTTGTGCAGCGTAGGCTGCGCTTGTTCATACAGGCACAGCCTTTCTTTCAGTGTTTCCATTTCTCTCACTCCTGTTGTTTGCTAAAAATAGGCATTTGTATTAGCAGGATTTATTTGTCCAACCTTTTTTCATATAAATTCTTCTCTGAGCCCAGAAGAAAATACTCTGCTGCCAAGAAAGATGGCTGAGATTCCTAGCAGGAGATGGGAAGTTTGGGATACTGTCTATTGATGTGAAAAGAGGCTCAGCCATTAACCTCTTGGCAAGAGAAAGCCCTGGTTTTGCCAGCCTGATAAGTGGATTTAAGGGAGCATAGACTTCCTGCAGGGCCCTTGCACAAGTTTCACACATCACCCAGGGGTTCTTCTTTAGGAGATAAACGCTTTAACCATTGTACTAAACTTTCGGTGGAGTCATGTTTTCTCCATCTTTTGCTTTCAAAGCAAGTTCAGCTCTCACCAGAAACTATCTGTGAGCAGTGGGATAAAAGTCAGTATGAACTGTATAAGATCTCATGCTATCGATCAAAAGATGGAATCTTTCAAATAGATATCATTGAATAAAGTCTAATACAATAAGTTGTCAACTGCACTCATCTCCACCTCAACGTTATGTAAAAAAGTCATATGTCTAGCCCTTGTTTTGCCTAGATAATTGCTATGAGAGACAACAGATGAAAAGTCTTTCTAATACTGCTATGTAGATTAAAATGGACTTATTTCTAAAGTTGCTGTGTACACAAGGTTACAACAGACAGTGTTATCTTATTAGTGACCATCATTAGTGTAAGTATGTTGTACGTAGATCTTGCATAGCCATGCATGTCTAGATGTAGGTATCCCATGTGTAAAAATGTTCACCAAATGTGATATCTAATTGGTATTCGTAGGTGATGGCACTAGCAGTGTTTCTTTTTAAAAACAAACTTAGTTTTCTGTGAAAAAGCAAATTATGAAACAAAATTTAATGAGATATTTGAAATAGAGTGGTTCATTTCCTGTGTAAAATAAATAGGTAGAGGTCAGTCTGTTAGACATCACCTTCTGCTCACTGAGAATAGAAATTTTTTTTATCTTATTAGTGAAAAATACAAAGCTTCATGAAACAAACTGAGATAATATAAAATTTAGTAGGAAAAATAAGTGAAATTGATAAGATCAGATAATATTTTAATTTGTAAATTAACCTGTAGCTTTGAATTTTCATTCTCATGATGCAAAATGTGATCATTTAGTTAGAGAGAATGTATTCCCTTATTTTGTTTCTTCATTCAGTAACTGGTTGAAAACGTAGTAGATAATCACAAGCATCCACAAAAGATATTGCAGTTTATGTACTTCCCTGTCTGACTAGCAGCCATGGAGAACAGAACTACTCTAGCTGGATGGAGGGCTATGAATGAGGAGGGGGCACAGCCTTTGGGTGAGTCACCCTCAGCCAAGCCATAAGAAGAGCTGCTGGTGCAGCAGCCAGGAACAGGCACAACCCAGCAGAGCCAAGCTTCCCGTGGGACTTTGCTTTTAGGTCTTGGCCAAGGCACTGACAGGCTGGGCCAGGATCTGTCTCTTCACCTCTCTTGGGCTACACAAAAAGATTAGTTCAGCTGGGAGAGAAACTTGTTCAGTTTTTCAGGAATTGTACCAGGTTTTGGCTGAAGAGATTAGGACTTCAATTATGTTTCTCTGTTCTGCATATATATTTTGATGTACTTGCATGAATGCCAGGTTAATGTAATTCCTTTTGGCTGGGGTATGGAAATAGTCAGGCTCTGTAAGAAATAGTTTGTCCTACAGCCAGTGCAAATGGATTTCCATTCATTGGTTAACAGAGGCTGCTGAGAGTTCATGTAAATTTCTGTTACTGAAGTTTTCTTCTATTCCTGATATACTAATTCATTTATATTCAACTGATACCTGCATGCACGAAGTTTACATCCAGCATCTGACATGCTGCAGCCTCATGTAGCCTTTCAGTGTAATATGAAAGATGCTGTGGTCAGTCAGATTCCACAGGCATCAGGGATCTCTGATTTAAAATTTTCAAGACTGCAGGAAGGAGAAAAGGAAGAAGACTTGATTGGTCTCAACAAACTACTGAATCAGGAACCTTTTTTCTGTTCAGAGGTGTAATCTGTATCTCAGATTTCTAATCTTTACCAGAAGATCAAAGTGCAGTTGCAGAAGAGTGAAAGCAGTTTGACAAAGCAGCCTGAGAGGAGGGCATAATGTTAAGGACTCAGGCATGGTGGAAGTGAAATTTTGTTTCTTTCCAGTACGAGTTGCATTGAATCTCAGGTTGCAGGTGTGAATACCTGCCTCAAGTAGCTGTTCAGGAAACAGAAGAATAAACCCAAACAAACAATAGCACATATCTATAAACAATATTTTTTGTTATATTGATTCTTATTAAGTAGAAATAAAAAATTGTCAGATACCGGAAATGCAGTTGTCCCAGTCTGCCATTCAGAAATAGGTTGTGATACAGGAGCTGAGGGAGCTGGGGTTGTTTATCCTGGGGAAAAGAAGGCTCAGGGGAGACCTTATCACTCTATAACTACCTGAAAAGAGGTTGAAGCAAGGTGAGAGTTGGTCTGTTCTCCCATGTGTCAAGTGGTAGGACAAGGTGAAATGGCCTTAAGTTGTGCCAGGAGAGGCTTAAATTGGATATTAGGGAGCATTTCTTCAGGAAAAAGGTTGTGAAGTATTGAAACAGGCTGCCCAGGGAAGTGTTGAATCAACAACCATGGATGTATTTAAAAGACATCCATGTGGATGTAGTACCTGGGGACTTAGTTTGGTGGGGGGCTCAGCAGTGCTGGGTTAACAGTTCAGCTCAATGTTTTAAACATCCTTTTCAACCTTAATGGTGTTATGAAGTAATGTTTGTGGCCTGTAGATATAAGCATGTTAAATTCCAAGCTAGATAGCATGTCACAGCATAGGGAGTGGCAGGCCTTTTGAATCAGGGACATAATTCTGGGTGTCCTATTGCCATTAGAATAACAACAACTTGAAGGAGTTCAGAACAATATGACAAAAGCAAACTGGATTTTGAAGGCTTTGGTTGTGAGAAAAGTTCAGAGCTGAACAAGCAGTGAAGAAAGAAAAGGACTGAATTTCTGTGCTTGGATGCACAAATGTGTTGTTGAGCATCACAGACATATTTAGCTAAATATTATCAAAAGCACCTGAGGTAAGACTTGCTCAGATTGGGAAGTAGTTTACTAAAGCAAATAGTGGCTCTTACTTTGGAGTTCTGAAACAAAGCAATAAGAAACAATAGTAATTGTCATTCACCTGGAGATAGATTCTTTAAGATTATATTTTTCAAGCTTTTGCTGCACAAAGTTGATTTTAAAAGGGCATCAAGCCTTCATAGCATCCTTTTGAATGTATTTAAGAGAAGCAAGTGCAAAATAGATTGTGTCATAGACCTGTACAAGCAGACCTCAGATGCAACAACTTATGTACCTTATACCTTTTATAGGGTTTTTCATTTGTTTGTTTCTTCAGTTTAACCTTTTGGCAGTTCTTGGCATTTCGTAAGGAGAACAGGACTTTCCTGCTCCTTGCACAGCTGGCTGTTGGTGCCCAAAGCTGTTTAATTTCTGGGGAGAGAAATTCTGCTGAATACCTGATGATTGCTGTCCTTAAGGAATTTTTCTTTCCTTTTAATCTAAAAGGTTTCCCATCCACTCCTCTTTTACTTTGCTGCTCCCAGCAAATTCACAACTGCTGCAGCTGCTTCAAACAGCTGCTGTGCTAACTCAAAACAGATGTCGAAGCCAGAGGTCTGACATTTAGTGGAAATCTACCATTAAATGCTACCTCAGTGGTTTATTTGACCCTGCTCAATAATGGGCCACAGAGGAAAACATTTTCACACCGTATTTGTGCCCAAACTACTAAATCTCCAGGGAATTGGTTCATAGTTAGGAAGTAAGATTGGCAGGCCAGTATTTTCAAAGCCAAATTCATTACTCCTGCAGCACTGAGGATGAACAAGGTGCACCACTTCAGGTGTCCCTCATGGTGCACCAGGCTGAGTTTTGCAGTTATGGTTTCATGGCAAATGCTTTCTGTGAATGAAGGGCAGAGAGGTATTCAGGGACAGAAGTTCCTGAACTGACTGAAGCTGGTGAGAGAGCTTCACAGATTTGCAATGCTGGGCCCCTGCTGGGGGATAATGGAGAAGTGGGAGCCAAAACTAGTTAGAAATGAGACCATGATGGCTTAAAAGAGCTAAGAGGCTGTGACATAATGTGAGAACTTTTGGACAGACACTGGTCCTCACAATTTCACATGGTATTGCTTAACACAGTTGTAGTGTTGTGCAGTGAAATTACAAGACCCCACAGCAATACATGAATGGCACTAAGAATAGCACACTGTTTTAGGAGTTTTATTTTTATCTCATTCACATTAAAACACACCAGTCATTTTCTCCTCTCACTTGTGCATCAGCCAGCTTCTGCCATGAATGAGACTAATGTCCTAAGTGGAACTAGCAACTTTCAAGACTGCAAATAATACAGTTTCTCTTATTCTGACAGCAAAAGGCCTCATGATGCAGACTTTTTCTTTTCACATTTACTGAGTCAGTGAAAGAGTATCCTGGAGTTATAGTACTGTGGAGTATTCTGGAAATACTCTTCCTTTTGAGATACCCTGGCCTCTCCTGGATTGTGTCACCTTGTCTGTTCTGTGGTCCTGCATCCCACCACAGTGAGCCCAGGTGACTGAGATCCCTTACTGCTCCCCTTTTGCACAACAGACCTGATCTGGCTGAGCTTCTCTGCATCTGGGATACTGAGGGGTGGACTAGGTCTTCCCTGTTTTATAAAGCCCAGTTCTGGTGTAAACTGAGAATATGGTAATGAATGTAATAAAACTTCAACAGATTTTTTTTTTTCAGTTTTGAGAAAAAAAGGCTCTTTTCAGACCCAGATCTCCCTTTTGTACTACCTGTCCCTTTCCTGAGCTCAGTGAGAGGGGCAGTGCAGTTTGTGCTCTCTGTTTTGACCTCATCTGCAGAGACTCCTGCATGAAGTTTTTGGTGATGTCTCTGCTTTCAGGTTTGATGTGGTCACTTGCTTTTCTTTTGCCTGTGATGCAATGCCATGTAGCTTTCAGGAAAAAAAAAGAAACAAAAAACAAACAAACAAAAAAAAACTCTACTATTTTGTAAGGGCAGGAAATGTTGATTTGAGCAGAAATAATAGATAATTAGGCACCCACGGATTGCGTATCATATTTTGATGCCTTACAGAACACAAATTTTCAGAACTGCGGCAATACAGGCAATCTTCTTCCTCTGTAATTTATGTCAAACCATACTTCTTGCCTTAAAACTTAGAAACACGCATTCATTCATATGCAAAGAAGAAAATAATGTAAAACCCATTAAATCCTTTTTAATCTTCCTCCAGAAGAAATTAGCTGTTGCTGTAGTAGCGTGGATCTTTGCTGCATTTAACGAATTCTAGGGCTGATTACTCACCACAGACTGTCCTCACCAGCTGTTTTGTGTGCTGCTGAGCTACCCCAGTTAACTTTAAATGCATTCATTTTCTAGCAGAATCCAGTCTGTCTCATGTAGATTTAAATTAAACACTGTGTAGCTGCAGTTTTAGGTGTTTGTGCAGACAGGAAGGCATTTCTTAGGACCTCCACTATTTTGCTTGCAGGCAGTTCCTTTTCTCTTCTTGACCCAAGCTAAACTGTGGACCCCGGCTAATTTCGTGCTGGGTCCCATTCCTGCCCCAGGACTCTTTCAAACCAAGCTATACTGTGCTGCAGTTTCTGGAGTCCTTAAGCTGACCTGGGGCTCTTCCTCAGAAAATGACCGAAGTATGCAATAGATTTTGTATTTTTCTTTCCAAGGATTTTCTGTTACATGATTGGTATTGGTGAGATATTCTCATCTCCCCTTTTGGAAAGCGTTTTTTAGGGAATTCCTGACTCCTGACAAAAATGCCAAGGAGGTCTCAGGCTGTGTAGACACCCATGGAAGTCCTAGAAGGTTAGGCAGGCCTGTGAGGTGGAGTCCTTAGAACTGAAGTGACACCTCCCTGCACAAGCACATGTGGTACAGACGTCACTGGAGTCAAGATTTCACTTAGGAGCAGAATAAAAACCCATGTGCAGAGCATGTTGTTATTGAACCTATTGCTATCATTTTTAATAGGAAGTGTGTTGCTGGGGAGAGGGGCAGGAAGGGACTAAAACTTCCTCTGTTCAGTAAATGGTAACCTCTGCTGTCCAGGCCTTCAGAGGCTGCCCTAGGCTTTCCATTGCCTGGAGTTTGTGGAAGCTGTGGCTCAGACCCATGCTAGTCAGTGATGCCATTCCTTCCTCTGCCCTCTCCTCCTTTACTGCCTCTGCTCAGCCTTGCTCTGCTGTTGGCCCTTGTTCTGCAACTTGTAAAATACCCATAAAGCTGTTTATTGCCTCTCATCCCTTCTCCTGCAGGCTGCCATAGAGCAAAACTCAACATCAATTAGGTTACTGTTATGCTGACTGGTGTGTTCTCCCATATGTGTCTGGCTCTCTCCCCAATGTCCTACACATCATTTAAAATTGCATCATTTACAGCAGCTCTGGGGCAAAGATCATCCTACAGCATCTTCTGCACTGACTTTCTCACTAGGACTGCAAGCCTGGCCATGGCAGAGCTGCCAGTAGTGTGACACTGACAGTGGGACACTGCTTCTGGAGACAGCGAGGCTGTTACTGGCTGTGGTGGAAAGGTGGACAAAGGGGTGTTCCTGCTGTTGATTAATACCTGGCTTTCCTTTTCTAAAAACAAATATGCTATGAGAAGTGTTGAAAAAAATCAGCATGATCAAAGTATGGCTTCTGTGAAGGTTTGTTAGGAACATTTTTGCAGCTAGACCCACTATGGACTCCATTTTGGTAGTACTTGAACATGATACTTTCTCTATTTCCCCTTTTTTACTTGAACTTTTTTTCTCTTGTTTCTCCCTCTGCCCCCTCAGTTTTACCCTCCTTGCAGGTCAGCACGTTGCAAACATATTTTGCAATATATTTATCCTGAATGTGAGCATGTTGCATCCCAGTGTACTTCTGTAGGAATGAAATATGTGTGTACACACAGGCATGTATATCAATGCCTATCTCAGTGTATGTAGGCCACAATACAGTGTAAAGTGTCTGGGTAAATTAATTTGACAGTGGGGGGAAATGTTTTTACCACTTACACTGATTGCTAGAACTACTCATATTTGCTACTTAGGATGCTCAGAAAATGAGTTCAGGTATGGTCTGCAGTCCTTATTCTCAACTGATAGGTGTTTAAGTTGCTGTTAGTAGTTTTCTCATGTGTTTTTGAGAGGTTAAACCAAGCCACAGGTTACAGAACTGTTGTTGAATAAATCAGCTCAGTATCATCAGTGGATTTCAGTGCACTTTTGGTCTTTGTTTAAGCAGAAATGCATTCTTTAATGTTAAATTTCTAAATGGAAATTGAAGTGTCTTTTACAGTATAAAATATATATTCATATGTGTATTTTTTTGCTTTCTTTCTGATATTTATTCCACTTCCTCTCTCTGTTCCTAAAGGAAGAAATGCCTCTGGAAAGCCAGTGAGAGAGGTTAGTGAGATGCAAGCTCACTGCCATGGCTTCTGTTTGTCACAGCTTGCTTTCTGTGCCCAGCATGTGTGTGACACAGCACGGGGTTGCTTGGGTTTGGTGAAGGGTGGGGGTGGTTTTATTTTGCTTTGGGTTTTGTTTGGTTTTGCTGAGTGCATTACCCATGTGTGCTGTAAAGGTGGTGTACCTCTCAACTTTCAGTAGAGACAATGTCAGCTCAGGGATCTGCATTTTCTTACACGCTCCCGGAGGTGGAAAATCAGGAATGGAGAGGAGAAAATAATACATTGAAATTAAGCCTGTGAATGATAAATGTTGTCAGTAAATATGCTGCAGTCATTGATTCATGTTCTGTTGCTCTTGTGTGTAAGCACAACAGGGAGACCAGGGTCTCTTGCTGTACTGCTTACAGCCTCACAGCTGTATTTACATATATGTGCCAGTACAGCAACCATCATCTCCAGCAATTAAAAAGTTATTTTATATTTCTTTAGAAATATGAGAGTTGAGAGGTATAAGAGATTCAGGTGTTTTAATTTCCTGATGTACTATTGCAGAATGAAGAATGCTACTAACATTCACCAGCTCCACAGTGTTGTATTCAGCAATGCAAATGGGCCATGGTTTTCACTGTGCACTTCAGACATGGTTGGTTTGATGCAAAATAGATTTTGGAATTTGTGTGTCACTGCTCATTAATGGAGGAAAGCGTTTTGCACTGTGTTGTCACAGCTCCTTTGAAAGCATTTCCAGAGAGCCTTGATTTTTCCTCTGTGAAGCTGTTCTTCAGTCGCCAACCAGATATAGCGTTTGAAACATGAATTTCTAGTGAAAATTATTATTAAAGATAAAATATTGAGAGACTGCCTGAGTGCAGTTGCAGTAGCTGTGAAATGACCTTTTCTGCACAGAAGATGTTCAGTGTGGATGAGGCAGGAATTAAAGGGTAACCTGGTTTGCAAACTTCTGCTGGTACAGAGGGAGGGGCACATAGAAACACAGGGCACTGGGGTTCTTAGCAGAGCTGCTGTGAACCCCCAGTCACTGACAGGGTACCCTGGGAAAGCCAGGATTTGTCTTGATGTGGTGCCTTGAAATACAGAGGCTCTTCTCTGCTTTGGCTGTGGGTGCTGGAGCAGGTTCAGCTACTTCAAGGTATAAGACCTTTGGTGCAGATTAAGTCTGTCCTTGAATGGCAGGTCCTCTCATATGAATCAAAAAAGGATGCTTGAGACAGCATCAACAGACTGTACCAATCCGGAAATTTTATGGAAAATACTTCACATTCAGCCCTGCTTGTTCTCAGCTCATATACTCTGAGAACTGTTCTCCCATTTAGCAAAACAGGTCATTGATTTCCACTATCCTCATTCATATTTATGCATATCACTCAAAAAAAGCTTCTTCAGCAGAGGGCATACTCAATACAAGTAATTAACAAAAAAAAATTAAATTGGCATATTCTATCTGATCCCATTCCAGCAGTTTAACCCGAAAAAATTGACTTCAGTGAACCACTCTCCACTCTCTGGCTGAGTTTATGCTCACTAATGGTTCCAAAGGGACATTGGTAACATGGACAGCTGAATATAAAATACAATTGTCCACCTGCTCATGAAGGATATGAGCTATGGTATAGAACAGCTTCTGCTTTAGGTGTGAGTCTGTATGTGCAAAGGCAGATCCTGTGGTTTAAAACCCACCTGGCCAGGTTTTGATTCCATTACTCACATTTGGTATTGTCTTTGTGTGTAATCCCATGGATTTTGTGGCATTACTCAGTATGAATAAGGGTATCAAAACCTAAGTCACCAACAGGAAGGATTTTTCTTTTGTCAGGAAAGGGTTAGAAATCCCTTCTGCAAGAAAAGGCCCTGCATTGTGTTGGGATTTCTCAATTTACTTTCCATCTACTCTTTCAAGTCTGAATGTTCCGCATTTATTTCTCTGACAAGCTGTAGTATAAGATTGGTATTCTGTTACTGTGCCCACACCCATGGGCCTTGATTCCATTAGAATCTATAAAGCAAATTCAGCAGATGTGAAACACATCTTTCTCTGTGTGACTAGAAGTGAGGTAGTTAGTGTCTGCAGAAATAGGTATCTTCTGCTTTCCAAGCAAATAGCACCTGTGGATTTTATAAGTTGAAGTTAATACTGTCCATGTCCATTTTGAGCTTTATTGCTGCATTTCAAAGTGTCTACTAGTTTTTTTCTTACACAGCAACATTTTTCAACCTTTCAGTGCCTCAAGCATGGATAAGACTTTCTCAGCTTTAATGTTAAAAAAAGAATGGAATTAATGCCTTCTTTGATAGCATTACTTTAGAAATATGAATAATAATGGAAACCTCTGATTTTTATTTTTCTAACTGCTTTTAGGATGATATTTCTCTCATTTGCTTCTTAATTAAAAATGTCAGCATCCTACATTTCAGTACCAGAGAGGGCAAGTGAGCAGCATTCAGTGGCAGCAGCACAGCCCTATGGAAGCAGTGAACTTGAGCACTGATTTAGGTACATGACAGAAGGGAGTGCACTCATTGCACACACAGTACCAGGAAATCATCGTGTCTTTTTTTCTCAGCTCTTTGCAGTCTCAATTGACCTGGCTGTTACTCCCATGTCAAAGAGAGGCAAAAATCCTGCTGGCAGTGCAGTGACACCCAGCTGAGGGTCTGCCAGTTGTGTGGCTGGAGCACAGTCATCACCTGCTCCTCTGGCCCGTCCTGCCATCCCAGGGCTGTCCTGAAGACCATGGTTCCCCTGCTGCTGCATTTACAGTCCAGCTGTCAACACAAACTGCAGTCAGCAGTGCTTTGTTGTCATGCTCTGAGCTCTAACCTCAGATGGCTCTGGAGAAGACAAGAGTCTGCAAAGGGAGTGTGGATGTTGTGGGGGAGAGGGAGCTGTATCATCTTAATCACTGCAGCACACATCTGTGCAGCTTTTGAGGAGGGAGATCAGATTCGAAGCATGGTTGTTTCAGAAATATGGTATCAATTAACAGAGATTAAAAAAAAAGTACTATCAAACATGTCTGTAATTTTTAGGTATTAAAAAGTACCTAGGGATTCGTGGACCCAAAAGGACTTCTGATTGCCTGAACAATGTAACAGTTTATACCTACTGTGGCATACATCTGAAAGGATTTTTGTGTGTGTTTTTGGTTGAAGTTACTCTTTCTAGACCTAGCCCATTTTTGACAACAAAATAGTATTAATGTCTGAGGATGCAATTTAACAATCTGGGTTGTTCTAAGCCTGGAAAAGGGTGATCAGTCATCCTGGGAATGAGCAATGTTGAAATCCTGAAGAGCCCTGGAGTTTTCTAGGAACAACAGATCACAACAAATCTGAATGTGAGCCCTGACCCCATGGGCAGCCACTCACAGCTGGCTGCCCAGTCACAGCATCACTCTGGTTATACCACAGGGATATATTCCCATAAAGTCATGGAGTTTCAGTCAGAGTTTCAGGTGAGTAGAGCAGCTCAGTGCTTCTGTTTGCACAAGCATCTCGCATCTGCTCTTGATTTCGTATGGTTTCATCAGATTTTCACTTGTGATTGTGTAAGTTACTGGATTGATTTCAGTCTGCATGATGCCAGTGACAGAGATTATCCCTTACAGCTAATATAAATGTGGTAGGATACATTTACTTTAAAATAAACTATGTTTTGACCAAAACTTGGCAGGAATCTTCCATACGCAGTTACTTGTCATGCTGATGAGGAAATTACAAGGTTTTGCTTCAGATGAATAGGATGGTTATACATTAGTGATGTATGGATGAAATTGCTGATTGATGCATCTGTTTCTTTGCACATTAGTGCAGTTAGTAAACTGTCACCAGATACCAGAACCAGGTATTTTTTTTGTATTGCTATCTGGCAAGCTGTGTCACAGCACAGCTCACTGTCCAGTGGGCAGCTTCTTGAATAGTTCTTGTTTAGATCCATCCTAGCTTTATATCATCAATGCTAAATTAGAAAAAAAAAAGCAAAAAAACCCAAACCCAAACAAAAACAAAACAAAACAAAAATTTAAAAAACCACACACACAACCCTCTAAAAATTTTAAATAAAACTAGTTTTTGAATGTCGAGAGTGGTAGTAGGTCCCCAGAAGAAAAAAGCTCCTGAGGTTGTTCAGCCTGGAGAAGAGGAGGCTTCAGGGAGACCTTCCAGTACCTTAAGGGGGCTTGTAAAAAGGGAGGGAGAGGGACTTTTATGTGGGCAGATAGTGATAGGACAAGGGGCAGTGGCTTTAAACTGAAAAAGAGCAGGTTTAGACCAGATGTTAGAAAATAATTGTTAACTGAGGGTGGTGAGACACTGGCACAAGTTGCCCAGAGTTGTGGATGCCCCACCCCTGGAAGTGTTTGAGGCCAGGTTGGATGGGGTCCTGAGAAGTCAGGTCTATTGAGTAGCATCCCTGCCCATGGCAGGGAGGTTAGAACTAGATGGTTCTTAAGATCCCTTCCAACCCAAACCATTTTATGGTTCTCTGAATAGTTCTAAGGTAATTTTTTTCTATTCCATAAAAGCTGCTGAACTAAGATCACTCCAGGCTCTTATTTACTGTAGAAGTGTCAGCAGTGCATGACTAGCACAATATACAAGCATTGGGAAGAGCATGGTGAGTCTGATTTTCCCCACAGGAAGGCTCATTCCAGTTGCAGTTGTGTCAAGAGGGGAAGCCACCATGTAGGTGTGCAATGGTCAGTCAGGCTCCAGCATGTTACAGGTAGGGACTGCATGAAAGGTGTATCCTGGATGCCCTGGTCATGTCCTTCCCTCATTTGGGTGTTCCTTCCTCAAGGACCATGTTGAGGACTCAGCATCCAGACTAATGCAAGGCATTTCTGAGAACCAGAGTTGTGGGCAGATGGCATTGCACTTCCTGTGTTTTTCCAGATAAATACTCTATCACAAGTGCTCCCAGAGAGTAAATCAAACCCCTTCAGGCCAGGGTGACATACAATTTTATTGAATAATATTTCACTTCTTGTAGACGTTCAGTTGCTGGCTCTCTGCAGCATGGAGACTTCTTGAGTTGGAGGTCATGTGCACTTTTTTGCATCTAAATAAATCTTTCTTCAGCGATTATTTTCTAACTCCTCCTTTAACTCATTTATGTGTTTGGCCTCAACATCAGCCTGTGGTGATGAGTTCAGTAATACAATTATGTGCCATGTGGAGTATAATTTCCTTCTGCTTGCTTTAAGACCTTCTGTCTGCTCATTCCTCCTTGTCCTTGCAAGAAAGCTTGAACACTCGGTCCTTGGTTTGGTTGCTTATCTTGTAGGGTGCCTAGACCTCAGTCATGTTCCCTCTTCAGTCATATTTTTTCAGAAGGGGGACTCCAGATAAGGTTCAGCTGTTTAAGCCATGATGTCTCTGCATTTGAGGTGCCAGAGGGTATTTGAGACAGTCATAGAGATCTGAAAATCTCACATAGGACATAGGACTTGCAAGAGAGACCCACTTTCCTGAACAGCAGTGGGAGACCAGACAAGGCGTGCCAGGGGCTAAAATGGCAAATTTTGGCAATTCAGTCTCCCCATCCTTGAGTTTATTTGGTCTCTAATTGTCATGAAGCCATTTCTTACCATCCATCACCATTTGCTGCACTGGTGACATGAGTGTGAGAAGTTGCAGGTTTCATCTCCAGAATTGTACTGTGTGTTTGTTCATCACTTCTGTGTAGGAGGTTGTGCTTATACCATCTTAGGACTTCAGAGTGGTTATGGGTGAGGGGAAACGCACAAGTGAAGCCCTGCATAGTAGTTAGCTGATAATTGTGGCATCTTTCTTTGTGCTAGACTGCTGTCCAAAAAGGAAAGTATATTTTAAAAATGATTGAATGAACTGAGCTGCTTAGTTTGGTCATCATTACATCTTTGCAGGTATCCTGCTGAGACCTCTTGGCTTTAATGATTTAGTTAATAACTGCTGATATGTTTGTTTCTCTTTTTCTCCTTGATAAAACATTGTATGTTCAAACTCTTGCAGCATCAGTCCAAAACTCTTCTGTGATGTCAATGGACTTAATTGTTGCTTTTGGTGAACATTGATAATGCTGAAGCTTCATCACCATGGGGAGTGATGGCAGGATGGTTTGCCATAGCCATTCAAGCCAGTGTTGCTGTTAAAGTGTTGTACAAAATGGCAGCTTTTGCTAATGACAACCTGTTGGACTCATCCAGGAGACTTCTGGAAGGCTCCTCTGGGGATGGCAGCGAGCGGCACATGGAGAATGACTGATCTGTGAAGTTTTCTTATCCACATGCTGCCACATCTTCTTTGTTTAATTTCCTCTTTGACTTTCTTTTTCAGGCCACAATGTAGGGAGCCTTTTCCACATGGCAGACGACCTGGGAAGAGCAATGGAAACCTTAGTGACCGTGATGACCGACGACAAGGTGTTAGAATAGCAAGATGTGTTTTACAACTTCAGGCGTTCCGCATGGTTTTTATAATATTCATACTACAAAGAGGATTAGACTGTAAGAGTTTACAAGAAAACAAATCTATATTTTTGTGAAGGGTAGTGGTACTATACTGTAGATTTCAGTAGTTTCCTAAGTCTGTTACTGTTTTGTTAACAATGGCAGGTTTTACACGTCTATGCAATTGTACAAAAATTATAAGAGAACTACATGTAAAATCTTGATAGCTAAATAACTTGCCATTTCTTTATATGGAACGCATTTCGGGTTGTTTAAAAAAAATTTATAACAGTTATAATGAAAGATTGTAAACTAAAGTGTGCTTTATAAAAATAATTGTTTATAGAAACCCCCTTAAAAAAAAAACACAAAAAAATATACTGAGGCAGTGCATTTGTTTAGTTTCATTTCAGCTCTGTAACAGCATCAGAGAGATTCATGTCCTGTGTTCTTTTCCTTGCCTATTAAAAAAGAAAAGGATTTCCTGCAGTGACACCAGAATGGCCGCCTTATATTTCTCATTGGTTTTGTCTGACTAGGGCTGGCTTAGAAAAAATAACCAAAAAACCTGAACTTCCAATGAAAGTAGTTACATTTTATCTTTCCAATAAAATTAGGAATTACATGACTTACTGTCCTGGTTTCGGACAGCAACTAGCAATTACACAGCTAGTTTGCAATAATTAAATGAAAGAGCACATTACATGACAGAGCCTGCAAAAAAAATAAATTAAAAAAGAAAAAACTCAGAAGAAAGAAGGAAAGAAGTTAACGACCATCCTGTGTGCCAGTGTTTCCTCTGCTGGCTAAATTCCTGGGTAATTTTAGTAAGGGAACATAGACATTGCCTTACTGGTTTGAACCCTGGGGCTCGATGGCTCAGCAGGGCTGGGAACAGCTCTCCCCCCCCCCCGTTGTCACCTTTGCTGTAGAGGAGAGAAGAGAGGGAGACGCTCCACAGCCCCTGTGGGGTCGGCTTCTGACCCCAAGCACAAGTAGGGTACCCATAGAGCTCTGTCCTGCTCCCAGTAGTGAGCACGGAGCTCCTCGACCCTCTGGAAGAGGAACCCAGAGCTTTCCACTGTCCTGTCTCATCCTGCTGCAGCAGCCGGTCCCAAGGAGCTGTGGTGCTGCAAGCCACCTTTGGGAAAGGCTGTGGAAGAGTCACTGCTGTTCTTGCCTGGAATAGTGATCAGGTGAAGGTAGTCACACTGCTCCATGAATATTTATCACCAAAACAAAGGCCCTGGTGCTTTGTCCTTCCCCGTTTGTCTGCACAATTAACAATAAAGTGACAAAGAGAAGAGCTGATAGAGAGACAGATTAGCCAGCTTGACTGCAGCTCTGTGAGAGAGAGGTTTGGGTATGAGGTGCTGTCAGCAAAAGCTTTACCACTTCATTTTCTTAACCAGCTTTTAATTTTACCATAAAATACATAGAAACACAACCATCTAACTTTATATTGCAAGAGTAAAAAAATCTGTTACCTCTTCTTGTATGAAGTGTAATTATACTTGGGAAAGATTTTATTTTGAATGCTAGTTAACATTGAACATGGCTAGTCATGCTATTTCTACCTCACTTTGGTTTTGTGGTGTTCCTGACAATTACGTATGACAATGTTACATCATCACCACGTGTCCATTGTGTGACCAGGTCTCATTGTTTAAGTAATAACAACAACGTTAATCATTTACAAAAAAAAAGTACAATCCCTCCCAAACCTCTGCTTTCCTAATAAAGAGCTTTTTAACATTTGATTACAATAGGAACCCTCACTATTTCTCACGGCCTTTTTTATCAGAAGGTTTAAATTGCGATTTGAGAAAGAGATGGGTTTCTTCTTTCCCCACTCCTTATACATTAAATCTTATCTTCAGAAAAAAATGTGGAGGAAAAACAGATTGCACGATTGTTTTCATCAGGGTTTTGTTTTGTTTGTTTTACTTTCTAGATCTTAGTTTTGGAGTGAGTCTGTCAAAAAGTATTTAAAAAGTTGAAAGCTTTATTGCTGCTTTTTTAAGCATAATTTGGGAATTATTTCATATTCCTTATAATGACAAAGTATTAAACTGTAAAACATAATCAGTGTAGTTGAATACATAAATACCATATGGCATGTTATTTCATCGTTACTCTGTACTGGTTTATTACTTGGATATCATAATATATTGTGTTTTAACACCAACACTGTAACATTTACTAATTATTTTTATAAACTTCTGTTTTACTGCATTTTTTCACAACATACCAAATTTCACCAAATATATGCCTTACTATTGTATTATATACTGCTTTACTGTGTATATCAATAAAGCACGCAATTATGTTCTATAAAAGGTGCAGGAGTTTTTGTGGAGGTTGGGCACCCACAGCACATCTCCCCAGCAATCCTTGCCATACTGCACTGGCCAAACCCCCTGCTGGCATCACCTCAGTGCCTTAGTTCTCCGTGGTGTGAGGTTTTCTCCCCTGCTGAAGTTGTGAGCCTCCTGTGCTCCCCAAGCTTTTGGGGGTTTGCCAGCCCCACACTTCCTGCCTCATCCCTGACAGGACCTTCAGACCAGATTGATTCAGTACAACGCTTGATAGTCTCCCTGCCCCCAGGCATAATGTTAGGAAAGCCCTCTCTGGAGCTTTGGGAAATGTATGTTCCCGTCAGAGAGGCTGACTCTGATCACACATCTCCCTTATCTAGAAATGTGTAGGCTTTGACACCCAGACTCCACTCAGCTGTGTCACGATGCTGCCTTTGAGCTTCCTTTTGGTGGTAGAAATAATGTGATGAAAAATAATAAAACACAAAGGCAAAACCAGCATATGTTTGCCTATTTTGATAATACAGTGAAGGAGAAGGTGGGAATTTCCTCATTTCATTCACTTGAGGAAATAAATACACATCCCACGTTTACTCTCCCAGACTCAAGTTACTGTGGATTCACTCCTACATAAATCAATCAGTGTGTGCTTTGCTGTACTGAAGCCTTCCCTGAAGACTGTACAATCCACAAAGCACAGCAGCCCCCTGTGATGGCTCTGTTGAATTCAATTAAGCAAGAGGGAGGATAGCTCCACTCGTTTCCCCCACATCTATCTGTGACCCCATGATTTACAACTCCTAACATCCCATCAATAAAACCTGGTGTTCCTGAGTGGCTCGTAGGAATGCTTTCCTTATGTACGTTCAGCAAAATATCCTCATTTTAAGGACTGGTCAGTGTGTTTCCTTTGCTCTCTGGGCAGAGGGGAAAATTACTTCTCTTTGATTTTGTCTGCCTTGTTAATGTGCTGCCATTTACTCCTCAACTTCACAGTTTTTGCTCTACCTTTTGGTGGGTGGATGGATGGATGGATGGATGGATGGATGGATGGATGGATGGATATAGATAGATAGACAGATATAATAGATACAAATCCCAAGGCTCTGCTAGCCAGGTCAGCAACACTGGGGGGTTGGAGGTTCCCTTCTCATGAGGCCACACATGTCCTCTGCTCCCCACTGTCCAGCACAGTACCAGGCACAGTTCAGGGCAGCACAGGTCGTCTGCTGCACGGCCCCTGAGCCAGTGAGTGCTGCCCAGGCCAGCGCTTTGAGAGCCCAGCACACCCTGCCAGCCCCATGGAGATGTGTGGGCAGCTCTGCTTTTCTGCAGTGATGGGGCAGGAGAAACCAGGGAGGGGGACAGCTAAGCTGAGTGGAAAAAACACCCATGTCTTTTCAGCTGGGGACAGGGAAAAAGAGGGAAAGCAACGGTGTGCAGGATGCATAAAAGGTCTGCAGCTGCCAGTGTGTGTGATTGACTCCATGGTGGTGCCTGCAGCAGAGCATCCTCAGCCTTGCTGGGCTGGGTACAGTAGCAGACACAGTGCCTGGAGTGCTGCTTGCTTCCAAACCTACCCACATGCAACCAGCAATAGCTGCTGCACTCCTTGCCCAGTGGCAGCTTCCAAGCTGCTGTGATGCTCCATACAGTCACTTCTGCACCAGGGTGCCCTGCAGTGAAGGACAGCTGCCAGCTTTGTGCAGGGTGGGGCTGAAGTTCTGACACCCTGCATGGACAGGGTTTTCTCCCCTGTAAAGGTGGAGGAGCAGCAGGACCCACCTGGGGCCAGCCCCAGCCCAGGCACCATGGGCACCTCCCTGGCTGTGACCCATTTTGGCTGCCTCTGGGCACATGTGTGCAGTCAGGCTGAAAACCAATAAATCTTCCTCTTCTTGACTCAGGCTCACTGGGAATTTGTTTCGGATTTGAGCAAGCATATCAACTTGCTAGAAAGTGCCATAAATCTGTGCAAGAAAAATGGGCCTGCTGAGACCAACCAAGGTGTAACATTTCCATACATGAACCCCATAAGCTGATAATGCTGCTCACCAGCTGAGGAATATGACTGCAGCAAATAAGTAGCAGCTCATAGTGCCAAAAACTTGGTATAAAATCACCTGTGGTTAAGGGAGGGATAAGAGTTAAGGAAATCTTGGAGCTATAGAAGTGAACTCTGGGACTTCACGAATACAAGGTGTTCTGTCAGCCTATTGCCTAAACCCCTACTGCTTGCCAACCCAAGGCTCATATTAGTCAGCTTGGCAATTGTTTACCAGATGTAAAAACTACTTTTTGTTGTTATTATCTGAGCATTACAATGGATATGCCATTTATTTAATAGCTGGCACATGCTTGTAAAAAGCTGAGTCCAAGCAAGTTCTCCCTATTTGCTTCATAAGCAGCCCTGCTTGTAAGGCTTTCCTCTTTCTCTCACTCTCTCTCACGCCCCTCTATGCTCACATGCACAGATAGAGGGGAAGAAAAAAACAACAGTACAGTATTTTATTGTCTTTCTTGCTGAATGGAAGAGGGTTTTTTCTCCAAAAAAATCATCTCCAGGAATAACAGCATCCTCACACCAACCTATTGGTCTGTCTAAATTTGCAGCAAGTATTAGAAAAAATAGATTATTATATACACATATGTCTATACTAGGAAACCAAGAAATTATGTTAATTCACTCAGCGTTCCCTCATTTGTTTACTTCACACATGCTCTATTTGATGACCCAAACCAACAACATGGAGTGCCATTTTGGAGGAATAATCTCTTTCAGACCATTAATAACAATGCTAAATAAGATGAGAGTCTTTAAGAACACATTATTGTCTAAAGTCAGGGCAAGTTTAGTAAAGTTTGACCTCCATGAAGCTGTAGAAGATGGCTTGGTCCCTGGCACATGTGATCTCCTCACGCTGCCAGCATCTCCACATCTCCCAGCTGCTGCAGCTCACTGCCACTGCTCTGCTGTGTGTAAGGGAGTGAGCCACGTCCCTGCTCAGCCCCAGAGCTGTGCTCTCATCTCAGCAAGGCAAAAGCTCCTTTTCTTCAGACTTGGAGGCAGCCAGCAAACAGCTGAGCAGCTGGCCTGGGAGGCAGTGTGGTCCAGCTGGGGAGCACTGCAGGCAGGGACCACACCTGGACCACACCAGGTCAGGCCCTGCATGGTCATTCAAGGGACAAAAGAGACAGAGTGGAACCCCAAAGCTTTTGGAGGAACACACATCAGGTGTCGTGTAAATGGGGAGATTTACACAAGGGTGTTTTTATGCACTGGTGTTGCAACACAGTGTGAGATTAGAGCTATTTAAGACGAGGTACCATGTCCCAAAATAAGACTAAAACTGTTCAGTTAAAACTGTTCAAACTCCTTGCTGTTCAGTTTGCACTAAATCCTGTTGGCCTCGGGTGGGCTAGTACATCACCAAAAGTATCATCATGAGGGGATTTTTGCTTCTACATCAGGGTAATTTTCAGTTGTGCCTCATTCACCAGACAAATGGGTTTATTCTAACACTGATGTAGGAGATGCTTCTTTTCACACAGAAGATTAATAGCAGTTGCCAATATAATTCCCTGCTGCATCCCACAGTGAATGTTTAGATAAAGGCTGCAACCAGCTGCAGATGATAAGACATGAAACTACTGGGGTTTTTCCTACCAACCACAAATATGTGATTAGAAATTAGAAAATATTAGATATGCTAGAATAAATGCCAGATACATGAATACATAGCAGTATGCACACAGACAGAGGCATGAAACACAAGATTTCCTTGTGTGTGTGTGTGTGTGTGTACATTCATGAACACACACACATCCCAGACATGCTCACACAAGCCCTTTGCTCTTCTGAGCCCGTGAACCATTCAATTAAAAAAAAAAATTAGCTGGAATCAGTTGTGTCAAAATAGGTAAAGCTTGACAATATGCATTTATTCAGCTTTATGCTAAATTATAACAGCCTGTGTTTTGCAGCAGCAGATCAGTATTTTATTAAGCAGTTGCTGAAGTTCCTTCAGGAATTTTGATTCCTAAGGAAGTGGCTGTAAGCACGTTGGCTCAATCTTAACGACTGCTTTTGTTATTCTTCTGAAACACCTGGCAGAGCTGGCATGGCCTTCCAGCCTTGGCAGAAGATAATAAAAGGCACCAAGCCTATAACTTAGCTTCTTTCATCTTTTCTTCTCCCCCCCCTTTTTTTAACCTTGCTGATAAGCTCAAAACCTTTCTTCAGCAAGACCTTGCAGGCATACAAACACCTTTCAATGACTTACCACGCATGTGGTTTTTTCTACCTTTTTTTGTCGGCTTCCTCTTCTACATTATGAAAAATTGTAAGTCAAAACAGTACATGAAGGGAAAAGACCATTTGCATCTCTAGGTCTTTTAGCTGCAGGTACTCACGTGATGCCCCAGAGCTTCCTATTTTCATACTGCAAAGCTGCAGTACTCTAAGCTTTTATCAGATGCTGTGAACATTTTTTTTCAGTATATAAGGATTCCTCCAAAAGTTCTCTAATCCTTAGGACACTCTATGTCTCCCAACAAAAATATGTTAACTTTTATTTTGCAGTCACCCAATTTTGCTTCTCATGTCCTGGCCTGGCTGCCCACAGTCCCCTGCAGTGCTGGACAACTGAAGGCAGCCCTGGCTGTACCATCACCATCAGGCACTTCCCTCTCCCACCCAGCTGCCCATCCCTGTACCCAACCTCACTTCCATCCCCATCCCACTGTCCTCATGGGCAGCAGAGTGGAATGGTGTCCCAAGCCTCCCCTTAGCCCACAGCACAACCCCACCTCCCACCAGGCTCCACAAGGAGGTGACAAGGATGTCCCATTCCCACCCCACTCTGGCACAGGCTCCTGCCAGAATTCCCCACGACCCAGAGCTCCCCATCACCTGGCCAACACTGCTGGGCTGTGCTCACCACAGCATCATTACTCCCTCTCCTCTCACGTTTTTAACAAACCCCATGAACATCTCACCACAAACCTGATCCAGGGATCCCTTCCAGTGCAATTCATTTGCTTAACACCCCGTGTTGCCTTTCCTCCTGCTGAGGTTTTTATTCCCCTCCACTAATTTCCCTACTGAGTCTCGTTTTTTCGTGCTTCATTAACATTTTCCTTTGTGCCACTTCTAATACATGTCTTTATTTACAGAGCAGGCTCTGCCCCTCTGGCCCCCATCTCCCATTCCTGCTGGGCTCTCTGCTTGCTCTGCACACTTAGGGACATGTAGACCTGGGTCCCATTCCTCCCTCATAACCTTGGGCTTGATTTTCTGTCTTATCTTACTTGCAGTGTCTCTAACCCTTAAGACTTTTAGCAAGAGATTCCTTCTTTTTTTAATGCACTGATGCAGGTGATTACAGTCTCTGTAGGAAGGTATGCTGGTTCTCCTTTGATTATATAGGTTTTTTTCCTTGTTTTGTGCCTTTGAGGAGTTTGGGGTGGTTTTTTTTGGTTGGTTGGTTTTTTTTTAAGGACAGGGGTTGTCACCTTGCTTGCTTCTGGAATTTGTGTTGGCCCACATGACCAATGAGGCTGCACAACATCCCTGTGAACCGTGACTGCCAAAGGCAGCCCAAAGGACTCTGCTTCCAAAGGGGGCTGCAAACTGCACGGCTCATGTCCTGTGGAGGCAATTCACTCAAGTGGCCTATTTTATTTTTATTTTTAAAGAGATAAACACGCAAAGTCATTATCCACAGTGCTTGTGGATACCTGCACCGCGCAGAACAGCTTACTGCGATCTAGCAGCTAAACCTGAAGTATGGTACTGAGGAAATTAGGCACTGAATTCATTTTGCTGCTTACCTACTCCCACCCCTCAGCGCTGAGGGGCTTAGGGAGGTGTGATCCCCAGCAGGCAAAGCCCGTGGTGACAATCCCAGCTGGATAAATGTCAGGCATCAGCAGCTCTCACTGCTCAGGGTACTGGGGATGGCAGTGGCTGTTGCTACAGGCACCAGAGCAGGGAATGATAATAATGCCAAGGCAGTCTGAGGGGGAAAGGGCAACACAGGATATCTCCATTTCACTTTGAATATGGCTCCAAATTAACTGCAGTGAGTATTACCTGTGAAAAAGTAATAGCGATGGTTTCATAGTTTAAAAGAAAACTCCTTTAATAGTGGGCGGCAAGAGACACTTCTGATTTCTCCTGCCATAAAAGGGCGTTTTTTTGCTTTTGTTTGAGAAAAGAAATCACAGCCATGAAGTAGCTCACATCAGTTATTGCTGTTTCTACACAGCAATAGGCAGCTGTTTCATTATTGCACGCACTACTGGGATTGTATTTTCCAGACTGTTGACTGCTGTGCTCGGGTGGCCTTCCCACCCATTCCCCCCAACCCCAAAGGAAGGATTCCATTTCCATGGAAAGGGTGACATTTTCTCAGCTCCTGTGCACAGAGTTTTTCTCCAGCTAGGCTCTGTGTATGATCCCAGAACTTTGATTCTTGCCTAGCACCTGCAGAATAACTTTTCTGACTTCCATCCAATTTACACAGATTATTTGACCTTTTTCCTTTTGCCTTCAGTCACAAAGCACTAAACTGCCAAGGAGAGCCAGCTGAGTGTGCCACAGCTTTCCAGCATCCCACAGAAGGAGCAGGGCTTTGGGATGCCTGTTGAGGTAGGGTTTTCATTAACAAAGGCACTCACTGCCCCACAGCTCCCTGGCTGCCCAGGCCAGGAGATAGCATTGATGGTTGGGATCTTGCCTTTAGTTCCCTTTCCTACAGCTTCTTTCCTGCCTGGGAGTCACCTCTGTGACCTGGCTGCAGCTGCCACTCCAGTGAGGGCCACACATGTGCGTCCCCCTTGGGAACCTATACACTAGAATCTCCTCTGGGGTCAGGGCTGGCCAAGAGCCACCTTCTTCTTCTTCCTCACCCTTTTTGCACTGATTTGAGTTGTTTAAGAAAAGAACTGCACAGAAGTGATCATCCCAAAAGACCCTGTGAACCAGGGCAGGCTCGGTGGAAAGGGTCTCACTTCCCTTGTCTTTCCCATGCCACATTCCAGAGCCAAGACTTCCCATGTGCCTAGGGCTCTTCTGCCCTTGCCTATAACACTTTAAAGGGCAGTCTGTGTGGAATGATGGGGGGACCTTTAGCCTCTGTGCATTGTGAGGCTCCTGGCATTGAGAAACTTTGCCCCTTCCTTCTGGGGCAGGAGTTTTAACCTGAGGTAATGATGCCACCTAAATTTGGCATTTCCAAAGTCTGGGCACCTCCAAGTCTCACCTATAAAAGGAAAGCTATTGAAGTTAGTGCTCCTGGTCTTACTGCTTTCCCTTTTTCCTTCCCCTTCCCTGTTTCCTCCTCTGCCTTCATCTGGAGCTGTGGGAGCAGTGGTCCTGAGCTGGCAGAGCAGCATCACCCATACCCCTGACCCCACACTGGCTTCCTTGGTGCTGTCACACCAAGTGTTGCACAACACTGAATCAGCTCAGCTCCATAAAATTTCTTCTGTGAGGCACAAAGTGGCCAACCTGTGCCTCTGACAGGTCACAAACCATGGCCCCAGAGCACAGAGGCAGACATAGGCTCCAGTGCAGAGCAGTGGTGTCTGTGCATCTGTCCTGGTGTCCTGCAGCTCCCATCTGTGATTCCACGTGGCTCTGCTGAGCACTTTGATGGACTGCCTGGGTATAACAAACACTGAGAGAAGTGCTCAGGGCTGTGAACTGCATGGTCACTTAAAAAGCTGTAAGATCTAGAGAGACAGAGAGCTGCATGCATTTTTTGGTGTCATTACTGCATAAGAACTGAGAAATCCTGCGAGCTGGATCCATTACGTGCAGCACATTATCCTGTGACATGGAGAAGAGGCACGGGATCATTCCCAAAATATCCTTCCCCACTGATAAATTGCAGCAAGCAGGTTGGAAGCTGCACAGCGTGAAGGATAACCTACTTAGGATGAACACGTGTGTGATGCTATCAGAAATATTGATGCAGTTACAGCCCTCATGACAGCTTTGAGGAAAGAGTTGTATCAAATCACAATTTGCAGAAGTGCAAGGGAGACAGCAGCCTCAGAGCAAAGCCACCCCACATTTCCCCCAGGCTGGGCTTTTCCCTCAGCACCAGGATATTTGTTCACTGCAGTCTCCATCCTCCCACACAGTGTGAATATATGTTTAGGAAAGAGAAAATAGGTGACTACCACTGTGTTCCAGTGAGTGCTGGAGGGGTGTGCCTGTGTGCCAGCACACATTTAACTTCAGGAAAACCCCTGCAGAGGTGCCTCCAAATTGTCAGACACACCTCAGGGGGATGGCACAGAGGGGCAGGGGACACTTCTTGAGAGGGATGGGAATCTGGGAATCCCTGGAGCCAGATCAGGCATTTGCACAGAGGAATCTAAATCCATTCTTCCTGATGGTGGGAGTAGGGGATAAGGAGGATGCACAGGGGAAGCAAAGTGGCAAGAGGGCAACTCATTGGTTGAGGTGTTTTGCTTTACACATGGCTCCAGATGTTTCAGGAGATAATTTTGAGTTGGCACAGGCTGTGGGACACCTTGTTCAGCAGTGTACTTGCAGCAGAGGCCTCTTTAAGGCAGAAATAGTTTAATTTTTGAAAGGCTCACATGGAGCTTTCCTGGCTGAGGCAGGAGCACAAGGCAACTGATGTTTTCCAAGGCAGTCATCCATTAACAGGCGATTTCCCCATCCTTCCCTGAACTCTACAGCCCTCTGCTAAGCTCTGGTGCACATCATTTCTGTAAGCACAAAACAGCATTTTAATTTTAAGCACTTGACAGTGTCATGGGTTTCACTTCAGTTGTTCTTACATGCAGCAAGACCCCAGGTTTTATGCTGCACTCCAGTAAAGGCAGCAAATAGCAACACAAGGAGCAAATTGCTTGGAGCTTGACATTTCTCCTGTAATCTAAAGGAAAGAAAGAGAGAAAGGGAGAAAAGGAGAAAGGGGGAAGGGAGAGAGACAGAGGGAAGGAGAGAAGCTCTAAAACTGTAGGAGCTAACAAAATAGCCATAAAATATTTCTGCTCCCCCCCAGTTAATATTTAATATGATGTGTAGGTAGGATGCTGTACCAGTCTGAAGTGTGAGCCCCTGACTGAGCACACTAAATGCAACTGTACATGACTAAATGCAGCCATACACAACAATCAAACCTGCCTGCACACAGGGAATATTCTCTTCAGTCACAGCTAAGCAAACAACAAATCTTTCTCTCTCCTGTAGCCAGCCCCAGCGCCTTTGCTACCCTTTGGTGATTGCACTGCAGTCTGCAAAGCAGCTGGGGGCACAGATGTGTCTGCAAGCAGCAGGGGTTATATAGAAATATATATATCTAATCAAACTTTTATTAACCCATGGCCTTCCAGCTCAAAAAAGACACAGTCAAAGCAGCCATGATTTGTAACAGCTTCAGCCTCCTGACTGAGTGGAAAATCATTTGCAAACTACTGATTTTCTGTGAAGTGTTTCAATATTTGCCAGCATTTGCCAGGGGTCCTTGGGCAGCTCTGAGGGTTGTTCATGGTTTGCTGACCTGAGGGGATGCCCAGGGAACTGGGACTGGGTGTCCAGGGCTGAGCAGCACCTCCACTACCCATAGCTGGACCCCTCCAGCAGGGCAGGAGAGGGTCTCTCACACAAAGGTGACACAAGGATGCTTCAGCTGGGAAGTCCTTGGTTTGGGTTGCTTGTGTGGCTTTTTGTTCCATTTCAGCTCAGTGAGGTGCCCAGCCATGGGGAGGGCAGCCTCTGACACCTTGCAGCCTGTGGCACCCTCACATCAGCTTGTAATGGGGAGTCAGGGCTTATTGCTCCTGCTGCCAGCCTGGAGTGCTGGATCCAACATCCCAGTGGGGAAAACAGATATAGAGAAGCCTTTTATTTCTTAAACATGCAAGTAACAAGCAACTCTTTGCCCCAAATATTAGCAAGCTGTGCAAAAATCCTGAGACTCTCATATTTCCAAAAATGTTTCTGTTCTCTATTCTTTAGTAGCTCCCATAGGATCCCCTAAAGCTGCCCCAACAGCTCCAACTTGTTTTCAAACCATCCCTCATTCACCCCATCCCAGCCCATTCCCACCTGCTCCAGGCAGTGCTTCTTATTCACTCCCCAGCTCCCCATCTCTGTCCTGGCAGCTCGGGGGGTGTCCTCACTCCAGACTTTCTTTCCCCCCTGCCAGCACCACAAGGTGCCTTTGGGGTGCCACAGGGAGGGCAGGAGGCTCCTCAGCCTCTCCTGAGGGCCATGGCACAGCAGCTGTCCTACCATAGGAATGGTGCCTTCCCTGGAGACAGCAGGGACAGGGGCAGACACGAGCCCCCAGTGCCATGACAGTACGGGATGAGGGAGCTGAGCACCAAAAGGACCACAGGAAGGTTTATTCCAGTGGGGCAGAAGTGGAGGGAAGGGCCAAGCACCTGGAGGCAGGAAGACTTTCTCAGCCTCCTGCATAAAGAAGCACCAAGAGTCTTGTCTGTGAGGCAGCAAAACAGGGATGAAAGAGTGAGAGAGAAAATGAAAGCTTAATTCAATTTCAGGCCTGCATAGAGGCGAGCTTGTGGCAGCTTGTGGCACACCATTGTCTCAAAAGTGGTGGCTCACAGAGGCGCAGAAACCTTTCTGCTACAGTTTTCACTTCAGCTACAGCCAGGCAGTCCCAGTCACCTTTCTGCCCTTTGTGCCATGCTCTTCCTGGCAGCCTGCCTTTTCCAGAAGGCTTTTACCCTGCTCTCCCTCTCTGGGTGCCTTATCCCCCCTCCATTTTGTCAGCAAGTCTTGTTTCTTTGTCTTTGTAGAGGTTCTGGGGGCTCTGCTCCCTGTCCCCATGCACCTTTGGCTGGCACACATCTGGAGCACCTGGAGAACAGGAATCCACCCTCCAGCCCTGCCAGCTCTCACACACGCTGTCCCCAGCACCTACAGCTGCCAAGCCCATGGGAAAGCAGCTCCTGTTCTGCTTTCCACCCCAGAAACTCAACAGGCTGAGACCTGTCCTGATGCCCCAATGCGTGGGTGGTGGTGGGGCACTGCTGGCACAGCAGGAAGGGACAGTGGGACACAGGACTCTCTTGGCTGCTGCCTGGCATTGGCTGTGGCCATTGAGGGCAGCACAAGGTCTCACTGGCTCACAGGCACTGGTGCTGCTCGTGCATCACCCAGATTTCCCAGCAAGTGGTCCCTCTGGACACACACAGGGTTGGATGAGCTGGGTACAGCCTCTGCAGCTCAAAAGGGAAGGGGCAGAAATGCTAGCCAGCACTTGCCTCCTTCAGGCAGGCAGAGCACAGGTTGTTGGTGCACAGCTGGGGGATGTATCAAACACAAATGTTGTTCTATTACCGCTGGGGGAAGGTAAGCACAAACAATCAGATGTCCTTTCCTATTTTCTGTGTCTCCCTCTGCGATGCTGATAGAGGGACTCCAAACGTTTCCAAGCAGGCAGTGCCTATCTGCAGCAGGCAGGCAATTTCCAAATGTATTAGCGGCACAGAGTCAATAGAGAAATAGCAGTCCAGCATATCATCCAATTTTCAAATGTAAATAACTAGACCACTGTTAATTTGAGGGACTACAGCAGGGAATACAGCGAGCCTGGAAAACACACACAGCAATGACCGCTGGTCGTAATCCATTACCTTCAGGCATGCCTGTGGTTTTTCCCTGCTGGCTGCTGTGCTGCAGGGCAGAGGAAAACCAGTGCTCTCACATGTGAGGAGTGGAATGAGCCCCAGCAGCCCCACCAGGACACAGGGAGGGCAGGCTGCTCCCAGGGGCGCCAGCCAGGCACAGGATGCAGCCCTGCCTCCCCTCTCCTGCTCTGGCACAGCTGGCAGGGAGAGCACACTGCAGAGGGGCACTGGCACTGGGTCACCAGCAGCAGGGTTTGGCTGCTCTCTGGAGACCCTGCTCCTCCCCTCACCTCAAGAGCAGCAGCAATAGCACCTCAATATCCCATCTCAAAACCAGCCCTGATAAGGCATTCCCTGGCAGATTAAGGATGAGAGGAAGAATCTGCCTCCCTCCACAGTGATTGTGAGGAGAAGGGAAAGAGGGAGAAACCTTGAAGGGATCTTGAGAAGTAGGCAGAGGAGGGGGAGGAAAGATGCTTTTAGCAAAAATCCTCTTGGGGTTTGCCAGTGTAACTGAGAGTAAAATTGTCCCCTTGTCTACACCACTACCACAGGATTGCTGAAGGAAGGCCCCCTAAATCCCATCTCTGGGGGCATATGCCAGCTTACAGAGAGCCCCAGAGGAGGGAATGTGCTGCAAGTGCAGCCAAGATGCAATAGAGGGGTGGCTGGTGAAACTATCCTTGCTCTTGCTGGAATTCTGGGGGCCAAGAAAATGGCTCTGGCACAAAGAGAGGCAGAGTCAAAATGAGTCTGTTCAGAGCAGGAGACCAACTAGGCAGATAGTGCCTTGTGTAAATCTGCTGGTCTCCACTGAACACAGCAGGAATGGGCAGGTTTAGCTCAGTCCAGTGAGTTCAACCCAGGGCTCCCTGTTCTACTTTGTGCTTTCCTCACTTCTTTCCTGAACCACCAGTGGACATCTGTATGGTGCCCACAACAGGGAGTGCACTGGAGGTGCTAAACTTAAGGTAGCCAGATTGGAAAGGTCACCTTCTCACCTCTCACCATTACTAGGAAAACACTCTGAAAATGAAAGATGAACATCTGCTTCAAATCCCAACACTCCCCAGGCTCAGTGGAGGGCAGAGGGGTGGGATATTGCTGGGGAGGAGCTGCTGTTTTGGCAGGCCAGTGACAATGTCAGGAAGGCTGGCTGAGACCCTCCCAACATGAACCTCTGCAGCTGGGCTGTTGGAAAGGCTGGGTCTGCTTTTCTGCAAGAGCTGTGTCACAGCAGGTTGCACGGAGCAAGGGAGGGCCCAGGGCTCACAGGGAAATGCCTGCAGTGGTGAGAAAACCTGTGGTGTGACAGGAGTGATGTGGCCAAAGTGATTGGAGCATCTGAGTGGATCAAGATCTGCAATCTCTCTCATAACAGCCACTGATCTAGTTAGAAAAAAGAGAGGAATTCAGGCACACAGAACTTTTAGACTGGTTTGCCTAAAAGCTAATCTATGCCTCTTGTCACTGTGCATTTTTTTTCTCAGACCCATGAAGAATACACAGGAGCCAAAAAGTGAAACATCAGGCAGAAATAAGGGCTGCCCAGAGGTTTCCTGTTAGCCCAGTGCTCGTGTGGAAGGGAGGTTCCATGTGCTTATGGGGAGTGTGATGCTGAGCCCTCAGGTGCTGCTTCAGCCACTCCAGCCCCAGCTGCTGCAGTGGTGCAAAGTCATCACGAAGATGCAGACCTGGCACAGAATGGAGGAAAGCTGGGCAGGGGGATGGAGCCCAGCCTGTGCTCACCCATAGAACAGATCTTCTTAAGGGGAAAAAATTAAAACCAACCAAAACAACAACAAACAAAACAAATCAGAACAAACCAGAACAAACCAAACCAAACCAAACCAAACCAAAACAAAACAAAGAGCTGTGCTCAGAACTGGAAACTGCACAGAGGCTGCTTTTTCCCCAGATTTTATTCTCCTGTCTGGATCAGTGGTGTTTGGCCCCGTGCAGCTCAACGAGAGTCACAATGCTCTTTGCTGAGGGCCAGCCAAGACTGGCTGCTTTGAACAGTGCTGCACTACCTTGCAGCTACTGATCCACTGCAGTAGAAATGATAGATTGTTTTACAGGAGGAAGAGAAAGGAGAAAAGAAAATTATGGAAACCACCGGTACTTAAAACAGTGGCTGTGCTCCACCTACTGTCCATTGACAGCAGAGTGAGCCGGGCTGAAAGGAGCATCCTCACTGAGAGCTTCATGTGCCGTCCTCTCGATTGTTACATTTGGAGGGGAGCCAGGGGAAAGAAAATAGGAAAAATGGATGTGAAGAAGAAAGGAGAGTGAGAGAAGATGAGGGCTGCAGGGCAGGAGAAAAAGAAATAAAAGGCAGAGTTCTTTCGATTTAAAAAAGAGATGCTTGAAGCATATGCAAACTTGTAGCAAGCTTGGCCATGTAAAGACATTTTTATTTATTTCAAAGCTCCCAGTTCTGTGAACACTACATCCGATTTCTGATTGATGGCAATGGGGTTTATACCTGAGATAACCAAGGTCAGACTGCCTTGGCTGCTGCCACCTTCATCTCCAAGGTTTTTGGGCTGGGCAGGGCAGAGGGATAAACTCCCACCTCCTCCTGTGTCCTCTGCACAGCCCTTCCCAATAACCAGAGCTGCTCCCACTGCCACTGCAGTGTGGAATGACAGACATGTGCCTCTTGCTCCTGGGCTTTTACAGACAACTAAGCCTTGCTCCTATTAATCTTCTTGCCCAGTCCAGGAGATTTTTTCCGTTCAGAGCAGTGAAGCCTGTGAGCAGCTGTTGTCTGCACAGGATGTATCTCACCTCATGGGATCCTCAATCCCGACAATGATCCTGTGAAAGAGAGGAGGCAGGGACACAAAGCAAACTGAAGGTAACACGTTCAGGAGCACTCAGTGCCAGAGTCACCACGATGGCTTAAAAGTAGATATGTAGACATTTAAGTGTCATTAAGCTCATTGAAAACCCAGTTCTCAGGATGATCTTCTGGGGATTTTTTCAACGTGAAAGTTGGGTCTGGTGTTGTCACATCCAGGCTGGAACTGCTGCTCAGGCAGGGACAGGGAGGCAAGACTCTGCTTGTGCCTCCATCAGCCAAATGGTTTGTGCACAGAACACAGTCAGGGAGGAGAGAAAAATTAAACTGCAAACATCACTCAAAATCCAAAAAGAAAAACATGTTTGCAGAATAGGACTTATGCAATGCTCTGAGGTGTGAAGGGGATAATTTACTCAGCGCTTGTATTCTCATAACAAAAACCAAAGCACACTGAACCTTTAGAAGGTCTGTCCTGAAGAAGAATATTTTTGTGTGTCAAAATTTATGTATGCACTCATATATATGTACATACATAAATATATGTACATTATGTACATATGTACATACACATATTATGTACATCCATAAATATACTGATGCACTCACACAGGGGTCAGGGAGACCACTTCTTCCAAGATGTATTTTTTAAAGTGTTTAAGCACACGGCTGCGATGCACATAGTCAGGTATCCCTGCCTTTACACTGTCCAGTTGCACATTCCATCTGCTATAGTGTCATACTAATGAGAATATACGGCCCTGGGCTTTCTCTTTCTCTGCCCAAACAACTTTGAGCATGGCTGGAGTGAGCACAGGTCTGTCTATATCCAGCCATATAGACCTGCCTGAAGCTGTGCAGATCCCTGCTGTCCTTGAAAGCCTTGTGCAAAGCCATTGCCCAAGACAGTGCAGTGTGTTTGTCACAGAGCAGTAACTAACCATAGGTTAATAAAATAACACTATCATTTAATATCTCCCAGGACATCATCTGAGTATATTTCAGACCTGTCCTGAATACAGATATTACCAGTGGGTTGTAATTTGTCTGTGTCTTTGTCTGCAGCTGCTTCTCTCTATTATTCTGGAAAATATTGCAGAAATTCATAAAAGCCACGGAAGAGTGGTAGGCTTATGAAGTGCGCTCCTGTTACCATTTCCTTGTTCTCATTATTAATCCACTCTACTTTTTCATCATTCTGTATCAGGTCTGTCTCCTACTGAAAAGAAGATGCTTCCTTTTTCACTTTGCAGTGATATGAGCCTTTAATTCAACCCTGTCTGCTGGCTTTGACAGGCATGTACTAATTTGTAATCAGATTGAGGCTATGACACTCTTCAAGTGCACACAAAATATGAAGGATACAGGAGAAAGGAGGAGAAGGGAAGAGGGGAAGAGAGAAAGAAAGGGAAAGACTGTATGTGCAAAGTCACTGTTTCTGATGTGACATTCAGCTCCACGCACAGAGGAGCACAGAGAGGCCCAGGGAAAGAGACTTGCTTGGGAAGACACTGCTTCCAGCCAAAAAACTGCTCTGCTATACCTCAGCCTATTACCATAAAAGGACGTAGGGAGGAGAAAGATGACAAGATCAGCCAGGGAGTGGTAGGAGAGGTAACGGAGACCAAGGGCACAGCTGAGAGCAGGGAGATGATGGAGAGGCAAGTAATGAAGCAAGAGACGGACGTAAAACAGTAAGGTGGGGGAAAGAATGAAAGCTTCAGGGCAAAGAAAAGGTACGGGAAGAAAAGAGCAAGAATAGCACAGAGAGAGGAGGAGAAGGTGTCCTGACACCTTGTGGCACACCTGTGACAAGCTGGCAGGCAGAAGCAAGTGGCCAGAGTGACTCACTGTGCCTGACCCAGCGCCTGTGGGGCCAGGAGTGACTGAAAATGAAGCTGCCACAGTCCAAATTCATCTTTTCCCCTGTAATCTGTAAGGGCCTGAGTTAAATTTGATGCAGTTTCTGCTTTTCCTCCAGCACACTGTTCAGTTATAGCCTTCCCATCCTCTTTTATGGAGACCAGGGGTAACCCATTCCCTGCCCTCCCCTAGGAGTCAGGCAGGTAGAAAACCTAATAGGTGCTATCCCAACTACTTCCAACATGTCTATTACTTCAGAGGGATTATTCCAAGTGCATTTAGCTTTATTTTCTCTTCACTTTATTGAAGGTGCACACCCTGGTGGCCTTTTTGAGTGACCAATCTCCAGGGCTCTAGGATATCTATTTTCTTTCAACTCCTTTGAGGGGAAATACCTCTGTGTTCTGCCACACATATGGAATGGCTGATTACATGTGATTATATTGCTACAGCCAGCAACCACACATGCTGCATTAAAATCATAATCCAAGGACACAGGCATTGAGTATTACGAACTATTCATGACTCTTTCTCAAGGTTTTGGTCCAAAATTGTGATCTTAGGTATTTGTCACTTAAAAGGACCTAGGCAGAAATAGAATTCAAAGCTATTGATTGCAAACACTTTTATCTACAAAGCCAATACAAAACACTGAGAAACAGTGGCCTGACTTATGTTACAGCTTCTTCTCTTTTTATTCATTTCTGAAGACGTTTCCCTAGGGATTACACCTTTATGGTGCAGAGCTATGTTTTCCAAGTGAGCTGAAGCAGGAAAGATTTGAGGTTTGACAGTCTATCAAAGACTCCCTCCAGTTTAGACAGCATGAGCAGAGCTTTGAAGGCTGTCAGCACCAGCTCAGCTCTGCTCCCATCACAGCAGCAGATGTTCAGAGGGGACAGAGTCATGGCACTGCTCAGGATCTGTGCAGCCCAGACCCATGAGGGGCTGCTGAGTGCCCTGGATCAAGCTGGACATGTGGACATGCATGTACAGACAGACACACACGAGACCTCAGGGGACCTGAAGGCCCTGCACTCTGCCCTGTCCTTGGCTTCAGCCTCATGGTCCCTCCATGAGGCAGATCCCCCAGTCTGCTCCTGGCTCCCAGACCACTGATTTACCCTCTGGGCAGTCCAGCCTGATGCTCACTGTGGCACAGGCTGACGCACACACACCTACACATCCCCCTCTGGGTCCCACTCCAGCTGCTGCCACTGAGACCAGTACACACACAGTCACAGGAAAAGAGGCAGAAATGGTTTTTAATGAGAAAACAAGGATGGACAGTGCTGGCCAGGTGCAGAGCAGGGGCAGATAAGTGCAGTGAGCAGCAACTTATGTACACAACCAACTTTAACCTTAATTTCTTATGTTTTCCATGCTTGTTCCTCCCAAAAATGTCTTGATCCCTTCTGTTTCCCATTTTGGGTTCCTTCCCCACCCTGAAACATCCTGTAAGTCACACACAGTCCCAAGATTCTCTCACCCCCATGCAGACCATGACGGGGGGCAAGTCGAAGGTGTCTGAGTGCCTTTTGCTGACCCCACTACAAATAAAGTCCCCCGTGGCCATGGGGCTGGGCACTCCAGTGTCAGTCCTGGGAGGGGCAGGAGCAGGGTCATGTCCCCCTCCCCAAGCCTTGTGCCCCTGTTCCCCTTCCATGCATGAGAACACTAGTCCTTCCAGCACTACCACACTGCTGTCCTTCATTCTACATAGCTCAACATGCCCAGCTGCCCTGAAGTTCACGGGAGATTTTGGAAATGTCATGAGTAATCAACATAAAGGTGCTCCGATGGAAGGGGGGGTGATATGTTGAGGTGAAGTGCCATCACCTCCAGAAGCTGCCATCACCTGCCACCAGCGTGTCCTGCAGGCAGGCACAAACACATGATGGGATGAGGGCAAGCATAGATGTCTAAAGCAAAAGAGAAGGGATGAAAGGGATGTGGGGAGAGAGAATATAAGGCAGAGACAAGCTGGGAGGTAGGCTGGCCTCGATCTGCTGCTTGCAGAAAGGAGGCAGAGGATGAGGACAGGGCAGAGAAAGGACGGTGAAACACTACAGGAGCAGAACAAATCTTCTGACAAGGAGAACAACGTGGTCTGCAAGGCTAATTTTTCATCTGCAAATACATGAATACACGCAGTGAAGGAGAATGTGGAAAATAAGAAAATGGAAAAAGAAATACATTTTAAATGAGCCAGTGCATTCAAATGTGAAAATGAACCAGTGCAGAACTGAGAGGACCCGTGTCAAATAATCTGATTACACCAAAGTAAATTTTACAGGATTTCAGAGACAACTAGAACTGTACCTTAAGAGGCATAACTTATGAAAACCTCAGTGTCACTCTGCTTTGCTGAGTGTGAAGTGAAAAGTAACCTTTTTTTGGTAAGTCATTGCCTTGGTTCCAGTAAGGACAGGGTAATATTTGAGTAGGCAGGAGGGACATGGCTGGGACTCAGAGGTTATTCTATACCACCTCATGTAGGGAGCAGGGGAAGGGAATCTATTCTGGGAAGAGGGGTTCCTTCTGGTGGAGTAAGTGTGGTGCAGGCAGTTGTCAGGTAACACCAGTTCTGAGCAACCACGTGTAAATCATTTCTCTACCTTGTGCACTTTGTTATTCATATTGCTCCTGCTACTGTTCATTTGCTTAACCCATTGCTGTTTTCATTAAATTGCTCTTACCTCAACCTGTGATTTTCACCATTTGTGCCTCCAATTCTCTCCAGCCCTTCATAAAAGGAGGAAGGGAACTGAGGGAGCAGCATATGGCTTGGAGAGTCTCAGTGGAAACCCTAAACTGGGGAGTACTGTGGGCCTTGTGACACACACAGAAAAGGAGACAGACACACAGCTGACTCCAGGTTGCATGAACAGGAAAAGACCACTTTATTTACACGACATGTCAATTTAAAGACATCTAACAATGAGCATTTATTGGACAACGCTAAAGAATCTCTGACTCCAATTAGTTAGTTACAATGTCAATAATTTCTCTTCCTCTAAGACAGGAATGCAAATAATCTTCAGTTTATCAGAAGAGTGTATGAGAAAGTACAAAAGAATGTCCCAACATCAGAAGATGAAAACTCAGAGGCAACATCTCACCCCTTTACCATTAGAAAAAGAAAAAGAAAAAAGAAAAATGAACATTGCAGAAAGGGAAAATGAACAATGACCAGTCTCTGCTCATGATCATCTGAGTCCTCATTTGATGAGTCGTTCACTTGATGGTTTCCGGTTTGGTCACGGCTTCCAACCTGCCTGTCGGCCGGATTCTGTGTCTTTGTGACTGCAGGCCAGGGCAGACACATCTCCAGGGTGCCCACCGTGCCCCAGTTCCTGTGGACACACATGGATACCCACGCCCAAAGCAACAAGGTCACAAGAACCTTCCCACTGTTCGGCAGTTAGATTTCACACCCGAACTTTGGCTCGAGGCAGGTGCATCTCACCTGAAGCCTGTAATGAGAAGTGGTGATTCACAGTGACAGGATTATTTGAATTCCGCAGCACCCAATGTAACTGATGGTGTAAAAACCTTTGACAAGGGACAGTGCAGGGTGATACCCCGCATTCCCCATTTTTGTTTTTCAAGAACAGGCATGAGAGCACCGTGAGCGTGTTCTTCAGTGGCTTGACCAGTTTGGGAAATGTCGGTTGTCACAGTAGAAGGCATGCCCAGAGAGGCAAAGGTCTGCCCCCAGTGAGCAATGACATCGCAGGCCTTTTCTCCACTGTGAGCAGAAACTCACATGGCAGAGGAGAATGTGTCCACCATCACATGCACATACTTGAGCCAGCCAAAGGTGGCAATCTGGGTAACATCGTCCAGAGCCTCAGGTGGCAACAGAGTACCATTCCTAAACCACAACAGTTGTGTTTAGTGGAAACATTTCTGCAAGAGGTACAATACTATATCCACACTGCAGGGTTTGGTAGAAATAGCTGTAGAAATGCTCAAGATTGTGCAGCCAGGAGCTCGCCACCAAGGAACAGGGCAAGTTACCCTCCCCTGGCTCTGCTCCTCTTTCAAAGCAGTGAGTGGTACAGGAAGGGAGGCAGGTGGCTGGGAGCCCATGGGCTAGCCTGTGCCCTGCCTACATCTCTGCCACAGCACCATCACTGAGGCACTGAGATAATTTTAATTACCAGCATGAAATACTTGCACGAGAATCCTGTAATTGTGGAGTCACAGAATGTTTGGGTCAGAAAGGACCTTCAAACACCAGCTGGTTCCAACCCCTCTGCCATGAGCAGGGATATCTTCAACCATATGAGGTTGCTCAAACCCCCATCCAACCTGGCCACAAAGACTTCCAGGGATGGAGCACTGCTCTTTGTGCTCTGAAACTTCACTATCTGGCAGCTATTAAAATGAAGAGCTGGTAAATAGCTGCTCTTCACAGCCTGGGTTCCAGCATTTAGGTTTTTCAATCAGTAACATGAAATTTTCAGCTCTTTGCTTTTGTTTTCATTCTTCCAGCTGCACTCTTGAAAATAATTCTCTCATCTTATCCTTTAGATCTCACTAAAAGAAGGAAAGAAGCTCAACTTACAACTGAGTAATTTTCATAACAAACAGATTTTGAGAGGTAAAAAGAAAAGCATGATAGACTAGGAGATGATACCCCTGCTGAGAGAGAATTTAAGAGACCTATTAGAGAAATTCTAACAGTTTTGTTACGAGAATACTACATTTTTAAGATAGACATTAAGAAGAGAATTAGATGCTAAAGGATCTGCGTTAGAAATTTAGAGAAGTGAGTGCAAAAGAGCATACATTCATAGAGAGAGATATCATTAATTACAAGACTGATTTGTGTTAATTTCACCCCTGGAAGCACAGAAAAAAAAATTAGATGCTAGGGTTCGTAAGCTGACAAAAAGTGTCTGTGATGAGGTAAAACTGTCTGAAGCCACCAAGATTACACTGAAGGCTAATGGAAGGATATATATTTTTTTTAAGTAAGCAAAGAACCACATTGCAATTCATCCTTAAAAACACTTTAGGAAATGCTATGGTAATGGTTTAAATTCCCACACTTCATTTCTCCCAGTGAGCTGTTTGGAGTCCCAGCCTTACTCAGCATGATTTAAAGCCTCTCTGCACTGTATGTACCCAGCTCTGCCCATGCCTGGGCCTTGGCACCACGACTCCTCCACAAGCCTGGCCCCAGCTGGAGCTGTGCTCACTATCTCTCTAATCCATACATTTCCCCGCTTTTCCTGGCACCTTTGGAGATTTTCCAGTGGCTTTAGGTCTTTTTCTTTGACTGGCTTTGTCATAAAACCTGTTGTTAGGGCTTGCCCTGGCATCACCCCATCAGTTTATCTGCAGTCTGAAACAAGCATTATCATTTTGTCTTTGGCAATTGCCACCTCAATGGCCTGACACAGCTGACTCCTTTGGGTGTTTCTGGGAGCTCTAGAAATAACCTAAGTATTTTGCCTCAGTAATATTCCTGAAGTAAGAGTTCTTGAAAATGAATGAAAGATTTTGAGAAGGATCATGGTCACTACCTTCATGGTTCCACACATGCAGATACAAAAATGCCCCTGGTAATAAAGTAAAAATAAGAGAAACAGATGAGGTGACACTGGAAGGGTGTTAAGAGGTCTGGAGGGATAAAACAGCTTATGGAAGAAGTGAGGTTTAGAATTAAATTGGAGAGGCTTTTGAAATAAAAATGGTGCTTGAGGAGAGGTTAGGCCTTACTGGAGAAGATTTCTGAGGTGAGCATATAGCAGAATAATTAGGATCAAGTGAAGGGGAACATAATGAGATTGGGTGGTGAGAAGTGCCATTTCGTTGCTGTGACTGAAGGAGTTAGTGTCACATGAAGCTTTTGTCTATGGAAAAATCAGTCTCATAGACAAATTATGCCCCCCTCCCCAGCACAGAGACGTGCTAATATGATGTTGTGGTTCAACAGTGTTCTCATATGGGCTGTACAGCAATTGGTTCATAAATTAAGAAAAATCACAACTTAAGAAAATGTACTTCACACTTTTCAGCCTCCTCTGAAGACAGGTGTCACTGGGGCTTGATTTGGCTGTTTTGAACTGTATGTCCTCGAGCATCCTGAGCAGCCACCACCTCCACTGCCCCAACAGCACCTTTTTCTCCCATCCAAAAATGTTAAAAAGGCCTCTTGGGGCAGTCATTGAGGATTTCAGGGCATCTGAGGATTCACCTGGGGCAGTGGCTCTGCCCTGAGACCCCACAGATCCTGAGTCAGAATTCACATGCTGTGCGGTGAAGGTGCACTGACCCCTGTGTGCCAAGCATAAGGCTGGGTTCTGTGTGCTGAGTAGCATTTCAGGCAGCTCAGCAAAGCCCTAGGTGTCCAAAACACACTGGATTTTACTGTGTATGCACTGCATAAGTATATACACAGAAGTTTTCCAGAATTTCCCTGTGGAAAAGATGGAAATCCTCCTGTTGAAGGTAATTTTTCTTGCACAAGCTGTTCAGGTCTGGTTTTCTGTACATTAATTACATTTTAAGTGCATTTGCTTGAAGCCTTGTTTCACTGGGCTTACTAAGTTATTGCCAGGAAGATGCTTGTCACAGGCAATGGAATGTAAAAATTATTGGAGTCCAGAATATGGTTTTGTTCATTTATAGTGTATGTATTGGCTAGATAATACCAAACCCCAGGGTTTAAGCAATTGCAGAGCTAATGTTTCTCAGGAATAGCACAATTTCTTTGTGAAACTGCTGCAGATATGGAACTGTGCTGTTTGCCACTTATTTAGTACCTTCAGAACACAGACACCATTTTTCTGATTTCCCTTGTGTACTTAGCTGATCCCCACCTGGGATGGTGCTCTCGTGGTGACTGAGAGCAGATCCTTAGCCCCTGCCAGAGCTGCAATGACACGAGTGCTTTGGTCCAGGCTACCCCTGCCATCTGCTCTGCATTCTCTGGTTAACACCCAGCCATGAGAAAATGGCACTGCTGGGGAAGGTTGAAGGTACAGAGCTCCTTTTCAGACCTTGCCCACATCAGCTTATGAAACACAGACAGAAATAAGTGGAGCCTTCTTACTAGGACATGTGATGGTAAAGACTAACAGTGGCTAATTGCATTTTCTAGAACTTTCTTAATGTATGCCAGTTGTAGAGACAGAGATTGGTATCATGCATTTGCCTGGAAAAAAATAATACATTGCACTAAAGCAACATCAGAATCATTGCATTTGCACTTCCCAGTTCCCACTACTCAGGCTCACAGTTTCCTTTCACCATCAGAACATAAGAGACACGTGGTGTCTGCAGCACTGATTTGCTACACACCCTTTCCAGAGGACACAGGGCACAGCTGGCATGTCCAGGTTCCCAGGCATGTAGGTTTAAGATCCAACAAGCTGAACCAAAAAAGGAAAAATAATGTTCATTCTGCCACACATTTCTACATGTCTTTGTAACCTGTCACCCATGTACATATATATTTTGGTGATGCCTGGTAGCTCTCAGTGTTTCTAAGCAAGAACAGACAGTGCCATTTTTCTACTGGCAAAAATACTGCAATTAAGATCTAATGCTAATATGGCATGTAATACTGGAGCAGGATTTTACTACAGACTGCTCCCTGGAAACTTTTGCTCAGGAGAGAAAAAAATTATCATAGGTTCGGACACAGAAGAGGCAAACATTTACCCTGTAATGATACCAGTTTGGCTTTTGTATCTCCTTCAGCCTTTGCTTTCTGTTAGCATCTCTGATTGAGACCAAATGCCACATACCCAAATTTGCAGAATGCTGCTCTGCTGACCTGTTACGTATGTGGTAATGTCACCACCTGTCCATTTGCATTGCCCTTGTTAAACTTCTGAAATGGTAATTTAATAGAAGTTGATATGAATCATCAAAGAATAATTTGAATTATCATCTGTAGATAATTCATTATGCACACATTTCTTGTGAGAACCTTAAATCAGCAGGGTTTCTTAATCAGAGACTTAAAAATTTTGCCTGTAACAGCTAGAGACTTGACCCATAAATCAGCAGCCAGGCCAACAGGTCCAATTCATGCTTCACATATTTTTCCCTGTGAGAAAGAGACACTTAATTACCACCAAGGTCACAGAAAAGGGGAAAAACCCTGTAACACAGAGTTGGTTTTGACAGCTCCAGTGCTGGCAGCATTTTCTGAAAGCAGAGTGATTTGCAAGCAGAAGATGAAAGCATGGCCAGCAACACTGCTGCAGTACTGCTGCTGACAGGGTGCTCCAAAGGAGTGCTGGTGTCATTAGAGTTAGCACAATTTATCTTCCTCTGTCAGTGGCAGATAACATTTGCTCAAGAGAGACAATCACACTCTTTGTCTGATTTTATGTGCAAAAATAATTAGTGATTCTGATACAGCTTCCTTTTCTATTCTTCAGTGAAGAAAGCACATGGTTTGCACCCTTCCCTTTGTGGAAGAGAAAGTGTTTATGCAATTCATGGGAGGGATCAGGTCATGGCTTGACCATGGCACCCAGATGTGGTGCAGAGTGCCCTGGGTTGGGCAGGAGATCTGCAGGGATATGCTGCAGCCAGCCAGCACTGCTGCTCAGGAGGGAGGGAGAGAAACATGGGAGACCCTCAGCAGGAATCACAGTCCCTCCTAAAATTAATTCACAAAGGAGTGGAGCCATCACTAGCAGGTCCATACACCTCTGTCAGTGAGGTCTTCTGCCCCACTGAGATAGACGGGCCGTGTAAAGGCAGACCAGGAGTGGCACAGCCAGGAGAAAAAGCGTTGAGCACAGCTCTCTAAAGTACATTAACCTATCTTATGATTCCATTCTCTTATTTTCACAAAATGACATTGATTTAGCAAGCATATAAACCCCTGCAAATTTGAAGAGGAAGTCTAGGTTTATAAATCCACACTTATCCAGCCAAGTAAATGCCCCTAATCTCAGAAGTGCCAAGTCACTGCCAGATTCCCCTGAGGTGAACAGAACTGAATATCTGGTGCCTCTGAAAGCCAGGTGATAAATTTGAGAGTTTTGCAAACTCTGGGCCAAGGGTTTTACTAATCAATAGTCATTGTTCACATATAATGACCTGTCTAAGAGCAGCTGGTCTGGATGATGGATGCTTGTCTGATCCTGAAATGTGTTTACTGGATTGGATTCAGCAAATCAAAACCAACTAATTAGTTCTAGTAATACTTATTTGAACTAGATTTAAGGGTTTGGGCAGGGTTGCTTTTCACTTGCTTTTCTGTTTCTTCATTCTGTCAGTGCAGGTCATAAAGTTCATTAGGGTTGAGAAGTGCCTGAATTCTTGTCCAGCTTTTGTTAACCAGCACCTGAGCAAAGCAGACCCTCAAGGAGAGAGAGTGGAATCAGCTCTGCACTCCAGGAAAAGAGGATTTCTATGAAGAGTGATCCCACTGAGGTATCTTGGCATATCTCTACGCACTATCTCTGTGTCCAAAATTTTCAAGAGTTTAGCAGATCTGAGTGCTCTTGAACTGGAGGAGATGGTATCTCCTTTTATGTTTTATACAGTAAAGAAAATACTTTTGTTTTTCCACGAGTAACAATTATTATTACTTGTATTTATAAGAATCATAAAATAAGCTCAGCTTGAAAATATGGGTGATTTTTAAGCATGACCAGTTAAATACATTTTTGCTGGTGGCAAAGCCGTCTTTAAAACATTTGGACTGTAGCATGTATGTAAAATCAGCCTTTTCATGTAACTAATTCCTCTTTTCTACAACTTGGGAGTCCGTTACAGGTGGTTTTCCAAGGTACCTTTGGATAATGGATATTTTATCACAGAAAGGGTGCAGCAGAGAAAAGGAGACTATAAACTGGCTGTGCTCCAGCACCAGAATGAAACAGCACCATGTTGCTATTTTAGCTTTTTCTTGGTTGCTATATGGTAATTTGATTGTGTTATTTTACACCAGCATGTGATTCTGTCTATTCTTCCCAAACTCCAACATGGGAGATATAAAGAGGTGAGAGATTTATTTCAGGACTCAGTCAGTTTTGAACATGATGTATTCTGCAAATTAGTATATTCTTGGCCAGAAAGCAGCAATCACGTCAGCAGGTAAGATTCATCTCACTGTCAGATGATGGAGAGAAGATGTTTGATGTTTTGTAATGCAGGGACAAGTGGCTCCAGCATTCAGAGTGATAGAAGAAGGCATAAAGTTGTCAAGTTATCTTCCTTACTGCTCTGGCTGTGGTCAGCAAGAAGCCACCTGTCCAGAAGCGAGGGTTTGAAAGATTACACGCAGCACTGCAAACTGATGATGCCTGAATCTCAGCTCTTCTGGCTGAAGTAGCTACTTCATACTAGCAAAGATACATTTCTTGAAAAGACACTGCTGTATTTACTTTCCTTAGCTGAGAGACCAGGTCAAATGCACCACGGAGTGTCTTGAATTAGGTGAAAGAGTAAAACATTTTTCTCTTCAAGTATTATCACAGAATAATAGAATCATAAATGTCTTGGGTTGGAAGGGACTTTAAAGATCATCTAATTCCAACCTGATTGCTCAAAGCCCCATCCAGCCCGGCCCTGAACACTCTTAGGGATGGGTCATCCACATTATGTTGATTAAAGCAGTGATTTCTAGGTATGTTTGAAAGGTAAAACCAGGTTGGGTTTGTTTGTTTGTTTGTTCATGTTATTACTACGCATATGTGTTTCCCTTCAGGCAAGATGCTGGAAGTAAGGACAGCACTCCCGTACCTGGAAGCTGCGGCACAAGAGCATCACTGAAGCCCACAAAGCCCCAGCGTGAGACGGGCTTTGCCTGGGGCAGTGGCGCGTCCCCCACCCAGCCCTTGCGAGGAGGGTGATAATCGCCTGCTTGTCTGCTACAGGGAACATTTCCCACACTCCTCTTTCTCTGACTTCTGCAGTAAATCTGCGCATTTTCCGCTCCTGGCGTGCGAACGCTTCCCCTACGCGCCCCAGGGGCATCTGCGAGCCCTGGGTACCCGGGCGCAGAAGGAGACAGACTCCAGTGGCTTTGCTTATTTCGACTTGGTTTTGGGCTGTCTTCAATCCCAAAGAGGTGTAATGATAAGCAGACCACAAAGTCAACTATTTTCTTTTTTTTTTTTAGGCAGCTTTTCCCACTAAGATTTGAAGAAAAAGCAGCACGAAATGCAATTTTAAGGGTAGAAATCAGACGCTTTTCTGATTGCTTAACTTATCTGAACCAGAGGACTGTGAAATGAACAGCCTCGGGCACGTTTGACCAGGAGGGCTCCGGAGCAGGAATGGCATTGTGTGACTGATTCCAGAGAGGGGGACTCCCTCTCCCCTGCTGCCTTGTGTAAACCTGGAATTACTCCTTCTGCTCGCTAAAGAACTGCCTTTCTGGAGCAAATAGCATTTGTCATTACCAGGAAGGGATGCTGACACTCCTTTTTCTTAAGGTTGGCATCATTCATGTGTGTGCAGTCGGGCTATCAGACCGAGCAGGCAGGCTAGCTCACAGAAGTAGAATCAGCACATTTGACTCAATAACATTTTTTATCATTAAATAAATAAGTCTTCTAAAAATTCCCATTTCAACCATCAGCAAAATATTTTACCTACTAACAAACAAGCACATCCCACTGCTGTGCAGCATTCAGAAAGCATTAAGTCGGGCTATTAGAATTCATTAAATCGACTCAAAAAGCACAATGGGCATATTATCACATAGGCACACGTACTTACACACGCACATTGTTCTCTGTCCAGGGAACATTCCCTGTCACCTTTCTCAGCAGTCACGCACACCGGGAGCTCCTTTGATTTTAATGAACTCAAGATTTTCCCGTAAGTACCCGTCTCCAGGGCTCGGAGAAAGCAAACACTCAGGAACGCGGCTCATTTGGCTGCATTGTCACAACTTGTATCGGCTATTTCAATCTCCTACAATACACCCTTAACAGCATCGGAGAGCCTCGCTGCTATGTCGAGAACAGATCAAAAGAAGTTCAAAAGCCTTCCACAAGTTTGGAGGCTTAGTCCTGCTGGTAATAACATCAATGATGAAATTGCAATTGTATTTGATGCGAGCAACAGCAGGTACCTTGGGTCTCATCCTGGGAAGTACTGAGCTGCTGCAGCCCTCAGTAAATCCAAGGAGAATAGTTCAGTAAAAGCACATCTTATTTATTATCAATATATTTACCAGGTAGTCCAATTAAACTTGACAGCCTGTTTATAGAGGCTTTCTGCCCAGTTAGCAGCTGTACAGGTATCAGCCAACCAACTGTAACACAGCAGCAAACTGAGCAAAAGGTGCCGGTGCTTGTCTCTTCATCATTTGAGCTGTACATTGTTCACAAACATTGATACGAGTCAAATAAAGGTCATAGCACATCTATATTTAGGTGAAAGAACACCAAAGCATTTTAATGCTGACAATGCTTCCCAAAATTTATTGTGACCTTCAAGAACCTGAAAATATTCTGCACCATTATCATCTCAGGGTCAGTATACATTCATTATTCATTAGAAAAAGAAACTGCTGGGGTGACAGAAATCTGGTGGTATAGATTAGCTGCTGAGATTTTTGATTTCCCAAATCATCTAACAGGAAAGCAGCCAGGGGAGAGAAGAGGAGGGAACAGAGAGCTTTGGCAATTATCTTGTCCAAATTAGTTATGCCTCAGCTTGCAGTACACATGTGGCCATGGGTACTTCAATAACCAGTTAGCTCCCATTTGATCTATTCCCTCCTCCCCAGCACCTAGTCTTTGAGATCATGACCTGAGCAGACAAGCTTCTCTGTCTCATCTCCTTGGATCATTCATTACTTCGCTTAAACCTTAAATCCTGACGCCTCTCTGACACCAGAAAATCCCCTGATGGGGTTTGTACCTGGCAAGGTGCTGAGTGACTCTGGCACAGTGCTCAGCAAAGAGAGAAACAAGGTTCCCCATGCAGAGGGCACTCCACACCTCGCAGAGATGTGACCCAAAGGGTGACAGTTTCAAACTGTTCCTTTCTAATCTGTTTTTGTGCCTTCCCCCAGTAAACAGTACTATGTCCCTCTCTCCATCACTTTCCTTCCTGTCATTTCCCCAGCATGTTTTATGTCTAGCCATTTGATTTTTAAAATCAGTAACTCACCAGTTACAGTGTCTGCTTGGTAAGACTTAGATCTCACCTACTTCATTATTTCACCAAAGCTGGGGCTAATTATACCAAAGGCAGTTTTTCATATTAACCTACAATGTTCTTAGCTACTTGACTGGGAGGTGGGGCTGTTTTTACTGTTCATTTAGAAAACGTGCTTATGCTAAGACTATTTAAATCAAGCAGACCCTGATGTGAGGCAAATATAGAAGGTTCTGGGCTGAACCAGAGTGATCAGGGATTGTGCTGCTTCTGAAATGGCACAAAAACACATCTGGAATGTCCTGTTCAATGTATTTTTTGTGCAATTTTTATTGTATTATTCTGAGTTCTTTTTAGTTTGTGCCTTCATAAGGGAGAATTAGTTAAATGCATCTCTCATTAGAGCTTTTTGATTGCAAGCCAAATAAAGCCTATCTGCTTATGTGTTTATACAAATCACATTATGGATAATAAACATAACAAGGGTGTACAGTGGGTATAAACAGTTAAATCACATCGCTGGAAAAGTACACTGAGACAGATACAGAAAAGAGAGGAGTGAGAAGAGTGTAGCAGCATATTTTAAGAGAGGTAGCATATAGCTAGGAAATTAATGAACTCCAATTATATTCCATTTTCTTTACTTTCTGTGCTGTATATTTTCTTGTTTAGGTCATTGCATGGTTCATTCTGCACCACTGTTTTCTAATTATTTGAGTGCCTCTTCAAAACACTTTTTCAGTAGATTTGCTTTCTGGAATAATTACTTAGCTGTCTGTTATTGTTCATGAATTCTGATGTTACTTTGCCTTGGAATCAGTAAAACATGAGAAGAATTTACACTTCTGGAATAAGCAGGTTAAGGAACAAAAAAAGCAACCTTTTGATTCATTTTACTATAATGTAGAAATGAGTTCTTGAATATAAAACTAAATTTAACTCACAAAAACTGCAGAATGAAGTCTCATTAGAACTGAGTTCATTGTAAGCATAATTTTAAGAGCATTCTCCTTTTCCAAACTCAATTTCAAGAAGTCTCTGGATGCAATTTATACAGTTCAGTCCTGTAATCAATCCCTCAGTAGAAACCAGGAGCTGCAGGTGAAAGCCTTAAGATGTTGCATGGGGCCTGATTTAAGCGCCCTGGAGGCAGACAGTGAAGGATGGACCTCACCAGGTCTCAAATAGAAGTGGCCTCTCCTGCCTTCCCAAAGGAAAGCCTGACTCTCCTCTTGCTGTGTCTGCCTCAATCCCCACTCAGGTGCCTGGCCACAGGTGGCAGGTGACAGGCACTGTCACTGCTTCCCATGCCAGGAGCATGGTGCTGCTGGCTGAAATGGACCCTAGGAAAAGTGAACTGAGCCATCCTCTGCAACACCATTTGCTTGCAGCTGGATTTTCAACTATGCTCAGGAAAGGCCAGTAAGCAAAAGTAAATGCCTAACTAACTGAATGATGCCTAACAAATAAATGAGCTGCTTGCACATGTTTAATATAGGGGACTAATGAATCAGGTATCTGAAGTCCATGAGAGCGCTGACAAACAGGAGCACTCTGGTGTTGTGTGGTGCAGACACAGCCTGGGACTTTCTAAATGGGGAACTCCGGGCAGGGCAGCTGTCCCCAGCCAGCAGCACAGCCTGCACAGGGCTGACATACACAGAAAGCCTCAGCTTGTCCAACAGGACACCAGGCTGCTGAATCCCAAATGTGCTGTTTACCACCAACTCCCATATCCTGCTTATGAAGAGGTGTCTCCAGTGGAAAGCCAAGCTCTGAGCCCAAGGCTAAACAAAATAGACTTGGGCTGTAAAGTGCTGGGATGAGACAAACCAGAGCTGTTGGGTGAAGCCAGCAGTGAGCAACCTCATCCTGCAGTGCCAGTACTGGGGCAGGGTCCCTTGACTACCCAGAATAGTTACTGCTGTCACTGCTGCACCAGCACCCATTGATGTGAGTGCAGCCATTGGGAGAAGCAAGTCCTAGAAGAGGACACCAAGATGATCTGCCCCTGGAAAGATGGAATTTAATGGAATTTTGGCTCAAAAGTGCAGATCAAACTTTCCTGGGCTAATGACCAGCTTTTTCTAGTGGTCCTTTGAAGATTTGTGAATTCAAAACAACAAGTAAAGCAGCCAATGAACATTCTGGACACAGTTTTGACTTTACCCACACTATTTTCTATCCTAGCATATTTCTAACTCATATTATATTAAAGCTGTTTAGTGTTACGTTCATTATAGTGTCTTTCATTAGAATTTCTCTCTTGAGTATGAAGAGATAATCCACATGAATATTTTTTCCCATTATGGGCCACATTATTAAGTCCATTATTGTATTTTAATTGATGTTATTATAGCACATTAAGTACTTTGACATGGGTTAGAGATAGTTTGTTAATAACACTATTACTAAAACACTAAAAGCCGTGTTTCTATTCTGGTTGATGTCAAAGCTTTCAAAATTGTACTCATTCTGTCACATAACTTGGGAACACAAATCTGGCATTATCCTACTGTCTTTTACATTGCTTCTAACTTCCCTAATAATCTGCTGTTTCAACAATACCCCTATATGTCACTGAACCAGTGGTGACACAGAGCAATATATCACAACTGGTTACAGTCATTGGCTGTGTCAACCAAAGTTTTATCCTATCTAGAAAGGGTGAATTACTTCAGCTATGCTATTTACATGAATAATGATAGAGTAACTGTCAGAATATTTTTAGAAATTACTCTTGGCAAATTTTGGGGCTTACTTACAGTCTGTTGTGGTTTTTTTAGTATTTGTTTCAGATGCCTTTGTGTCTCCTACATCCTCAGCAGAACTGCAAACATTTTTATCATCACCAAATCCTTTCCAGCAACACCCTGCTTGACTTAACAGACTGAATTTGTCAGCTATGTTATCTTTGTTTCTATTCATCATGGACAAATTTGCAGTTTTCTGCACCATATTCCAGATTAAACAGAATTAACAGACAGCAAAAAGCACAGGCAGCTTCCTTTAAAAAAAATAAAAAAAAACAAAAAACAAACAAAACCCCACAACCAAAAAACAACTAAGGAAGCTGGTTTACAGTGAAACATAGTAAATGAAGAGCTTCTGATTAACATGTGGGCTGAGCTTTCTTTCAGGATAAGACCTTACTTCAGAAGACTGTGAAGAAACATCTAGTATGAATTTCCACTGGTATAAAGCAAAAAAAGGTAACCAATTAAGCTTGTATTCAATACTTGTGCTTGAGTCTCAAGCAGAGATTGTATCTTTACTATTTGACACCATAAGACATTCCTGAGCATTGCACTTGAGCAGGTAGGGTTCTAAAGTATGCCAATGCCCTCTGGGACAATTTTGGCCTCGGGTAACTCGTAGTCTCCATACTCCATATCCTCATGACACATCTTGCATGTGACTGCCCTGTTTGGGAGGCCAAGAGAGTCCAACAGTGTGCATGTAGACTCTTCTGTCAAAGGACTTTGTTCCCAGCACACTAAATGTACTCACAGAGATGTAGCCAGCTAGTCCCGTTGAAATGATGGTCATTTTTGCCCATCACTCTTTTAATGTTTTCTGCAGAAGCTCAGAGACAGCCTGTTTTCCAGCCAGAATGTGGAAAGACCATTCCCATCAGCTTCAGTGAGAGATGAATCAGGTCTCGTAGGCAGAAAGCTATGGACAAGTAAAACAATGAGGAAAAACAGTCTGTTTTCTCTCTGAGACTACCAATTCAAGAGTTCTATTCATGAAACTCACACAGTTAACATAAGCTTCTGAAAGTTTGGAGAAGGCTATCTGGATTGGATTACACCCCTCACCCAAAATGCTGCAAACCAGAGTGATGCAGCTTGTTCCCATCTCTGGAGTCACAGTCAAGCCAATCAGCCCCTACACCCAGGGCCTGTTTGGTGACCACTGGTGGGGTAGGATGGACACTGGGACTGCCCTTGCCTCAGGGGAAAGCAAGCCAGTGGTGAAGGTTCATTTCATCATGTTTTCCTGGGACTCTGCTAAAAGCTTAACTGTTTCCCAGACAAGAGGGAAGTCTAATTTACACCAAATGCTGGGAGATTTCCTTCATTTCTTAAGGCACACAGTGTATTTTTACAGCTCTTTGCCACATGGCAAACTTGATATCCAATGACCACAGTGTGTGTAAGTCCTTAACTATGTGAAATAGATCACTTAAGCTTGGTATTAGTAGATAAAGCACACCAACATCTACTTGGTTACACAGTTTTATGAACTCTCTGCCACACACTTTTTCTAGGCATAGGTATTTAATCTAAATCTGTAAGGGAAATATTACTCTCTCAGGTTTTTGGGTTTTTTTGGATGAGTGTTTCTCCTCTTTTCCTATGTGAATCTTCTTCTTCTTTCTCAGATGATTTACTCCTCCCAGGGAAGCCTGAAGGGTATGAGGGCAGTGGCCACTGTGACTACTGATGCCGGTGCTGTCTGGGTTGTTCTAGTTGCTTGGTTGTTTTTTTAACAAAAGTAAAACTGACTGAAAACAACTCTCAAAAATCTTTTCTTGGCAATATGGTGTACAGTAGTCTACAGTCTACAACTGCATTGATATGACCCACAGGCATTTATGGCAAGTAAGAAGCAGTTTTTCCTTTTTTTCCCAGGTTTCATATTTTTATGCATGGAGTACAACTCCTTTTGACTTCTGATATACTCTGCATTTTGTATGCAGGTATTTTGCTAATCCAGCTCCTTTCATTTCCCTGCAGAGAAATTTTTTTTTGGATCATCATGATGACCTTCCCAACACCTTCAGAGCTCTTTTTTCCTATATCGCAGCACTGGACTCCAAAAGCTTCTCAGTTTTAATTCTTGTTCTGCTAGAGGGGTCTTCTTTACTATCAGGAGGTCAATTAATACTCCAATGCTCCATTTCCCCACAAACATCAAGGGATATTGTGGTAATAATTGGAAGTTTTTGACAGAGCTCTCATTAGCAGAAGCTTCATTAAAATGTTATTTAAAAAAAAAAAAAAAAAGACTCTGCAGCTGATATTAGCAAAAAGTATTTTAAGCAGAGAAGACAACAATTCTGAAAGAAAAAAGTCCAAACATGCTAGGTGCAATTTCCACTCTCCTCTAGACATAAAAGGCTGTTCTCTCTGTTTCAGTGCTCTGCTGACTTCCAAAAACCTTTTGTGCGACCCAGGAAGCACCTGCTACGTAGGTGTAACAAAGTCATTGAGTTCCCTTTTTTTAGTGAAAGATATTTACATACATAAAATCCCTAGCCCCTATTGCAATATGCGTCCCTCCTCTACTCCCTTCCTTTATCCACAGAGGGTGAGAAACTATTACACACCCCCTCCAGGACCTATGGGATGGCTGCTGTACTGGGAGAGACACGTGTGAAACTCAGGGATCTCTGCTTCTTGAGCAGCAGCACAACACCAAACTCTCAATGGATCTAACACAGGACACAGGAGCTAGAGGGACAGATTGCTAATGACAGCATGCACTGACTGCAAAACAGATTCAGCAGTTGCAGAAAGCTGAAAGGAACTGAGGAAGGAAAGAATTGAAATTAGAAGAACTGTGCTTTTTCCAGTCTTTTCCATCTACTTGAGTAGTGCTATGTATAACAATAGTACATAGCAAGTCCCTGAGCAGAAATTAAAATGGCTGATGGAATCCTTGTCACGTCTATGATGATCTTTAATACCCAAATTAATAGCTGGGAAGCATATCTTGGTAGACAGATACTTAAAAGCTGTCTCTCCCCAAAGAGGCATCCTGCTTCCTCTATGAGCTAATCCATTCCTGCTAATGGATTTGGCAAATGAGCCTTTATTTGCACCCCAAAAGGGCACTTTCGTGGTCCTTCTAAAGACCCTGAAACTTGGTGCAGCTGGTGCATACTCACTTGCATTCCAAGTTTTTGGGACTAAGATCTCCACATCAGACAAACAGTGTGAAAGGAGGCTGGCTTAAGGCAACATGGGCCAAGGAAGATGTTAAAAACAAACTGCTGCTTCTGTTGCTTTTGTTTGTGTGTTTCCTAAGGCTCACAGATGGGGGTTTTTTATTTGTTAATAATGCTCCTGATTGTGGAACTCTGGTGCAAATCTAATGTGATTTGAGGGGGTTCCATTCCAGTATGCCTGAAGCTGCAATGCAAGATCATCTCACTTTCACCATTCAAGGACTGCAATACTGGTTTATGACCTCATCAGCTTCAGGTTCATCATCCTCTGGAGAAAAGCAAAGGGCAATTCTATCACAAAGAATTGCTGCCAGAAACAAGAGGGTCCCTGCATGGGGCAGTGTGGGGCTGACTGCACCCCAAGCACTACAGTGACAGCTTTTAGGGGGTGGCTGCGCCCTGGACAAGAGAAGGCTCCAGAGAGACCTCATAGCAGCCTTCCAGTACTTGAAAGCACTTATAAAAAAGATGGAGAGTGACTTTTTACATGGGTAGATAGTGATAGGACAAAGGGGGAATGGTTTTAAATGAAAGAAGGAGAGATTTAGATGAGATGATAGGAAGAAATTCTTTACACATAGGTAGTGAAAGACTGGAACTTTTAAGGCTGACCAGAAAAGCCGTGGATGTCCCATCTCTGGAAGTGCTTAAGGCCAGGCTGGATGGGGTTCTGAGCAACCTGGTCAGTGGAAGGTGTCCCTGCCCATGGCAGGCAGTTTGGAATGGAATGATCTTTCAGGTGCCTTCCAACTCAAACCATCTGATGATTCTGTAATTCTCTGATTTTCTTTTCTCTCCCCCATCCACTAATATCCCTATTATTCTCCTTCTTTCCGTGTTAGTGGGTCAGACAGTCCTTCCAAGCAGCGCCAAGCTGGCCCACGAGTGTGACTGAGTGAAGGAGGAACAAGGAGCTGCAGTTGCACCGAAGGCAGCCTCACCATTGCCCCCTTTTCACACTCAGTACAGTGATCTTTTAATTGAAAAAGGAGACCTGAGTGGGTCTGGTAACCTGCTCAGGGTCTGCTTTTAAAAGTTAGTGAGTGATTACTCAAGGCTCCCAAATATTTTCTCATTCCCTGGCTTTTGACTGAGGCACCTCTGTTCTCCTCAGACGCTGCTTGGGTTTTACCACCTCAGACCTTTAGGTGCAATGCCCTGACAGAAGTCAGTGTAGCAGCCAAGTAACATTATTTTCAGGCTTTGCATTCAATCAGTTACTAGATTTTGCTTCTGATAGCCAGTCAACAGGGGTATTGTTCTGAGCATTTTAAAGTGTCAACCATACCCCTTGCTGAGCAGCTTCTTCCTCAGCATTGGACATGCATTGAGGCATCTATAGAAAAACTGTGCTTTTCCTGCACAGCAGGAGAATATACTGGACTGCGAGGTGGTAGAATTTGATGAATGCAAAAAGAAGAAAGTACCTTAGATATTATATTTTAATGTGTCTAAAAGTAGTTTTGACCTGTCAGTATACACAGGAGCAGCAGGAATAAACACCAACATTTCTGATTTCTGTGCTGGTAAGTTTTTGTGTGCATCAGCCGGCAAGCTTCCCAGGCATCTGATCATCTGATCAGGATGGGTCTTCACTAACTCTCCTGTTTATAAAGGAATCCTCCTTTCCTGACTTTCTGCTCTCTTCCCATGCAGAAATTCATTTAGAAAGCAAAATGGCCAGAATGTCCTTTTACTGTAACTGAATATGGACTTTCTTCAGGCCACTTGCTTCAAAACTTCTTTAAAATCCTTATTCAGAGGAACCAAATTCTGAGGTCATGTTGCCCTGACTTGTTTTGCTGTCCTGACCCAGCTAAAGGAAGGATAAAATGAATTCCAGTATATTTATGGCACCTGCAGCAAATGCCGCAGAATAACAACAACAAAAATTCTGATATACATGCCATTCTAGCTTCTTTCTATATTCAAATATGTAATGACAGCTGAAAGATATTCTCTGACTGCAACTGCACTGAGCCTCTTGGCAGCTGGGGGTGGGAAGCACCAATAAGAATCAGCACATGATCACATGCACCAGGAAAGACGCAGTTCCCCATCACATGTGCCCCCCTAACAGAGCAGTGAAAGACAGAAGCTCTAATCAGCTGGATTGGTATGTCTAGGCATTCTTTTGAGGGATGCCAGAGGCTGATGGTGAGATCAGACATCACCAATATCTGCACAGATGCCTGCAATTTCTGACAATACAGGCTCTGAAGACATTGCTTTGGGACATCAGCATGAATGAATCTTGTGGTTAAGCAGGAAAATATAACAAGATGTTTAAGAATCTCTTTTCCTGCAGATATGCAGCAGCCTGCCTCAGAGTAATCACTCCTCAAGATCAACTGGTGATAGGAATTATTACATTTGGCTTTTGTTTTGGTTAAACCTCATCCTGGGAAAGAGTAAGAGGATTTTGATAAAAAATTAAACCTATTTAATTTCTTTGGTCCTATGTTTCCTTAATTTGACTTTATTTTTAATGTATTTTACAAATGAGATTCTTTTATCTAGGGAAGATATGCTTACATTATTTTGCTATTCCAGTTTGCATGAATTGCCAAGGCTGGATGAAGCAGTCTACAGGTCTGTAATGCCATTCAGTTGTAGCAGGTTTTACAGTATTCACCCTGAAGCATACTACTCATGGCATTTTACTGCTCTAAAGTATCATACTTGGAATTGCCCAAAAGAGAGCACTTTTGAATTTAAAAAGGGGCTCTATAACTATTCTCTCTGCCTTGGCTGTTTGCTGAATGGGTTCTTTTCTTTCACACATGGTGAAGACAATGTTTAGCAGCTGAAGTAACTCACCATGCACCAAGTTTGGATGTAATATTCACTAAATCCTGAGGTGAACAAATTCCCAGGTAAGGAATAGAACACTTCTTAAGCACCTACATAGACAAGGGTACTGATACTTTCCCAAAGATCTAAAACCAAGCCATGATATAACAGAAGGGCACCAAAACCACGGAAAAATGATTAAAGAGCACATGGCCCTGCCAACATCTGTGTCTGACTGGTAATGCCCATGGACATGTGGCTGCCTCACCTCCAGCGTGTTCATTAGCATATGCGCATTCCCACATCTCTTAAAATTTTATCCTATTTAGTACAAATTGTCCTTCTGTTCCCTTGTACCCTTGTGTGCATGGAGGTGTCACCACAGAGCTGGCAAGAGGCAGGTCCAGAGCCTGCACCAGCCATTTCTCTGCTGCTGGTGGGCAACAGGCAGAAACAATTATAATATACTGAAGGAAAGTAATAAGAATGGGTACATGCACCACCACACCTTCTAGCAGCAAGAAGCCATGTGTTTTTCAGTTCATTTTCTAGTTGCTTACAGCAAACACAGCATCACATGCACCCTTTTCTCCTCTGCTGCTATTTACAGCACTGGAAGCCTTCAGGTGCTTTGTAGCACCTTGCACTCACCTTGATTAAGGGTTTGCTCTCTCCATAAAGGACCCATCACCAGCTCATTCAACACAAGTTGTCTCAGACTTTAATTAATTTAATTTAATGTATTTTATTTTATTTTACTGCCTCCTGTGATTCTTCAATCAAAAGACAGCTTTTTTGCTTTCTGAGGTGGTGCATACCTTCAAAATTAGCATTTAGGAAAAAACCTACAACACTTTCAAATGGTTGCATCGTGTTTTACTGAAAATCGTAGAGACACGTTTCAGTCCTTCTAAACTGACCTGCTGCTGAACCAGTTCTGCAGACATTAGATATCTGTGCATACACTGTCACAAGAATATCAGCCATCAGCTGACACTGTTTTCACCATGAAGTTTGAAAAGCTGCTGTTTTTTCTCTCTGCTTCAAAGAGAATTCAGATGGGCAGAAGCCAAGCAGTAAATCTCAAAAAAGGGCTTTGTCTAAAGTATCACAGTAACCCCTGCACTAACAGCAAATACCTTATGGAGGTAGTTAATTCCCAGATGAGCCCAAATCAATAAGTCAAGGATGAGACTTGTGAGCACCAACAGTCTCCTTCCACCAGTGGCTGCAGCACAGGAGGCGGCAGGAGGAGGGCTCTGAGAAGGGCTGGTCTGGAATATGCTTCCCAAATTTCATCCTTATCTATGCCTCTCAGTGCTGCAGGAACACTCATGGCACTGACCAGCTGAAAAAAGAAAGCACAGAGAAAACAGAATCTTTCCCAAAGCACTAGGTCTGCTGGTCCCTCACCAGCCTGTGGCTATGGAAATTGTGGGAACTGTGACAATGTTTATTCAGAAATGTTTTTCTACAGAGCCAGCACTGAAAAAACCCGTGTATGATACTCAGTTTTCCACAAAACCTCCATTGATTTCAATGGCTCAGATTCAACAAAGTGCCTACATATGCCCTTAATTTTGGCCTATTCTGTACCCTAGTAAAACAAATGGGGAGCAAATATTTCTGCCCCAGAGAAATCAAACCTTTCCTAACCTTGCTCTGCAGATGATTGTGTTTGTGGGTAGTTGGATTGGCCAGAGCCTGAACACAAGGAAAGCACAGAGCATTTTCAGCTGGAGCCAGCAGCTGAACAACCCAAGGATAGATGATGAGGTGCTGAATAATGTATGCTGAAAGAAGAATGGAAGTGAAATATTGGATGCTCAGCACTTATTTAAATTTTAAGAAAATCTTATTAGAAAGCAGGCAAAGAATGTGGAAAAGATATAGAGAAAATATGAGTCCACATTTTTATGTCCACATCAATGGCAACATTTCTTAAGCTATTTCTACTGACGTTTAAGACTAAAATTCCTTGACATTACTTCAAAAAAGCAGGCAGGCTAATCAAACTGACAACAGGAGCTATAGCAGCAGTTTGCTAGGAAAAAACCCACTCGTTATAGGCCTTTGTACAAACACAATCCAGTTATATGAAGTTATTACAGGGAGAAAACCTTCAGAAAGAAACCATTTTAATCTGAAAAGCACTGTGTCACATAAGTCCCACTTCCAAATGACAACAAGTGCCCTTCTGTAAAGATTTATAATTTTCAAGGATTTTTAATACTATTAGATTTGGTTCTTCATCCAGATAAGTGACCCCCTTCATGAGAGGGCACAAGCAGAAATCAGCCAAAGATCTTGCTGGTTTAAAAGGACAGCAGTTTTGACAAGGTTCAGTACAATTTCTGTTGACACTGGTTTTCTGAAAAGGGTGCTGTGTGTGATCACTGTGAGCAGGAGTGGCTCAGCACCAGGCATTCAGATGTTGCCATCCACCTGACACACTCACTGATCTGAGCACTACTTTGCTGGCTCCCCTCCTGCAGCTGTGTGATGACACACTAACTGGGAGAGGTATAACATCAAATATGTGAGCTGCACATCAAATCTTGACACTTTAAGGATAGAAATAATGGTCACCTTTTCAAGAATAGACACCAAAGTCCTGCTGAACCACGGCAGTATTGCAAGAGGTAAGAGCATGGCAGAGCTTGCATACTTTTCCACATGGCAGCTCTGCAGTTGGTCTACTCAGGTGTTTTGAGATTTAGAAGGACTTATGGAAGGAGAATTGAGGAGGGTGCTGCAGTCACTTAGATTTAATCTGGTTTTTGGTATGCAACACTAGAATGTTAAGATAATAGACTTTGCTTTTTTGCTTTTTTTTCCCTAAAATTCAGAGAAGTTGCTTTGGTTCCACATTTTTTCTTCTTCAGCCAGGCTCTTCATGTGAGGTAAGAAGTTGATTTGACTCTGTGAACTGAAAGGCTGGAATTTCTTTCTCTATATAAGTGCATGTCTCACCAGTTGCAAAACCACATGAACCCCCTGGCAGCCCCCCAGGGGCATGGCAGGACTGACAGAAGCACAAGGAGGTGCACCTGAACTCACAGGTGACTCTGCTGTGACACACTCAGCTGTCCAAGCACCTGAACTATTGACATTGATGGGGGAACCCGTGAATAAAAATACTTGGCAATTACGAATTTTGTGAATTTAGGCCCTGTTTACTCAACTCGTCCTTAAACCAAGTTTCAGATTGGAAAAATGTGCCAAATACTGTTACTTGTGTCATTTAACACATTGTGACTTAAGAACATTGAAAAATCCCCAAGGCACGTGTCATGCCAATTAGGCACTTTCAATAGTTGAATACATCTGAATAATAAATTTACAACCTCTGTGTGTGTTTTGGAAATAGGATGACATGAGGCCATACTGATGTTTATTTATATGAGGATATACACTTAACGTGAGGAAAAAAACCAACTTTTCCCCCAGCAAAATCCAGCCATACGCATTTCTTGCACACGCTTGAAGGAACGGGATGTCTCTTAGAGAGATTAACTGGTTTGTGATAAACTCTTGTTCAAAACTCTAAGGTAGAAAAGACCGACATGTTGTGAATTATAACATGTTCTCTTTCTAATTTGAATTAACCTATGTTCCCTTATTTTTTCGTAGTTTCTGCTTTTTTATTTTGCTTTCACTGAAAAGCCATAGAAAAATGAAAAGACCAGTCTTCAATAAAACTTGTGATGATTCGTTATTTATGCTATATAAATATATTAATGTTTGTTGAAATCGCTTTCTCTGCAGATAAATGAGTCCAAGAAATGTATTATTGGCTCAGAACACAAATTTTTTACAAATGCATACATGCTGAAAAGATGAAAATCCCCAATATTTGACAATTCTGAAGGCACGAAAATAATGAGCACTGGACTCACAGACTAAGTAAACAAAGCATAGGAGAAATATTGACTCCCTTGCAGTTGTCATGTTATAACCTCTCCTGACTGACCTGATCACTCTTTGTCATAACCTTATATTTAATTATGAGCCAAATAATTACTTTGCATTATAAAAGCATTGCATAAACTTAATATTAATCAATTTAGGGCATTAGAAGCAATTCCTGTTGAATCCCTATTTATCAAAGTTTCCATAAATAAAAAGCAGGACACTTTACAACACTGGCTGAAATTAAGGCAGCCTGGAGACAGTGCTGCTCTGCGGTGCCGCTGGTTTATGCCGGCTCTGAGGTGTCCCCTGGTGGTCATAACAGTAGCAGGACCAGCCACTAACTGGCCAGATTCCTCCTGAGAGATCAGATCAAATGCCCCAAAATGCAGAAAATGGATCAGTTTAGATGTAGGTAAAACAGAAGAGATTTTAATTAAACAACAACAACAAAACTGAAAAAGCTTTTATATGATGAAATTTATTTTCTTTGTTGCATGGGGAGTTGCCCACCCCTGCAGGTTTTCTGTGTCATCTGACACATCCCCTGCTAAATCAGGGACCGAGTGTGATAACCTGCTCTTTTTCTGATCCACATTACACCTGCTTTGGTTATATTTTGCTTCAGTATAGGAAGCACTGGCAAATACTCCATGTCCTGCAATGTTTAGGTGTTTGCAGTAAAATGCAAACCCCATTCACATTACACAGTGAGCAGCCCCGGGAATAGTTTGCAAGAGTCATGGTGCTCCCTTCTGATTCTGCATTCCTCAAACTATTTCCTTTCAGAAGCTAAACTTTATGATCTTGCCTTTTGACACATCCTGTGCAAAGCTATGCTTATTCAAACATACGCTTTTTACTATTTTGAGCACTATCGATGCTCAAAACAAGAAAAAACATAATATGACCTGTCGTGCAGCAGAGGAATTGCAGGTCAGAGATGTGAAGCCCAATCTCATTGATACTTTTTACAGAGGAATCTCTGTAGGGTAAATATTGTCTGGGTCAAAAGCAGAGATGGAATACTAACAGAAAGACAGAATAAATCAGCATTTTAGGAATACTTGACAATGTGAACCTTGCTCTGTTTATTCTATGGACACTTGGTTCCTCACCTCTAACTGCAAATATGTATCTGAGGCTTGAGGGGGTAGTAGGGTATAAAGTTTTGATTTGAGCTCACATGGTATGGCATGCCAAGAGAAATACAGCCCTCAGGTCATCCATCTCAAATTAGTGCCAATAAAACTTTTATGTACTTTCTCTGAGGCTTATATGATGCTGTCATGTCAGTGCTAGTGGAGAATCATGTAGCATCAAGTGCCTACATCACACTGCCATGTCTCTGTTTCAGATGTTTTGGGTACTACTGCCCTGGAAGCCACAAAAAAGATGTGCCAATCAAAATGCATGGAGCTATGAATGCTTTGAAGTCATTATTGAAGCAATTTTTTTATGCCTCTGCTTAAAAACCAAATATTCTTATTTGTCCCAGGCCATGTTGCCCCAGTCGTGCAAAACACTGATGAGGGTCTCCAATGAAGGAAATCTCGGTGGAAAGCAAAATATGCAGTGGTGTTTTACTACAATATAGTGGGTGGCACTGGGACACGCTGACATTGAGGTGCAACCTTGGCCCAGCCCACCTGCAAACCCATGGCACCAGTTCTGCCCTGCTGCTGTTCAGAGATACCTGACCAGGAGCAAAGAGTCTGGGGAGGCCACAGGCAGCAGTGTCCCTCTGACACTGGATATTCAGGGCATAATCCAAACAACCCTTTACTAGCCTCAAAGGAATAGAAACAGGGGGTTTTGAGCATGAGAACATACTGACTTTAACAGCTACACAGACGTTTTTAGAACTAGAAATAAATGCTATATATTACATAGAGAAACTGAAAATATCTCTGGTGGTTGTACTTGAAACCTTGTGCATTTTTAAACTTTTTTTAATGGCAACAGACTGAATATTGCTTTTTTAAATGTGGGGAAAGTAAGTGATATGAGAGAAAGAGAAAAAAAATGTAAAATCGGTAATGAAAAGAGGCTGTTTCAATGTGCTGAGTCCTTGAAAATTAGAGTTAATCCCAGAGAAAAGGAGTCACAGGTAAAGGGCAGGTGCATAAATCATTAGCACATTAATCTATGCAATAACTTCATATTTACTGTAGCTGTCTGAGGAAGCTTAATTTATTCTCCCTCTGCTCACAGAATAACAACAGTTTTGGCCAGAGGATTTTCTAAACAGTTATCTGCATTTGGTTTAATTTAACCAGGATTATGCTCCCTGATACAAATGGCCAACCCCATTTCTCCTCCATTTTTAATACAATTTTTCAAAAGAAACTAGTCTCTGTGAAAAGATCACCCAGCAGGGATCAAAAAAAATGACAAATACTACTGAGTCGTCAGGCTTAACACACTCCTTTGGTCTTTCACATTTCATTCTCCCCCAGCTGTTTTCCCAAGTGGTGTAATGAATAGGCCAATTGATTTTGGTTTTGGTACAAGTTCCTTGCAACTGCTGTATTTAAGTATGAATTGGTCACTGAAACCCAAGGTCAACATTGTGCCCAGCAGCCCTTTAGCTCATGTTGCCAGACTTAAATGTATTTTTCAGATGCATTTCTAAGCTTTAGCATTTGCACCAAAAATTTCAAGACTTGAGGCTTGCTTTGAGCTGTCCTTATTGTTGATTTTAAGCTTAAGTCACTGTGATCCAGCTGTTCCAGGGAATTAAGGGAAAGTGTTGGCTGTAAAAAAAAAAATGAGGTATGACAGAGAGGGTCATGCTGGTGTCAGCAGCGTGTCCTGATCACTGTCAGGAAAATCTGCCCACTCAAGTGTTGTAAGTGGCGAGCATTAAAAAAGCAGAGTTTGTTTATAATTGATAAAGACTCATTAGGGGGTTGACAGTGAATTTTCCAAACATGATTTAAACATTTCTGAACAGTCCATGGCAGCAACTAATTAAACTTTTAAGAAGTGGAAGAAGGGAAGGAGCAGAGATAGAAAAACAGAGGCAGAGAAAAAAGATCTGCGTCACCACCAGGTTTCCAGTTCCTCTGTATGGTGGGTACACACACAGTCCCCTCAGCTTTGTTATTCTTGAGTCTGGAAGGGAGTTGGGAGCTGTTGTGGTTTAAATTTCCCTCCTCCCTGTTGGACGCACAAATGCAATGCTGTCTCAAAACTGTTTTTAGAGATAGTTACCAAGATAAGGAAGCTGGTCCCCAAAAAGTGCTATCCTGCCTCCACAAGACCCTCTTTTCTAACCCCACTTTGTCTAATTGGTATGGTAACATTCCCTTTCTCTTCTACGAAGCTTTTGAGACATTAATTCCTTCAAGTTTACATTATCTCTTTCAGGTTTTCAGTCTCTCACAAATAGCACATCCATAATAACCCAGTATGCCCAATTTCACTTGCAACCACACAGCTGAGAAGTCCTGAGTCTCAGTCTACTATCAGATTTTTTTTTATTGAAGAGAAACTATTTTGCACAAGGAGTCAAAAATATCTAGTAAACCTGAAAGAAAAATAAAACACAGAAGAGAGTTGGGGAACATACAGACTGCAAAAATGCTTTATGTCTTGCGTTGTATTCCACTTCAATTCATGGGAAACTGCGCTACAGCCTCCAGGTGTCAGGGAAGAGGGAACAAACTCTGCAACTACATGTATGATTCCTTATAAAAGGAAGAATTCTCGCTCCAGAAACTGATCCATCATACTGATGTGGTCCAGCAGGATGAGGCAGCCAGACAGCTTACAAAGCTTTTCGGAGTTTGGCACTCTGGTCTCTTTCAAGAGATTGCTTAAATTAGGGGTGAGCACACATGAAGCTCTTCAGAGATGCACAGCACAAAAAGCTGTGCCAGCACCTTTTCACAGAAAAACACAGATAGCACATTAGGACCAGGGAATGATCCACTTGTCTGGCTCAGGAAATCCAGACTGTACTCACTGGCTGGTCTCTGCTCTCAGTGGCTTCTCACCTGTGAATCTGAGGCAATACTGCCTTTTGGCAATGTGCTTTCCACATGAAATTGCTGTGAAAGAGCAAGTGATTATTATTTATTGCTACTGATAATTGATACACCTAAATTGGGGAACCTGAGAAATGAACACATGGATGTGTGGCCAAGGAGGAGGCTAAACTACACCCTGTTTGGACCTCCACTCACGATAGGGGGCTTGGGAGATCTGGCCAAATACACTCATCCTACAGTTTCAGAAGAATCTGTGTAGCAACTGGCCTCAGCCTTAATCTCTGGTAACGGAGACATTTTTCAGAACTGAATTTCTATAAATGAGTGGAACTTCTCCAAGAGTACCAGTCTGTCTCCAAATGCTCAGAATTGGATATGTGCTAGAAATGCAAGTTGCATTTACTTTCCACTGCTAATGTACACAAATCAGAAGCTCAAAGTAAAAATGCTTTCCCATGTTAGGCTTTTTCCTTAATCTTGTTCTGAAAGAACAGATATATGAATGACCTTACACACCTCTATTGAAAGTGTCTGAAAAACATCATTGCATGCCACCATTTCTGTTAGAAGGACCCAGGTAGCAGAGGATGGATGATTTATGTGATGCTGCACTGTACTGACACAGATTGCAAACTATGTAGCACAAACATCAGTTTAACAAAGGATGTTAAAACTATCTTCCAATACAGTTTTCAGGTGAGACCATGTATAAGACAGCTAAATAGAAAAAAAAAAGAATCACAAAAAGGTAAAGTGAAGACAGGTAACATGCAAAATTCTTTCTTTACTTTATGTCTTTTCATTTAGTAATTCAAGACCCATGTGCTTCTTAAAACACAGTATAAAATCTATAAAAGCAGCTAAAGCAGTCATCCAAACTCTGTTTTCACGTCTGCAGCACGCAACTAGTGCTGAAGGTCACTGCACGTTTACAGACACTGCCACTGAGAGGTGGATTTGGTTAATGAGACCTCAAACTACGGGACTATCCATTGATTCTAATGCTTTTCAGTTCATGACTCCTTTCACTAAAATGAACTTTCTGAAGATAGGGTGAGGATATTCTTTTTCAAGATCTGACATTTACTTTTCTCCTCTTCCAATTCACTGAAGTAATCTCTCAGTGGAGATCACAACAATACACGACTGGATAACCCAGCACTCCCTGCCGCCTTCTTCATTTTCTAATTTGTTTTTGCACACACCTGATCTCAAAAAGGTCAGCTCATGAACACTGCACACTCCTTTTGCTCTTCATAGCTAGGCAGGTTTGGAGCACTGAGCACAGGCTGAAAATGGGCAAATGTGAGCTGCATTGCATCTGTGACAGCACTGCTGCATGGGGCAGCTGGGCACTTGTCCCCTCTGATGCCACCAGAGCTCCCCAGCAACAGCTCATGCAGCCTCCTGGGGCTCTAGATGGAACTCAGGTGGAGCTCACATAGAACCAGAGAGTTTATAACCTTTGGAAGAAGGGACAGCCAATTGGGAAGACTACACAGCCTTTGTGGTGTTGGGCAGAGAGGAAATCAGAAAGGCCAATGACTGGAAGTTAATTTGGCCAGTGCCCTAAAAAGACAATAAAAACTGTTTCCATAACTACAAGACAAAAGGAGGGCTCAGGAACACCTTCAGCCTTTAGTGGATGGGGGAAAAGTGAGAGTGGCAAAGGAGGAAGGTGGCGAGGTACTTAATGTAAGGCCTGCTACAGTGCCCTGATCTCCTCACAGGAGAGGATGACCCACTCAGCAGATGAGAGAAAGGCTGAGAGTGTCGATTCCTTGGAGTTTAGTCAAGTCTTCAACACTGGACAAGTCTTTCTCCTGAAGAAACTGACTGCTCATGGTGTGCTCTTTGCTGGGTGAAAAATTGGCTGTGGGGCTGGGCCCAGAGTGTGGTGGGGAACGGTGTCACATCCAGCTGGGGACAGACACCAGTGGTGTTCCCCAGGGCTCAGCTTTGGGGCTGTTTCATGAGGTGTGGTTGCGGTCCTAGAGAGAGGAAAAAAGAGCAGCAACACACATGGACCTTTTTAGGGAAAAAAGGCCGATTTTATTGAGTGGAGAGCTTGTATTTAAAGCATGTTACGAGAGACTAGAACAGGACGGTAGCTCATTGGCTAATTGGGATAAACATCCAGGAGACCAGGCCTCAGGATGTATCCCATGGGAAAAACAACAGGTGTTAATCTTTATTATGAATTCCACTCTGTTTTTCACCAGATTCTAAGTTGGTTTTGACCATTTATCACCTTGGGAAATTTCCTTTCTGTCTGCAGCTAACATCAGCTTATCAGCCTGGGAAGCGAGAAGGATTCAGGCTTGAGAGAAAAGATTCTCGAGCTGTAATTCTGTAGCTCTCCAGGTGTCTCTATCCACATGAGGAGCATCCAAGGGAGCATGAGAGGGTTAATCTGGAGAAGAACAAGCTCAGGGGTGATTTCACTGCTCTTTATCTCTTGCTGAGGAGGGTAGGTAGAGAGGGAGATGCTGATCTCTTTTCCCTGGGACCCAGTGACAGGATGCACAGGAACACTCCCCCTGTTCCTCTCTGCTGCTCCATCATCATCCTTGTCCCCTGCTCTGGCATGGGGCCCTTCCAAGGGCTGTAGTGCTTCAGGATAAACCTGCTGTTGCAGGGGCACTGCACAGGCCACACGTTCTTCAGGAAATGTCCATGAGCTCCAGCAAGGGAACTCTGTGACAGATGCACAGATCCCTACTCTGGTGCCGGGAGCACCTCATCTTCCTCCTCCTCCTCCTCCTCCTGCTCCTCCTCATCCTGCTCTCGAGTTGCTCTTGGCAGGACTGTTCCTTACACTTCTTTCCTCCCTGCTCCGTGCTGGATCTCCCCTCTTGTCACAGAGGGCTCCCCTGCAGCCCCACCGCTGCTGGGACTGGCCACTGGGCCAAAGCCAAAGCTCTGCCTGTGCCAGAGTGACCTCTCAGCAGCCTGGGAGACACAGGCAGTGCTCCCACTTTGGAAGGGGAGTGCAGGGAGAAAAGTGTAGGAGTGTGTGCTGGGCTTTGCACCACTAATTAGTGGTTTGTCATCAGTCTCATCTGTTTCTGTTCGGAGCCAGGATTATTAGAACGGCAATTGAGACGATTCTCGTGTTCGGACTTGGATGTTTATTATATCTTATCAGAGAATTACAGAACATGCAACAGCTCCTCTAGCTCCTTGATAGAAGTAGGAAAAAATGTCTCCAGCTGAGCTTGCTTCAAGGCCTTTTAAAGCTAATTTTTAATTTTATTTACACCAATAAAAGGTTTACACCTATATTATTTATACTTTTGACCCAATAATAGATTCCCATGACCCTTAGAGTGACTTTAGACTGACCAATCCAAAGGTTACTACCTAAGTTTCATGAAGAAGAAGGAAGAGAAGATGAACAAGAAGAAAAGACACCACCCAAAATTCTCCATCTTGTCCCCTAACTACCACTATACTGTAAAAACCTCAAATTTAAAACCTATCACCCAGTGAAAACACACACATCTAACCCACTACATATTTATGATTTCTAACTCATTATTTATATTTACAAGTGTTCTCCAAGGTTTCAGGTCCAGAACAGTGTTTTCAAGGGGGTCTGTGCCTGGAAGCACAGAAAGCTCAAAAACTCCAGTTTCCTGAGATCCAACAGAAAAGCAGGAGGTCTGTGGGAACAAGGCTGTCTCCCAGCACCCATCAAACTGTGTTCAGAGGTGGCTGAGCCTCCAGCTGTGGGTCAAGATCTGATGGTCAGAAATAGGTGATGCAATGGCCTCCGCAGGCCTTTGGGTGCTCCAGTTTATGGGACCACCCTCCTAAAAGGAACAGCCTGAAGGGAAACAGGAGATCCCCATGATGGAACTGCTGATTTCAGCAGCACCTGCTGGAGCACATCCAGAGAAGGGCAACAAGGCTGGTGAAGGGTCTAGAACACAAGTCCTGTGAGGAGCAGCTGAGGGAGCTGAGGGTGTTCAGCCTGGAGAAAAGGAGGCTATGGGGAGACCTTATCATACTCTACAACTCACTGAAAGGAGGGTGTAGCCAGGTGGGGGTCAGTCTCTTCTCCCAGCAACCGGTGACAGAACAAGAGGATGTATTCCTAAGGGGCACCGGGGAAGGTTTAGGCTGGACATCAGGAAAAAGTTCTTTGCAGAAAGAATCACTGGGCTTTGGGAGTGGGCTGCCCAAGGAAGTGGTGGAATCACCATCCCTGGAGGTGTTTAAGAAAAGACTGGACATGGCACTTAGTGCCAAGATCTAGTCGAGAAGGTGGTGTTTGGCTAGACAATCTTTGTCTTCTGCCAACAAGGAGTTAATTGTCTGCTGAGTCTCAAGGACCAATAACAAATGGACGAATTAGAACAAAACGTGGCTGGAGAGGGGGGGCATGCAGAGATAGCGCAGCATTTTTCTCTGAGGCAAGGAAAGGAAGGAAAGCAGCTGAATTATTACTGCTATTGAGGCAGGTGCAGAAACAGTTACAGGAAGAAAAGGAGAAAAAATGAAAATTGGAAGAAAAGGTAGAGTTGATGCTGGAGTAGGCTGCTAATCTCCCAGTACTGTCTGGATTAGAAAACTAATTATATCTCCTGAAGGAAATGGAAATGGATATGGATATGGAAATGGAAATGGAAATGGAAATATATGGAGTGATGCCTGTGATAAGGAACTAGGGGAAAATGATCCTTTATCTCTTTCAAATCCCCCCTGCCACGTGCATGAAGACAGATCCAATACAAAACCTTGGGGTGGATGGGGATACCACATCCAGAAAATTACCCAATTCTACCCAATTCAGGTGGCTGATTTGCAAGAGCCCTAAATCAGACAGGATTGAAATCCAGCAAATGGAATCCTATCAATGCAGACATAATAACAGCACATACATTCAGATTCCAGTTGGTTCCTGTCAACAATAGAATTTCTAAGAGATATGGGAAAACAACACTCAATATTAATGGAGCAGGATGCTGAGAAGTTGGGTGTATGACCCAGATGGCAGAGTTAAAATCACCAGAGTAAATGGAGCAAGTGTTACCTGCTGAACGGCAAACTTAGGGCTCCTAGGTGAGAGCAGATGTCAGCCATCCACTTTGCAATCTAAGATCACAATGAAAACACTTTAGATTTCAATGTTCTGGACTATGGAACCTGGCTTTTGCTGGACAGCAGCATGTGGTCCTTCAGTTCGACATTAACCCTGACACTAAAAGAAATCCAGAGGCTGCAGTGCACTTGCTCCATGAGGTGCCTGTACTCCCTGGTTGAAGGATTGCTGGTGTATCACAGTGCTGAATTTTGTTGTGGTGCAAGATAGAATTCCTAAACCTGCTTTGGCCCCACTAACACTGCAAACCTAACAGTCACAATAAAAGCAGCCAAGTGCTGAGGCATTCATGGGCTGGTACCAGACTGCAACACAAACCGTAAAAAATGCCATGTCTCTGAGAATTCCATGTTAAACCTGAGATGACACACAGAAGCAGTCACTAGAGGGAGACAGTGCAATTTCATAGAACAACTCCAGAAAACTTTCCATTTGGAAAATTAATAAAAAGCCAGAAAATCCATGCCTGTGGATCTCATGGGTTAATTCACTGGTATTACCTTGCCTAGTGAACTCAGAACTACAGGATCAACAGCAATATTTGCCCATGTTGGAAGAAGATAATAGCTATTATGGAAGAAAAAGAACTAGGCTGTCCTTTTTTCTGTCATAAACAGTATTCACCTTTAAAATGCTTTTTCTGAGAAGCTAAGAGAAAAGATTGTCATAGTCTTTGTACCTGTGTATTTATTGCATGATTAAAAACTCTTCCACCTCAAGTGATAATTCCTTTTATTTTGCATTTTTAGCCTCTGAATGAATTACTGTTCATTTAACCACGACGAAATTAAAGGCCCTGGTATGCATATTCCTAACCCCTACTGACTTCTGATCTATGAAGTACTTAGTGATGTACAAATTTATTTGAAAGTGACAGACAAGCTTCTTCAGGAACAAAACCTTGTGACCTACGAGGAATTAAGGAAACATGATGAGACAGTGATAGAAATACATCTGTTAGGTATTGGATTTACAATACATTCAATTTTAAGTTTTAAGGTCGAGGCAGGAAAGTTTACAAATTCACAGACTCCAGTCATTCCTCTTCTTCATTCTCAATTCTTCCCTGTAGTTCTCTGTTTCATCCCTTTCCCCCTCTTCTTTGCCTTATGTTGCCTGTGTCAGCATCATCGATGCTAAACCTAAGGTTTAGCCTTGTGCATATGTTCAGTTACAGGCTGATCAGATGCGTCTAATGAAAGATGCTAAGAGAGGGGCAGCACAAATGATGGCCATTTCACAAACAGCTTCATCAAGAGTAAGACCTGGATAAAGCAAAATTGCTCGCTGGATTCTTTGCCAAGAGTTCCCGGGTCAGTGAAGTCAAAAGGTTTAGCAGTAATGAGGAAATTCTGACAAAACACTGAGTGAGGATTGGCAATAAAATACTAGACCTTGATAGGGGCTGTAAAAGGACTGAAGATCTATTTTCTTCCGGGACCTCCTCATACTTCTTGAAGGTTTTTCCAATACAGAAAACTCCTATTAGTTTAGCTGTGCTGAGTTAACAATATCCTTCCATGAAAGAATTGTTTATGCCAAGCTAATCACTGTTATTCATTTACAGCAATATTTACACTGCGGGCTACCCAGCATGGCTATTTCAGTTTTTATAAAAATAATAACTAAAATGACACAAACCTGATTTTAGATGGACCTAGAAGTGTGCAAAATGAGCACTGAATGCAAAAGGTGCTAGTCCAATACATGACATTTGTAAGATGCTTTACCAATATCTATGATGAGTGTCATTTATGGAGCAAATGCTGCCGCCCAAGGCCTGCTTTCTGTTTGTCTTTCAGACCCTTTTGAGAAAAAATGAAAGCATAATCTGCTTTAAACTATTTTGTGTTCTGAGTCTTCAGGGGAAATAATAATTCTACATGCCTCTCTTTCTGCCACTGATGACAGCACTGAAAACATCATCCTTGCTAGTTCTGCTTGCAGCCTCTAAGGGCTGCCCTGGAGTGTGACAAAGAATGTGTGTTGTTTTCTTTTACTAAAATCATAGGTTTACTTTTATTGTTAAAACTTTAAGAAAAAAAAAATACTTATCCTCTCTTCAATCCTTTCATCTGCTTAAATCTTATCCAAATGACAAAGGTAATTACATAAATTACAGACAGTGAAAAGTGGTGTATTCATTTACTCCGAGCTGAAAATTAAGGAAATGAATATTCAAAGCAATGTTATGTACCACCGTGTGAAGAAAAAAACACATCAGCAAATGGAATTAACTGTTTATTGGCATCATCTTTGAACTGCATCTGGCTTTTATGAGAAATAATGCCACTTGCCATCTAGTTCGCACTGAACTCAGCAATCAAATGGAAGAGCGAACTGCCAGCTCCTGCCTTTCACCAGAAGCATAGAGCAGCCTCTCTCCTAAATTCACAGGATCTGGACAGATTCCGTAAGAATGAACAACATTTCTTGTGGAAACACTGCGTCTGCTAAATTGGGTTTAGATGCACTTCTGCTTCAACCCCAAGCATTACACATTCTCAATGTATTTTTAAAAATTCAAAGAATTTTTAAAACCCTACAATTGGCATGCCTTGGTATTTTTTTTCCCCAAATCCTTGCCCCTTGTCACAATATTCTGCATTTTTCTTAGTTTGGGAGATCACTGCTGTGCTGCCTTGGATGGAGAGGTGAATTCACCTGCCTGATGCAACACAAAGAGAATGAAGGGTCTATGATGATGGATGTGATTTTTAAAAGAAACAAGGTCAGCTAAGCCACGAGTGAGTTGTACACTCCTGAAGCAGTATGGATGGGAAACCCTCTGCAAAACAGAACTTTCTTGTCTCTGAGGAAGATCTCTTGCTTTTTTCTCCTTGAGCTCTGATTTGTGGTTTTGCTCGAGGGAAGAAATGAAGAGCAGGCTGCTTGAATAATTTCAACTGATTGGTTTCCACGCCTTTAGAGCTGCCAGAACAGGCTTCTGTGCCATTTCCAGGGCTCTGCCTGTACATACTATACACAAAAAATTCTTCAAATGGGAAATCAGATCAGATTTGGGTGAGAATTTGCATGAAGTTCCTAAGGCAGATGAACTAGCTGTCCAGATCAGTGTGCAATCCAGAGATTATTACAGACAGTGGGCTCTGTTCCTGTTTCCATCCATTTAAAACCTCTCTGCTCATGGGTGCTTCTTTGGCACAGTAATCAAATTTTACTCACAGAAATACTTTCAATGTTTATTCCAGAGTAACCTTACTGGATTTACTTACTTTCTGACAATTACTTCAGGTACTTCAAAATACTACTAATAACTCAGATAAGTAGCAAGAAAAATGCATCATTTATTTATATTCACTGGCTACTTCCAACTTAATTCAAGGCATTATCTACAGATAAAATCTATTGCCACTTATTTCATACCTTCTATATGACACAGTAGACATTTGGAGAGGTCATTAGGCTGACAGTCTCTGTACCCCATGTTAATTCTAGCTTTTTATTGTTTCTGAATGCCATTCATTTATTACTGTGGATACCATTTCTGAAAATGCATGAGTATTGGAAATCCTTAAACTGTTGTCAATTAGGGGAATAATCCTTTTATTTTCCAACAATGAAATGAAATGTCACTAAAAACCTCTATATCCCTGTTGCAAACTGCAACATACTTTTCTCCTTGTTATTTGAAGGCATTCATCCAAAATTCCATGCTACCAAGCATTAATTTGTTAAAAAAAGTCTGGTTTTCTTCTACCCCTATGTTTTGTTCAGTCATTGTAACGGCTATTCATATCCTTGCCCTAATTACCATTATACTAACATGACCTCATATCCTCACTGCTAATGCTCCAACTATCACATTCAGAATAGCTGCTCTCACCAACAGGTAGTTACACTGCTTTGTTGGAAATTGTTGTGCTCAGAATTGCACTAGACCACTTCAAAGCTATTAAAATGAGGAATCAATCTAGCTTTTACCAGAAGTGCTTCTGAAGTGTTTCTTTTTCTAAATTGTTTCTTTTCTTTTCTGGTTCTTCTTGAGTGTGAAATTAAAAGCAACGAAACAGCATCTGTGGCCCGTTCTGCAGTTTCTGCTGCCCTCTGATGGGTGCAATGATAGAGCAGCTTTGGGAACTCACTGATTTCACTGTGTTCAGCTTGTTCAAATCCCTCTTGTTAAAGAGGGATTTTAGCCCCTCTTTCTGCTCCTCAAGTGAATACTAAGCAAATACAAGCGAATAAGAGTTGCTGTTTATGCCCGCTCTTTCTCAGGTGGTCATTTGTATTTGCATAAAGGAAAAGAAAATACAGCTACTAATTTATTTCAGAATAAAAAAAAAAAAGAAAAAAAAAAAAAAAAAAAAAAAAGGCACTTTAGGTTTCAGCTTTGGCATGATTCTTACTCATACCTCAGCTTAAGTGTGTGGCCTCTTTGAAATCAGTCTAAACATGGTGCACCATGAGATTAAACACTGTATGCTTGCTCTCCATCACAGAGTAATTTACCAGTTTCAAGATGTCCTCATTCGGTTTGAAGCCTCCCAAAGACACTCTTTTTGTCACATCTTGTCGAACGGATCTTGCTCCTGCTTTAAAGTCCTTCCTCCTCCTAATTACATGCATGGTAGGAGCCAAACTCCTGTCTGCAACACGAGCCTTGCACCAAGTGTTGATCCACTGAAGGCACCCACTCCTGCCCAAACATTTGCTTTTCCCTGAAAGGGCTGAGAACTCCACTCATGCCCACTCCTGCACCATATTGGCAGTTACTGCTGGAAAAAAACCCACAATTTTTTTTCAAAAGGTACAGCAATTATGCTGCATCCTTGACCAAGTCATGTATGTAAACTCCTTCATGAAGAGACTGGGTGCCAAAATAGACAAAAAAAGAGCTGTAACACTAGTGGCAAATGTCATAAGCATCAGCAAAGACAACAGTACGTTAAACATGATCTTAATTTGTGACATGCCTTTGAAGGTATGCTACATGCTGAGAATGCTGACACCATATACGTGGCATGTTCTATGCCCTCATCTGCACTGCTCTGCGTACAACATGAAGAGAAAATCTCGCTCAGAACTGAGAGAAACCAAATCAAAACAAAGTCAAATATATATATTTATTCATATCACTGATGGAAATTATCAGGGTAAGAAAGTCTAGAACAGCAAGATGTTTTCCTTCAAAATAGATAAAGCAAATTTCCATGGTTTATTTTTAACATATTTTCATTCTCTTGAAGGACTTCTAATAAGGATTTCCAGTGAAATCTCTTGTTTACTCTCATGTCACACATACACTTGACAAAATAACATCAAAACTTCTCTCTGTGACTCGTTACAGTAGATAGGCCTTGGTTCTAATTATGACAGGTACAGTACATGCTGCTGATAGCTCTTTTAGCCCATTTGGATTTCTGTTAAAGCCATTGGCATGCAAGGATGCTATTTATTTAATTAACTCTCTGGACACCACTTTCAATGACTCAACTCCAATTATTCCAATCTGGACAAAGACTTTACCTACAGAATGTACTAAAATATTATCTCTGTCTGATAAGTTTTCCTAATCTCAATCAGCTTTGGCCTGTAATCTGTATATAGCTGTTTACTGTGCTGCAATTTTGCTTTCTCCTTGCTTTTTAAATTCCACTGCTATGCTTGGGATGTGAAGGCTTCAAAGTAAAATGATCTGGCCTCTAATGAACTTCTTTCAAACTTGATGGATATATAAAGAGAAGACAGGATACAATGAGAGCCAGTTATTAATAAAAGTTGGTTTTGTTTTTTTTTATTTCCACCCCTGAAAAACAGAATCTAATCAAGAATATTTGTATAGCCTGAGCAATCCTGTATGTTGCCCACACTTCGACTACAAATAGAATCACCATGTTCACAGAAACAAGGAAAAAAGAGAATGAAGTCTTTTTGATTTGCAGTTAGAATCCTTACACTATAAAGAGGTAAATGAAAACAGAAGTGAGCTACTTTCTATGTAGAAAGAAGATGAGATGCTGCCAGATGTGGAAAGATTCTAGCAGTGAAGAGTCCAGGTTTAACACCAAAAGGGCCAACTAAAACAACTAAAAGCAACATTTTCAGTACCTCTAGAAAACTTTAGAAATCAAAACCATACAAACCAGGTGAAAGATTCTTAATAGCCTTCTGAAAATGAAGTAGCTACTGAAGGACATCGTAACACAAACATAACCCTCTTTAAAAAGGCCTGGGGTGGAGCTAGGAAATTATATACCAGTTTGACCTTGGTTGTAGCCAAGATCCTAAAGATATTAATAAGAGATGAGATCACAAGGAACACAGACTGTGCAAAATGATTAATGGGCTTAATCTACTTGGATTTCAAAAAAGTATTTGACATAAAACTGTAAAGTAGATTAATGTACAATGGTAGCAAGCATAACATAGAAAGTGTGATCCTTGAGCGACTACCAAGAAGCACAGGTACATCCTGTATCTACCCATACTATCTGCACTCTTGGAGGCAGTACAACAAAATGTCATTCATTTAACATATAGACTGCAGACTGAGGCTAATTTGCTGTTCTAAGGCTGCTGGTCTCTTAAAGATACAGGGGACACATTTTGCTCTCAGTCCCACAAGTGAAGTCAGTAGAGATTTACAACAGTGGGTGCTGAAGGTTATACATATTCTGTGTTAGGTATCATAATTTCCTGTCAAAATAAATTATTTTGATTTGTTGGTATTAGTTTGGGTTTACAGCAATGGGGATAAGTATTTAGCCCTTCTTCCGCAGTACTGAGTTCTTTGATGGTCACTTTTACGAACCTGATTTGGTATCCTTTATTTATACCAATATAAATCCTGGGCAAACCCAAGAAAGTTGTTCCACTAAAACAAATTTTAAAACCTAGCACTGAAAGCATTAAATGCATTCTTTTGGCCTGGCTGTCTGAAAAGTCAATTGCATCAACTACAAGAGAGAAATTGGCTTATGTAGCTTCTTTACTGCTGATCCCTTGTAATGCCAAAAGAAAGTTCCAACCATTTACAAGCTGACGTATATAAAATGTGAATCCACTGGGATGCCGTAAGTCTCCTCTGGGAACCCTGTCACCATCAACAGCTCAGGCTAATATCAGCAACTGCTGTGATAGTTGTTCAGAACAGTCATTCCTTTTCCAAAGTGTAAAGTTGAAATGGCAAGATAAAGTTGCTGCTTACACTCGTGTTGTTGCTTCAGCCAGTTATATTTATCCCATTACTACTGGAGAGCTTGGCAGGTCGCTAAAGCATCGTGATGAACCAAAGTTAATGACAGCAGGGAAACAGCTCTATTCCAGATTTGTCATGTGGATGTGATGCCATGTGCAGTGGACTGCAGTATCAATGAAAGGATCAGAAAGCAGTCAGCTGATCACTACAGATTCAGTCCCTGAAAACCACCTCACATCCACAGCCTGATCTTCCTAGGGCAATCCCACTGTGTATTTCTGGAACTAGGAGGGACTGCCAGCAGGAGCTGGTCGAGAAGGTGTGTGTCGATGGATCTCTAAATTCAGCTGGGTAATTGAGAATGAAATTTGACTCAGATCTGCTGACAGCCATTCGTGTGCAAGCCCCAGCACCACTCACTCAGATGCATTCTCTTGGAAGTTTGAGTTATTTTGGTGGTGATGATGTTGTACCAGAATGTTCTGAATTTGGTCTTGGACTCTATCAGAAATATTATCAGCACTTGAAAGTCAAAAAAGTTCCAATAACACTCTCTACATCATAGACCTCACACAAACTCAGTCCTCTGACTTAGCAAAGTTGCACAACCTCGGTTGGGAAAGTAAGGCTCCAGATATTTATATCTACCTTTTTGCTAACGATGCTCACCCTTTGGATCTCTACCAGGTGAGAATTTCATACATCCCTTGCCAAAAGGAAGAAAAAGCCATGGAAACAATGTATTCAATCTGCTTTTTGTCCATGTCACAGACTTCTCATACAAGTCGTTATAGGGTGCCCTAGGGTTCACAATCGGTGGCTCCCTTTCTTGCGAACAAAATGCACTGTAAAAAAGAACCTTATATTTTTTTCTTTATTATGTCTTCAGTCTTTGTCAGCATAGTCATGAATTGTTATAAATTAAAAGAAGGGAATCTAGCTGCCAAGAGACTTTTGGAGACAATAAATAAAATACCCCAATCTTTGCTCCCTGCAAACATTAGGAATGTCCAAGAGAAGTGTCTCTCTGTACTGAAGGCCGGTATTTCAGTCTCTTCACTGGAAGCCTGGCTAGTCTCTTGGCTACTGTTCCTCTCAATCCTCCTCAGCATCTCCTTCACTGATACTTCGAGCTTTGGTCATTCTGATAGGGTATATTAGAAATAACATAGAAAGAAACGTGTATTTAGCAACAAATGTGACAAAGGAACTTTGAAATAATGTAATTATGATGCTTAAGAAGGATCCAAACGCTTCACTACGTGATCTAATGGAAGAGGAAAACCAAATTCACAGATTTTTTAAAGCAGAGAGAAAATGACCACTGGACAAAGAAATGACCCAACATTTATCCCCTATGATACATCCTAATACAGAAAAATCAAATAAAGCCAGAAAGAGTAAGGTTTACTGAAATGATTCATGAGTATCAAAGGCCTGGGGAATACAGGAACTGGCACAGAATATAAGACATTTCTGGATTGTCATGGCTGGAACAATTTGTTTTCCCATGCATAAATAGACATGTCTTTGGACAACACAGTTCATCACAAAGAGTTATCAAAAATATAACCAAAAGTGACTTTTGACCCCATGACAAAAGCATTGTACATTAGTGCCAAGCTCTGCTAAATTTTATTTTTCTTACATGGATTCTGAATTTATTACAGTTATGACTTTAGACCCTTGAGCTTTGTGGCCTAGAGAAAGTAGGCCCAATCTAGCCCAGAATGCAGACTGCACAGCGACAACATGAAAACACATCCGTCCACCTTATTCTCTGCTAGAGCCCCGTGCCAGGCTAAATATAGAACATGGTCCATTGTTCTATATGATTTGAATTGTTACCAAACTGACAATCACTTAGGAAATACATTCTCATTAAGAGTATTTCAGCTAAAACATTTAGACAGCAACAACGTAGACAGGTTAACATATGAAATACTTCTCATCTGCATTCACCTAGCAATTTTATCAGAAAAAGGGTGCTAACAGCTTACTCATAAAACATTTTATTAAATGAAAATTATCAAACTGCATCTTTTCATGTAGCACATTAGAATACAGTAGTTACTTAGAAGTCAATTCTGCTGAGCCGAACCTGCACAGCTTCAGATTCATACATAAAATTACCACCCTGGCCATAAAATTACCATGGCTTACCAGGTGTAGTGAGAGGCTGGGCTTTTGCAGAGAACACACAGAAGCCCATGATTGGGAGAACAGGGATGTCAATAACCTGAGCCTTCTGTAAAGCTGTGGAAAAAGATACACATGGCTAACAGATCCCTCCGTCTTCACGGATGCTTGCCTCCTTTTGCTAGGAAGTAATGACCATGGAATTGCACCCTTTTGGTGTGCTATCTATAAATTGAGGACTGTGTTGCTGCACTGGAGATTTAGCCCTAAGGATACTATGCTAAGTCCTATAAAGGATTTCAGCAAGCAAGGGGTACTCCAAGCCACAAGTCTGCTTGAAATCTGTCTGTTCAGACTTGTGACTAGTTGAGCATCTCACAAAATGAACAAAACCGAGGGAAGGCAGTAACAACCAGGCATGCAAATTAAATTGTTACAAAGATATGTGTTGAACAACTTCAGATAAAATTAATCACATCACTATGCAAAATTATAAGCCGTACAATTACAAAGACTGAAGATACTTTTAATTACCCAGTGCTAATTATCTATTTAAAATACTTTGAGAAGGATGAATAAGAGATCCTAGGAAGTACCTTTCTACTATTTATTGTTTAGGAAGCAATCTCTGTATATAAGCTAAACTGCTTTAAATGAATACTTGAGAACAAAAAAAATGTGTTTTGTATTTTGGAAAGCAAATGTCTCAATAAAACTGTTTAACTGTACTGACAAAATCACAAGCAAGAAAAAAATTAAACTTCCTCACAGTTTCTAAGCCAATTTCAGAATTTGGTGACATGTATTTCAAATGCTCTGGTGGAACTGATGCAGGTACTTTTCACCCCATTTAAAGAAAAACCATCCTGTGTATTCTTTTTTGACAGCATTAAATTGCTATGAAATTTTTCTATTGCAACCCCATACACACTTTGACCCTGTTCTTCTCTCTTCACTTGGTTTCAGGGGTATTAGCCTGCCATAGTAAAATCTAGCTAAGACCCTCAGTTTACAATGACAACTGAGAGGGCTGAAATGGAAATACAAATTGACAGTATAAGTTTCTCTGATGTCTGTGGCTCCTGTCATTAACAACCAAAACTCACGCAGCAAGGAAAATCTGCACATGGTCATAACTCATGGAGAAGAAAGCCCGGAAAAAAATAACCTTTAGGAAGAAAGATATTGCATGCTTAATTCTCTTTCAACTGAGTATGTCTTTCTTTTGATTCTCTTCTCAGATATTAAGGGTCTGAGTCTGTGCAAATCAAATCAGTGGAAAATCTTCCAGCTGAGTTAAGTTTAAATGTCCTCCTTAAAAATCTAAAAATAAAACCAGCCCTGATGGGTTTAAGAGCTAATTTCTGTACACAATGTAATTTTTCTGTAGTTACTTGAAAAATAATCAATGCTGGTCCCATTTGAATATTGTCCAAAAACCTGCCTCATCCTTACACAAAACCAAACCAAACAGCAAATCACACAGTTTTTGCAAGTCCTTGCAAGCTTATTGACTTCGGTAACATTTTTATCTGAGTGAAGCTGCAGTGCTGACAGAATTCAATAGCACAAACTCACTCCTGGAACTACACCAGCTCCCTCTATGTACACATTGGCAGACACATCTTCTGGCTGAAAGACTGCAATGAGATAGGAAACAGAAGCAGCAAGGCTCAGCCTCCCCTATGCTGATGGGTTCCAGAAGATTTATGGCGTTGCTAAGAAAGGCGCAGGGCCAGGCGTCCTGCAAACCCTCGCTCCGGGGATACTCGCGGAGTTTTGTCTACATTTCGGGTCTGGCTGCCTTCCCATGCAAACGATGCATGAGGATTATCTTCTGTGCCAAAGGAAGCACAGATAATTTTGCCTTGACTTGAATGTTAACAAGTAGCAGACCCTGTGTGAGTGAGGTTTGAAAGGTAATTTTTAAAAGCAGCTGTTTCTCTAAATTTCACTGTACTTTCCTGAATGTCTTTCACTTGCAACCACATGCAATATAGCCTGGTAACTTTGGGTAAGAGTTTTGGAGTGGAATCCTTGAAGCCAAGGATAAATAACATCATTCCAGCTATTATATTGCTGAAGGTACATTTTCAAAGACATACGCAGACTCTGAAACAAAACATTTCCTCGGGGACAAGACAGACAAAAAAAGTAAGTTTTTAAACCTACAACGGTAATTGCTGTCAGCTGTTGTCTGATGTGAAAAAGTCAAGAACATGCTTTGTGTTTTACTGCAATAAAGGATTGTGTGGCAACATAAATAAAAAATACAGTTATCTGTCTTTGGAAATGAGCAGCTACCTTGTTTTACATATAATTAGAAGTATTTGTTAAGAAAACAATTCTCGCAGATGTTGAAAAATGACTTTTTAAAGTCACACTTTCATTAGTGAAAAGTGAAATACTCACCCTGATTTGTTTACTGCTTCACTTAGTTCCCTGATATTATTTGACTGAAATATGGAGTATTTACTTTCTCTTCTCCATTAATTTCATTGCAATAATGAAGATTTTAATTCATTTTAACTTGCATTTACTGTGTTTACTATTGTGTTGGCACAGATTTGACACAAAGGAAAATACATTGCTTGGAAAAGATGTTCTGTTTCAATGGTGGAAAGCTGAATGTCCGGTTAAAGGCTTATTTAAAAGGTGCTAGTTCCCTGAGGGATGTCTCTCTAAAAGCATTCATATCGGGTTTTTTGTTTGGCTTTTTTTTGTTTTTTTGTTTTGTTTTTTTTTTTTTTTTTTTGGGGTTTTTTTTTTTTTTGGTTTGGGTTTTTTTTGGTGGATTTTTTCCCTCTGCCCCCTGTGAACGTTGCCTATCTTTTCAAACTACTCACTTGAAGAAAACAACCCACTCAGATTTGTCTGATCATACAACTCAGGAGAATTGCTGGAATTTTCTGTCCTTTTTTTCCTTGCTCTTATTCATGTAGTACCTGACAGAAGGTTAATCAGAACTAGTTTTCATGCTCTGATAACCTGTGTAGAAAAGAATACAGGAGGCTGGACTATGAGAGCCCTGATTAATACAGAACAAATGTATCTTAATCTATGCATGTTAGAATAGTTGCCCAATTTTATAAAATTTAAGTATTCCATACAAAACAAGCAGCAGGAAGTTCTTCCTTGTCTTCAGAAAATTTACTTCTATTCATTAAAGAGAAAAATGGTGGAATGAATTTCAGGAGTGTATATTTTCAAAGAGAGCAGAAGATGTTGAATCTTTATTAGTGTCTCAGGGAAAACCTTTCTGTAGACCATCTGGAATTTCCTAAAAAGGAAATATTAATCTAATTTCACCTGATGACCTGATTTGTTTTCTGTCTTCATATACTTCATCCTAGGTCCTGTAACTGGAAAAAAAACAGTGCTCTGTGGATCAAAAGAGAATAATAGTATTTGATACTGTGTGGCTTAATACTTTAATGGATTTAAAGTCAATACCAAGGAATCTAAGGCAGCTAGCAAAAGGACCTCAGCAAAAATATATATGTAAGGAGATTTCTTTTTTCATCAGTTATCTTCCTATTCCACTTCAATTAGGGTACACCACACCAGAAGTGCTGGAAGTGTCTGCTACTATTGATCCCAGCATCACACAGAAAGAAGGGTCAGTGCTTTTCAGCTGGCTGGAGACAAGAGAAGTCCCTTGCTTATAAACTAGTGTCCCCTGCAAGCAAGTTAACTAACTGCTCAAACCCCACATATGACCTAGTGTCATTTTGGAAATAGAAGCTGTTTGTCCCAGCTCTCCTGTGAGAAAAGTCTGTGAGTGACTCTGCAAAATCTTCTTGCTGCACACCCCAGTCCATGGTGTCCCAGCTGCAAATCACTGAGGTCATGTTGGGCACAGTCCTCGTGCACCACCAAGACTGTCTTGTGCTCTGCCCTGGCCTTTAATAATCATTACACCTGTAAAACACTCACATATGGCCCAGGTTGTTGGGAGCTCAACACTTAACTGATTATTGTCCTGGGATGAGAGTTTGGAACAGGGAGTCACAGGTGCCTTCAGAATTAAGTGTTAGTTTCTCAAGGACTGAGGGGAACTGTTTCAATAAAGTGTTGCAGCACGAGCTGTGTTTTAAAAAACTTCTTGGCCTCACCTCTCCCTGAAGTACCAGTGTTCTTCAACCACCCCAGTCTTCCTCCAAAAGTGGTGCTACTGAGTTATAGAACTGCTCTGGCTGTAGGTGTTCTGCAGTACTGCAAGATGTCATAAACTGCAAATCAACAGTCAAGACACTTTTAAATATTTAATTATAGGGCTCTACCTTAAAGCTTCCTTTTCAAGGTTCAAGAAGTTACATGCTTTGCCCAGTGATTTGAGACAAAATTCTCCATTAATATTTAGGAACACATGTAGGACATAAATTACATTAATCTCTGGCTACTAACCCAGTCTGTACTATGACACCACTGCAGCCTTTCTGCAGATGCCTCTGCCACAAGAGCTGGTTCTGGTGTAATGGGCACACTCACATTTTCACCTAACTAGAAACAGGAGTAACAAAAACTCAGCAGCACATACTTCATCACTGACTCTACAAGCCTGCAGAAAACCCTACGTATATGTATATATAATATATATATATGAAGTTTGTGAGCCCTCATTAGAACCTACAGTGCTATATTTATATGATTGTCAAACTGCATGTTAGCTGGATTAAACTTGGTGTGGTTATGACCCATCATTTACTGAGTAAAGATACTGCAAGTGCTGACTCAATAGACTGATGCTGAAAGTGTTCTACACACAACTTATGCTCTTACTGCTGGCTCAAAATATTCCAGTATGGCTGAAACTAAACTTTCCATAGCAGGCTACAAAATACAATGAAAACAATCACAGAATGAAATCTGTTGCATTCTATATGATAAATAGGAACCTTGCCCAAACCTCATGTAAGTAGTTGGTTTTCACTCATATCCCGCAGCAGGGTTGCACCTTTGTGTCGTATTACAGAACATGGTTTGAAAATAATTTTCTATTACACTTGTGCATCTTTCCAGGAATGTAACAACAGAGACTAAAAGGAAGTATTTGCCTCACAGTCAAAGTACACTGTTGCTTCCCTCTGGAAAAACTCACACAGCTGTAACATCCCTTGTATCTCTCTTGCCCAACATATGAGTAGGAGAGCAAGAGTGTAAAGAACATTTGATCCTTAGGCAGTAATGCTTTCTATATGTTGCACAGAACTCTCCTGCATTCCCATAAAGATGAGTATTTCATTTCTACAGGTGGGGTTTCTCTGCCCTGATCATTCTGACTGCTTTCACTAGCAACCACATCCGATGTGATGCGGTGATCTGCTATCTGCCCCTGCTCCTGTTCACAGGATCAGTGGCACTGTGCAATGACTGGGCCACTGACAGTATGTGATGATGAGTTTGGACAAGCAGTCAGTACAACTCAAAAGCACTATCTCCTTTTCAAATGTCACACTGCAGTGAAAAATCTGGGAACTGGAAAAAACACCCTGATACTATTAGATCTGATTACAAGAATTGAGGCAAAAATGTTACTCTCATCCTGAGGGAATTGCAAACCACCAAGTCATCCTAAGGAACACACACAGTCTTCTATTACGGTAATTTACAAATGTGCTTCTTTTATTCTCAAGAATTTAAAAATCCTTAAAAGCAATTTTACAAATCAGACTCCCCAGTCTGGGTGCATCTATGTAACACATAAATGACACAATGGACTCAAACTAGGGCCATTGTGTGCACTGCGGAAGGACAGCCACACCTAAGATAAAAACGGAAGCTCATTTTACAGAATACAGTAATCCCATACAATAGCACTGGCACAGGAGCAAATTACGTAATTCATTTAAATTTCTGCTACCACAGGGAAACTCTAGGTGTTCAGAAACTGTATCTGACCAGAGCACCAAAATTAACAGTGATGAAAAACATCCCCAAAGGAACCAGTTATATTTATATATATCATCCAAAAGAGAAACATAGTCTTCACATCACTTCAGGAAAAAAAAAAATCATAAATTCCATTTGAATTATTACTAAATCCTTTGAACCCTAACAACAAAAATGCATGCTCATAAAAGGCATACACACAAGGATGTCTTTTCACTTTCCTCACACTACATATTCCATTCAAACACTGACAAAACACTTATGCCCCAATCCCTTATATGTTATGATTGATTTCATTCATAAATCTTTCAGCACCAACTTAACAGCTCTAGTGACAACAACTATGCCAGGACTGCAGCTGTTAAGGAGCTTCTGCAAAGGAACACTTGAAATTTTCATAAGTTTTTAAGCATGCTTTTAAAGAATCTGTTCTTCAAAAAGTCTAGTTCTTCCAAGTCACAGACTAATCTCTAAAGCAGCAAACTTAATTACGGAAATTGCAAAATGAAAGTGATGATTGCAAGCCAATGAAGAGGTGGGGGCTGGAACCCTGGGGGGCAGCTCTAGGGCTCTTCCCAGTGTCTGCCTTGCTCTCCAGGTCAGAAGACCATTCCCAAAGAGAAGCAGAGTTCTGTCCCTGCCTGCTGGAGTCAGTCACAGAACTTCAGAGTACAAAGGCATACCTTGAAAATGTTCAGCTACAAAAAAGAGATGTGACACAGCGTTGTATGTTTGAAGTGGAGAATAAGGGAAAAAGAGAAAAGGGAATAGTGGGGAATAATGCCTTATCCTTTCCTGGACACACATGCACACTTGAACATACACCAACAGGTGCCCCAAACTGTGTCAGGTGACCCTTCTGAGGGTCTAACAGTGTGCAGTTATTTAGATCTGCACTTCATACGGCAGCAAAAGATTCCACCTTAAGATAAAGCAATACCAATTTTGACTGCTCTTGGGAATATTTTCCATTTTCTCAGAGGTTTATTTTGACTTCTCACTACTGCTGTGTTTACTTGTAAGTTCCAAGAAATCTTCATTTTGAGCTCAACTTCCTGATCCATGATCCCTGTTAAAATAAACATTTTCTACTGCTACCTCAGTGATAAGGCTGACACCAATTTGAAATGAAAAAATAACCAGGGTATCTAGCAGAGTCAGAACAGCTTTGCAAACAGCTTTAGCAGAAGGAAAAGCACAAAGAATGATGCATAATTTAAAAAAAAGTATTAAATTTGGAATCTAGGAGATGAATTGTACTCTAGAAATTGGTTTTAAGGCACAGAATTCACCTTAAGGTGAGGAAAGGCCAAGGGTACATTCCTTAAATGTAATGAAACATAGAGAAGTGAGGCAGACTTACAAACCAATGGCATAGGACTTGTTAAAAAATATGCAGGCAGAATTAAAATTATCATAGAAAGGATATCCTTGACTGTGAGCTCCAGTTCCACAGGCTTCCATCTAAATAATCCTGCTTAGACCCTGAATTCTGCAATTCCTTGAACACAAACTACCACAGGGGTCAGCAGGACCTGACACCAATACAAAGTACTACCACTGACCTATAGACGACTGCTCAGATTTCATGGCAATGTAATTTCCTTCCATAAGGAAAACTATATAAACAAGAGGTATCTTCTCACTCTAGGCACACATTCTTGGGTTTTTTTCCATGATAGTTAAATACTTGAAGTACTTTAGGACCAAAAAAATACAACTCATTTTTTTGACTAAAACTCTGACAAATGGATGCATTCCATGCCTACACAGTGGGATCTATTCCCTTTAGGCATCACCAAATAAACTTGTTTGGTGCATTTCAGTGACAAAACACTGACCACGGTGTAACAGGGGGAAAGAACTCAGTCTGGCTTTTTAGATTCAAGACTCAGTTTACAGTGCTTATGCTGGAAAATAATGCTTTTGATTTGTAAATGGAACTAAGTGAGTATAGGAACTATTCAGACAGAAAACCTATGGAAGGGCCATTTTGCCAAGACGCTTTTCTGACTGCAATTCCTAGGCACAAACATGCATAAAATTGCTTTCTTCCAAAATAAGAAAATGGGTCTCTTGGATTGTTGCTCATAAAGAGAAAAGGGGAGCAGAAATAACTACATTTTTGTTCTGCTTAAAAATTAATGTAGCATGGAATTTAAATCCAAACCTGAGGCCTTTCAAAGATGGGTAGTAACTGCCATAAGCATTAAATAACCCAGAGGCATTTTCATCTAGAAGTTATTACAGGACTGGATTTAACAATGAATTCCACTTGATTTTGAGTTAACCATCTGAGCTGCAAGTATTGAGGTCTAGCTTTCAAATTTTCATTGCATATATTGCTTTTCTTAAAATATAGAAAAAATGGTGATTTATTTCAGAATCCTGATGCTCTGGTTCCCACACAGCTCTCTAAGAACAGCCCTGATTACTCAGTACCAGCTCTCCTTGTTTCCAGCTGCTAAATCCCATTAGAAGCAGCTAAAAATGCATTAAGCGCTTTCCTAACATTACTTTTCTGTATAATCAATTTTTGTAGCTGTCATATGGCAGAGAGATGGAAAAGCTGGATCAGCAATAAAATTAATGCTTTCAGAGATGCGTTCAGCAAAGTTAGAACATACACAATCTTTGATTTCTGGGGTAATCAGGCACCTAATACCCATAAGGATTTTTTGCTTAAATTCTTGAGCATAGCCCTGGCTGTGCTATGATTAATTGTGAAGTTTCAAGACCGATTAATTTCCCAGTCTCACAATCCTGCTCTCAAGCCTACAACTAGCTAAGGGTAGATGAAAAATTCTGAGTGTCTGCAATTTCTGCTGGAACACTCCTGCTCTGAAAGTGGGATAAAAGTCAGGCAATTGCTGGATTATAAACCTCCATTAGTCCACTGCAGAGAATTGCAGATGAAAAGCATCATTTCCAAACAAAAACAAAGCACTGGCTGCTTCTGAAGTGAAATGGTGCCATGGAGACCAGTTGTATGAAACTACAGAGGTTTGCCAGGACACACTGGGAGGCAGTGACAGAGTGACTCTAATGTTGATTTGAAAAATCTGAAACCAACAATGACAGGATGAATTAAGACAGTAGCTGGACAACACAAAAAATGCTGAAGAAGCCAGCGACAGCATGTGTAAGCCAGGGCACAGAGACTGTCATGTGCACAACTTCAACAGGTGTACTAAGAGCTGTTTAATTACATTTTTAGTGAGACTAGACATAGCTATGGGAGCTATTCATTGGCATTAACAGCACATACTTATATTTGGAAATTATGGATTTTTACTGAGGAATATGCACTTGGGCATCTTGATAACAGTTCCAATCAGTGGATAAGAATCAATCACTTCTATCTAAAAGTATTGTTGCACTGAGATCCTGTTTACTTCCAGTTTTGCATCTTGCCTCTCCAGAAACATTAGTCAGGCTTGGTGTGTTTCCGATGCAGGGATCAGAATACAGGAATTCCTTAATTAACTTCACACAACCTCTGACACAGGATCCGAGGCCTCTGCACACGGAAAGTGACGTGGAGAGTCAGTAATGGCAATACAAGACACATGTCCCTCCTGCACTTCCAGTTCTCTACCAGAGAGAGACAGAAGGTGGTTACAGAGCTCTGCATCTGCTCTCATCGGTACCAATGCAATGGTGTTTCTGTGGCTCTGAAACTGTGATAAGTAAAAAAAAAAAAAAATCTACACAAGACAGGTGCTGTCTAAACAAAGAAAAATATCGAAACACACACAAATCCTGAAAAACACAAATTATGGTCTTTATGGTTTGGGAAAAGATGCTTTAGACCAGTTTACATTGGCACACAAATTGAATGCAATCTCAAGACCCAGCTTGTGGATGAAAAATCAGTGCACACCCACTAAGCCATCTGCAATGCTCTGCCTCAACAGGAAGATTTCAGCCCCCATAGATGTCAATTAAAAGTTCACATTGGATCAATTCGTATTAATCATAACAGCCTGTCCTTCAAGCAGCGGGACACAAAAATATTACATGGGCTGGCATAGGATCACGAGACATTTGGGTAGGAGCAGAGCACAGTGGCGTTTCTTTGCTCATAGCTCTCCCGTGCTATATAAGAACTGGAACAGATCGTCCAGAGAGGGCATGGAGTCCCCTCACTGGAGACATTCCAGCACCGTCTGGACACAGTCCCGCGCCATGTGCTCTGGGATGGCCCCGCATGAGCGGGGACACCGGGCCAGAGACCCACTGTGGTCCAACCTGACACATTCTGCGATTCTGTGAGCTGTGCCGTAACCACTGTGACCACGCACCGTATCGCTGCTGTCAACAGTCAGAAAACAACACCTTAGTTCCAGTCATCGCCCAACCGCGCTCAGGCTTCTCTAGAGGGAGAAGCCCGGACCGAGGGTCCAACAGCCCCAAGCACCACTAGCACGCAACACTGCGTCCTGCCCGGGCTCCGGGGAAGCTCTGTTTAACGGCGCTGAGCATTCCCCGCGACGAGAGGCGGAGGGAAAGAAGAGAACCCCCAGTCCGGAGCCACCGCCTCACACCGGCCGGGCCCCGCCCCCAGGGCTGGGCCCGCCTCTGACCACGCCCCCGGCCCCGCCTTCCCCCGCTCGTTTCCGCGCGCCTTCGCGCTCCCGCTCCCCCATCGCCGCTGCCTCCGCCAAGTCTCGCGAGAGCCGTGCGGTCCGGCGCGCGCGGGCCGCGCCATGTCGGATGCCGTTGGGCGCAGCCGGGGCCCCGCCCCGCCCGGCGGCCCCAGCGCCCCGCACTGAGCCCGGAAGCGCTTCCCGGCCGCGCTCTGCCCAGGGACCCCTGTCCCTGCTCCAGCCTCCGCTCCCCGCGCCAGCGTCCGCCGGGGCACGCGCCTCTCCCTCTCCCGTTCCTCAGGAGGAGCGGGGGGGCCCCCGCAGCGAGGCCCGGGGCAGAGCCGGGGGGCGGGAATGCAGCCGCCGGAGCCGCAGCCGGAGCCGAGCCCCCAGCGCAGCACGGTGAGGGGGGGCGGTGGTGAGGGAGAGGTGCGAGGGGTGAATTTGGGCGCGGGCAGGGCCGCCCCGCTGGCGGGGGTCGGTGAGGGAGGCTCGGGTGACACCCCCCGCTCCCCCCATCTCGCGGGGTTGTGGGTGTCCCCCGTCCCCGTGTGGGAGCGGGCTGCAGCCGTCCCGGGGGACGCAGGCGGGCTGCCCAGGGAGCAGGGGGTGTCCTGCCCTGCGTGGGCCCGGGTGTGGTGACGGGAGGCGGCTCGTGTTGATCCTGGCTCCTGTTTTGCTGCCGCACTCCCACGCACCGAGCCCGGAAAACTTTGGTCTTTGTTTTTGGAGCCCTTTGCGGATCCAGGCGGGCGGAGTGCCCGGGAATCCCGTGCGGGTGTCCCCTCAGCAGGGGCTGTGGTGTCTGCTGGGCCACTGATGCTGCTCTTGCTGCGTGAAAATAAATTAATAAAAAGCAAATGGATTCACAGGTAAACGCTGCCACTGCCCCTTGGACGTGACTGCAGCGCGATGCTGCTGCTGTGCCTTGGCTCTAGAAATAGAAGGCCCCCAAAGGTAGCAAGGCCTTGGCTGTGCTCTGTCCAGAGTCTTGGCTTCAGGTCGGCTTTGAGATCTTATCGACTGCTTGTATTGGCTCTGAGGAAGAGTAACTCGAGTTTCATTTAGTTGTTTTTTCTAATGTAAGTGGATATGGTGGATGGTTGCAGCTCTTATTTATACTGTTCAGTGTTAGTGTAGGACTGTGCAGTCCTGTGCTTTTCCCCTTGTTCTAACATAACTTGTAACATGATATTGGCCGTTGTTTCCCTGGCTTTGGCAAGGAGAAAACAAGGAGAGGAAAGACAATTGCTTAGATGGCTTGGGAGTATCTGTACTTCAGGGTTTGATAGAGATTCCCTGTTTCCAAAAAAATGGAATGGCTCAGGTATGTCATACTTGGAAAGTAATGGAAAAAGTAAGACACTATGTTTAGGTAAATATGCATAAAACTGTTATGGAAGGTCTCAATGCTAACATGTTTGAAGATGCTATTCTTCAATTCTAAATAAATATTGAGAATGGTCAGGTCAAACTGTCCAGCTGTTGTGTCAATATGTGTTTGTTATTTTTAGTGCTGGTGACAAAATTGAGTAGTATTTCTTTATGGGCTTATGTTCTGTAGCAGGTCCACCTGATCACTGATGTTTCCAGAGGACTTAGAATAACAGAACTCTTATAACTTACAGATAAAGCGTGCATGGTCAAAGGCCAGTCACTGTTCTGGTAACTTCAATTTTGTTTTCTAGATTTGCAAGAAAAGCAATACTTTCTTCTGCTCCTCCTTAAGTATATTTGCAGTTAGCATATTTCATGTGAAAAGAAGAAATGTTAAATTCATTTCCTCTTTGTAGAGAGAGAGAGGGAGGAACAGGATTCTTAAAAATAAAGTATTTCACAACATTTGTTAAAGCTTTTATTTTGTCCTGCCTTGTAAATGGTGTCTGTTAACAGCAACAATCTGAAGAATGCTGTAACAACCTGTATTAATACATAAATATATAAAAATATATATAGACTGTCTCAGTTTGTCCATAAAATTACCAACACACCAAATTTTGCACACATGAGTAAAGAATAATAAACTCAGCATTTAAGCCTGTCTTTAATCTTGAATCTTTTGGTTTAAACACAGGTAGCTGATTAAGTGTGATGTGTTCTTATTATGAAATAATACTTTTATGATACATTTTTTTCATCTTGGGTCATGACCTTTACAGATAATGGTTGTAGGTAAATGTAACAAGGGTATTGTGAGATCTGTGTCCGTTCTTGTTTCCTGAATCTCATTGAGGCTCCCTTTTTTTTCCATGACTTTTCATCTTGAGGAAGACTAGATAAGTTGAATAGGTATTGTGAAAACATATTTGACTTTCAGCCAGCTTTGGTGATGTCTGTGCTGGTTGCAGAGTAAAAGGTAATCCTAATGGAAAAATACTCCTTTGAAGTCATCCAGGAGAATACATTGATGCAGTTCTTTGGGTTATCTGGCAGGAACTCTCCTCTGTCACCTCTCAAGAATTATGTGGGATTTAAATGGTTGCGCTGGTCTGTAAAGGCTTTCTCCTGACTTGAAACCCATGTTGATTAATTTTCTATGTATTTGTAAACAGCATAAGTAGCCTCAAAGTATGTCCTGCAAAAGTATTCTTGGTTAGGGTGAGTTACATGTGTGTATACTGCAGTACATAATAAATAGGAAACCTAAGATGTTTTATTGAATTATTTTTCAAAGAGCTTTTTCTTCAGCTGAGATGACTTTCAAATCCCTCCTTTCACAGCTACAGTTTCAGCAAAATCACCAACACAAGCAAAAGCCTTTGATTTCCTTTTCTGACACCAAAGGTATTTTAGTGATGATTGAGTCATTGAGTAAATTATCAAATCTAGTAAATTTTGGGTAACATCCATCTATTGTGTGTGCTTAGTCATCCAACTCAACGATGCTATGACACATTCTGCTCTGGGAGCATCTATGATGCTGCTGTTCCCACTGCTGTGAGCTGAAGTAGGTGCAGTGCCTGTGTGCACACACATAAGTGCAAGTGAAGTAACTAAAGGTGTTAGCAGTGGAAGTTATTTTTGTTACATGGTATAGTTAAAAGGCAGGTGAGTGTGAAAATGGCAAATGGAGTGTGAAACTGAGAGGGTTCCTACAAAGCCTGAAACAATATCATAAGCACTTTTTGGACTACTTTGGTCTGCAAGGTACATGATAGAAATATCTGTGACGTATGGTTTTGCAATATCTTTTCCTCTCCCTGTTACTGTCTTTACTCAAACAGAAAAATAAAGCTGAACTGAAAAATTTTGGTACTACCTAGTGCAGGAAACTGATATTAGGGATTTACTTTCAAATCCCTGGTCAAGTTTTCTATTATTGTCTTTTTTTTCCCCCAAGTTGATACTCTTGGTTTTCTATATAATACAAATTTTCTCTAGGCTTATTTCTGTATGAGCATAGTAGACTAAAATACTGTCCGAAGGGCAGTATTGACTGTCTTATTTTTGTGAGAGATTGAGAACCGTTTTGCAGAAGTTGAATGTGTGGTGATGTCATGCTGCCAGTTCCCACGTGTGAAGCTCTCGCTGCAAATGGAAAGCTGAGTTTTGAAATACTTGTTTAGACTCGTGTGTGCAAATGTTGAAGGTGTTGGTTGAAAACACAGCTAGAATAGGTTCTTGTAGTCGGCCAGACCTTCAAGTATCAGTCAAAGTTGTCCTTTGAAAGGCTTTCAAACCGGGAATGTGCTCATAATACTTAAGCAAAATGCTCTCTCTCGATCCAGACAAACGGTAGCGTGGGTGGTTCTGTGGTGCTGAATATCAATGCTTGCTATCTCCTGTTCTGTGTGAGGACAGTGGTTGGTCAGCACCTTCTGTGCTGTGTCAGTCAGTGTTTAAGAGGTGGTACTGTGGTATTGGTATCCAGGAGACTTACACAACTTCCAGAAAAAAAAATCACTGGGGCATTTTCATTGACTTGAGGAGCTGAAATACATGTCAGAAAATTCAGTATGTAATAAGGTGAGACAATGCCACAGTATTGCTGATGCAGTTCAAGTTGTGCAGTGAGTTCTGGCATTGTTTGGCATTTTTCTTGTTCTTTTTTTTCTTTTTGAAGATTATTAATACCAGATAGATCACAATGTCTGTCTCAAGTTAATGGCAGACTGGAAGTAACATTCCATTATTTTTACACCCCGTTGATTACTGTGTTGAATGTTTCTTCCTTTTCAAGTATTGGTTTAAAATAGCCAGCGTAGCACTACAGTATAAAAATGAAAAATGCCGTCTCTGTTGAGGTTAAAAACACAAGGCTGTATGTAAGAAGCATTAATTCTTCAGTTCCTGGTGGGCTTTATTTTATTAAGGCCTGAATTCGAAGTAGTGGTATTTTAAAAGCATTTAATTACCAGGTTTTGTCCTAATTTGGCTCTGTTGTAAGGAAAATTAGTACTCTTTTCAGAGAATTGTTTAAGGCAGTGGGCTTTGTAAGAAAATAACAAAGCCACAAAGAGAGAGAGAGGCCATTCTGCTATGGTAATGTTGAGCAGCCTGGCTCAAATACAGATGTTTTCCTACCTGCATCTGGGCTTGCTGGTGGATCGTTAAGAGTTTTTTCTGGAAAACACCTTTCTGCAAATTCTGTTCAATCAGTCTTGTTGCACACTTTCTTTCAAATGAAATTGCATATCCAAATGTACACCAAAGTGTACATTAGTTTGAAAAATGTGTCAGTTTCTGTGAAATCATGGCTGATCTAGGCACAAATGGAGAGTTTTTAGAAGAAATCAACCCTGTTACTATCAGTATTTGTCTTGGATGTTGTGGCAGGAAAAAAACTTGTATGATTTAATAAACTGCATTCAGTATTGGCTGTTTCTTACCAGATTTGGTAAAAAGAACCACAGCAGTGCTGATATTTTAATCTTGTTGCAGCTTTAAGATTAAGCATTTTTCCATTTTTTGGTTATATTCTGAGGTGATTTGCCCTCAAGTCTCATCTGTTTGAGCAACTCTTCCTGGTTTACAGTGCTACAGCTGCATTAGAAAATGGCCAGCGAAAGTCTTGGTTTGTTCTATGTATATTATTTGTCACAGTGGTATAAATCTTCAAGTGTAATTCTTTGTCTTCAGTGGGGAGTTTGTATACTTTGGCTTGACTCAAGATATGGGCATTTTTTCCTAGCACTTGAAAGAGTTACAGCTGTTTTGTTCTTTTGCGTTGGGCATAGGATCAATAATAGTTGATGAATAGGAGATGGTTGGTTTTTGTCTTTTTTTTTCTTTTTTTTTACCTAGATGTTGTGCAAGTTATGAAAGAAATCTAGAACCTGGCTTTCATGTGGGTGTTCTTGAAGAAATAGTAAGCCAGGTACAAGGCTGTTGCAGAGCATTGCATTAAAGTGTATCTGCCTTTTTTCCTTGAAATTCTTATGTTTATCTTGAAGGAATAGTCATGCTTGCTGTAATCTTGCTAGTTTTGGATCAGAAATGATGTGTCTAGGTAGGACAAAGTGTTAATTTGGTACAATTTCTCTGTTGCTTCATATTGACTCAAAAAATACAAATAGGTTAAATTTCTACTGGCAAGCATTACATCAAATGTCTTCTCACTGCAGATTTGAATGTGTTAGAAACTTTATTTTCTGGACATTCTGCTGGAAAGTTACTTTATGTTCTTTCCTGGTAAAAGTCAAGTTTTAGCTGTTATGTTAGCTGGACATTTGCAGTTGTGACTTCAGTAATTGCTGAGTAAGTGTTGTAGCTGAATTCAGAACACTTAGACAAAATTATATTTTAACACTTTTGTCAGTGCTTTTGTACATTAGCATGGATTTTTTTCAACTCATTAGTAAGTTTCAAATGGACAGCACAGGGGAACAGCTATTTTAGTCTTTTATCTATGCTTTGTTTCTTGCTGTTTGGGCAGCTTCATGAAAATGTGGTTATAAAAGTTTGCATGCAGTTCCAACTTCATGAGCATCAATATTTTATACAGGTGTTTCATAACAAATCTCATTGTTGGACTGAATGCTTCATGCATTATTAGTAAGAACTTTTTGAATAATTGCTCAGGAATATGTTTGCGGATTTCTACTTTCTCCTGCTCTTACACTCAAGCTGTTACTCTGTGATTTGTGTACTGGTTTCAGTAGTAGGCAGTGACAGTGAGAATATCCCTGTTCGCATCCAGCTTCCTTCTGTGTTGCTTTGAGTTCATTGGCAATTTCTGCAACAAACATTTTTTAATTATTGCTTTCTTCGAATATCCAGTTTAAAGGAAGTGAGAGTTTGTACCACATCTTTTATTTATTGTTTTCTTCGAATATCCAGTTTAAAGGAAGTGAGAGTTTGTACCACATCTTTTATTTATTGTTTTCTTCGAATATCCGGTTTAAAGGAAGTGAGAGTTTGTACCACATCTCTTGCAGCTGAATTAAGTTCATAAATGGCAGAATGTAGGTTCTCTTAAATGAAATCTACCTCTTTGCTTTTGACCCAGTCTCTAGATGCCATAAATGCTTCTTTTGCTTTAAAGAAAGTTCCAAGTCAAGTAAATGTTCTACCTGCCAATCCTTTTCAAGATTTGGGAGTTGAGGTAAATGAGGCTGAAGGTAGCCTTAGGCCTAAGAGAGACCTGAGTAAGATCAGCTACTTTGGTCTGTCTTTAGAAATTATGATCTACTGTATTAAAAAAAAAAAGAGAAAAAGAGTCAAAAAATCACCTAAGTGTTGAAATAAAGTTCCTTCACCTAGGAGTAAGGGGTGTGTAAAAGGGAGATGGCTTCTGTAGAGAGCTTGAAGTTTTCCAAAGAGAAGAAAGAATCCTCCTCAGCAGGTCTTGATAGTCTTAGTTTCCTCAGGTAAGTGAAATCTTTCTATAGTAATGTGGACACTGAGGCACCTTCAGTGATCTGTTGTTGTTACTCATGGAGGCACTAGTACCAACAACACAGCTGTTTCTGGTACTGTGATAAACAGTACTTCTATTTCTGGAGGAACACTCAGTCACTTAAAAGCTGCTTTTTCTTAACTGAGACATTTTTCTGTAAAAGTTTTAGCAAAAATTTGACACTTCTCCTAAGAGCATATGTTATGCAAGATGTGATCAGGGCATGGAGGCTTGTGCTGTTTGGCGCTCATCTGTACCATTCAATTCTTGGGTTTTGATTTCAGAAATCCCAGTGCAGTTTGTCCTCATGTCCATCTGTTATTGAGTGGTTGAAACACAGTGGTAGTGGACTGGTGTCTCCTGTCTGATGGAGGATTCCTGTCCTGGAAACACACTGGGAATGGAAGAAGAGCTCCTGCTTCTCTTACCTTTTAAGAAATCCATATCATCTGAAAGAGAGGTTCTGCTCACTCTCTTAGTGGTTGGATGAGGTGGAGAAAGCTTCTTATTGCCAGTCCTGGGATCAGTGAAGCTGTGGTCCCTGTGGGGTTGCAGTTCATGGATTTGAGGGCTCAGAGAACTAGCTGAAGGGGGATTGGTGTTGGGTAGCTGATTTAACAGAATCCTGTTAAAATCTATACCATAGATCACTGTTTTGTCCAGCTTCCTGTGAAGAAGTTTAAATAATGAGGTTCTAAAGTCTCTAAAGTGTCTCTTGTTTTTTTGAAAGCTTTGAAAGCTAATGCTTTTGTGGGCTCTAGAAGAAGAGGACAAAGATGAAATAGGTTTAAGTGTTAGAATTTCTATTATTCAGGTGAGATGAAAGTAGTTATGACATTGACATTTTGATACATTTTGTTCTTATGTTTTGGTTATGTGCTGAACATGATTCCAGAAAAAACAGATGTGTCTTATGGGAGAAATTGTGTCCTTGTGACAGTAGTAAATTTCTACTTTAGGGCTCCTCTGAATTACTTCTCTTGAGCATAATCCTTGGATTACTCTATCCACTTGACAATTCATGCAATATTTGAGTTTAAGCTTTGCCAGTCGCCTTACTTAGTCAGCCTTGGAGTAAGGACTGTAGATATTTTGAATTAGTTCCTAAGTGCTGCTTTCTGAATTTTTTGCCACTGTGTTGGTTGTAGTGCCATCAGTAAAAATGGTTGACTGCCACATGCTTGTGTAGGCTGCACTCATTTTTAAGTGAAACTATTTATGGCACAGGCTGTTCAGTCTGTTCAGAAAATGAACACTCTCCATACTTAAGGGGAATGCATTTAAACTTGGTTAGGGCTTTCTTTTGTCTGCTTTCCTGAGTTTGGTTTTGTTTTGTTTTTTCACTGTAGTTGGTTTTATGGGGGATGAGGGTGCTGTTTGTTTTGTTTTCCCAGCAAGTGTATGGTATACTTAGATGTGTAGGGCAAGTTACTTCTGTGTGTAGTAGAATTTGTGAATTATGTAAGCATGTTACATAATCATAAATAATCTTAATTTTTATTAAACTATAATGAAAGTCAAGCAAGGAGAAAAAATAGATGTTTGGGATTATTTGTTCAGTACTACTAATGATCCCATACTCTGTACTATGAGCATTTTAGTTGTTTGGTTACCTGATAGCAGTGTGACAGAATGCCACTAGAAGCCTATCCAGTAGACAAATACTCTACCAAAAATCGGATTTTTTTTTTTTTTTAATAATCAGAAAGTACTTTGGTGATGATTTGAATAATGCATTCTTAAAAAGCAGTTAAATAGCTGTATTGCATTTGTAGTAAGCAGTATTTAATGTGGGTTCCTTTAATGGTTAATGATTTTACTAGCTATGAAATAAGACTGTTTAAACATTAAATTAGTTTACTAAGGTGCAAACCTCAAGGTTGAATTATAATAGTTTTTTATTACACATATATTCAAGTACATCAAATTTGTGTTAGTTTTATTAAATACTCAAAGATGAGTAATTTCTAAGTATATTACTGTGATTTTAAGTCTTTCTGCAGAATAATTTTTCAGGAGGGATCTGTGAGGATTGCAAACTTGTCTTTAGATATGTGTTTTAATTCCTGTATGCTACTGGATTAAACTCATAGCATTCTATGTATCTCAAAGTACTAACATTTTTCAATCACAATATTAGTATTTTGTACAGTTTGCCGTGGTTTTTGGATTTTCTCTGTTCTGTGGTTCGTATTTGCTAATCCCTGAAATTCATAGCTAATCTGGTTTGATGACTTTGTTTTTCCTATGGTCAAGGCTAAGAACTTTTTCCAGTTCTTCCAAATAAAAAAAAAAAAAAATCAAGATTCAGGAAGGCAGGTTTTCAGGATGTTGAGAACAATCAACACTTCTCCAAGGTTTAGGTTTCTGGTTTGCTTGAATATAGATCATCTGGATTTCGAGGAGATGCTGATTTTTCTATCACTTAACATGGAAAATAAGACGTTTAAAAACGTTACATGTATTACTTCAGTATCTAAATCACTGGGTAAAGTGTGACCAACCAGATATATTGGCTGCAACCAGAACTGTTGGTCGCATAGTTCCTTGCAACTATGAGGTTCCTGTGAGTAACAGGAAAACTGCTAAATGGAATCAAAGAGTTGAGCCTCAGACTGTGACTGCTTTCTTAATGAGAAAGTCTAATTTCTAATAAGCTTTTGTGCCTTACCTGAAGGGGGAGTCTGCTCTGAGGTGTTTGTGGTCAGATCTCATCCTGACACTTTGGTCTAACACTTCTTCCTCACGCTGGCTGCCTGCTTCCATGTTGAAGTTTTGTGTCTGTCTAGGACACAAGATATTTTGGGGTTTTGAAGGGAATTGGGGAACTCATCAAATTTGGGTGAGTACTTAGTATTTGTAAATCGAAGTTCAGCTTTAGTGATGTTCATGTTGCCATTTGGTCTCTAGATTAGTGGTGGTGTGTTGGGAGAGCAAGCATTGAAAGGAAAGGAGAAGCAAATTCTTTTTTCAGAATTACTGTGTTTTTACTGGTTTAAAGTGATTATGAAACAGTCAGATGAGACTTCCTTTGTGACAATTTCTCTTGTCACGCACCCAGATTGCATGCTATTGGAGAGCATTTTATGATGATAAATACTTCCCTAGACAAAGACTTCTCCCCCACCACCACCCCGACTTATTTCCTGAAGTGAAAGGGTTTTTGTGCCTAATACTCACTTGTTTAAATTTTTTAATGTTTTCTCAGAGTTCAACAGCAGTATCAAAATCATCTCTCTTTTGTTGGGATTGCTGTTTCCTTGCTGTTTTGGGTTGTGACACTGTATGCTGGACAAAAAAAATTGTGGATTTGGATATTCAGTATTGCATTTCCCTTGTAACTGTATTTCTGTGTCTCTGCATAGAAGGGAATTAGATTGCAGCCCTATGTTCCCAGTTAAAGTTTGTAAGAAGCTTGGTATTTGAGTGTAGTATGTTTGTAATTTTTGGTGTGTTTTTTCCTTTTGTTAATTACTTTACTTTTGATGTTTTAGAATTTTTCTTTGTTTTTTAAAATTTTTTTGTTTTTTAAATTTTTGTTGCTGGAAGTAACATTTAATAGCATTTTATTCAGCAGTTCTGATATTCGAGAATTTACTGCTAAGTTGCCTTTCTACTGACTCACAGACCAGTCTAGGATATGTTTATTATATAGTCTTCATTTGAGATATGTTTGTTTTATGCTATTAATTTAAATGCTTTTTAAAACACGCTTTAAAAATGTAAGCATGCTTTTAAAATGTAAAATACATTTGGCGATTCTGTTTTATTTAGGTGAAAGAAGTTGTATGAAAAATTTTGTAAATTTGGAACACATACTTTTGATTTCTAGTAATGAGATTCCTTTTAAATATTTGGTTCTTATTTGAAAATAATAATTTGAATTTTAAAAGTTGCTTTTTCTAATAAATAATGCAGATTGAGAATTTAAAATATAATTTTATCATACTTATTATTCACTATGTAAACTTTCAATGACATCACGAAAGAATCATAAGTAGAAAGTCAATGCTACAGTATTTCAACCTGTGGCTTAGTTGTATCCCTGTTTGGGAGTTTTGTATGTGTAGTTTCTATTTATTCTGGACTTGATTCAGTTGAATTGAGCATGTATAACTACAGAAAGAATGTCTTTATACATACTTGGAAATGTGTTATTATAAAGGCAGTTTCATCTATGGACTGTGTGCAGTTTGTTAACTTTTCAAATATGTAGAAAGTTGCTCTTCTCATCAAAGTGAACGGTTGGATGTGGAAATCTGACAAATAATCAAAGTAATAGAGATTATGTATTTGAGGAAGTATGTACAGAGTTGAATGTGCATTGTCTTCCGCAAATGTTTAAATTTTTGTGTAAATTTACTTTTAATGCATTTGAAAACTAGACAAAATAATAAGATATTTGAATTAAGAGTAACTCCGTTGGTTAAACTGTGCAGACAGTGGTGGAGAATTAGTGGGTGTTGAGTATTCAAAGTCCTGTGCATTCCCTGACTGGAACCCAGTAAGCGTTCTTGGCAGAAGGTGGCTAAAACAGAGAGAATCAGTAAGGTTGGATGAGATAGTATTATAATGTAAATCTAGTAACTGGGGGCTCTTTTGATTGAGGTTCTCGGGTAAATATTCTCTCTAAAAAAAAGATTTTATCATTTTTCAGCCAATAAATCCCCCAAACTTTAAATAGTACTGAGTTTGGTTCACCACGATGGAAGACTGTTGAAATAGTTGTGAAAATAAGCATCAATTTTTTTGTATTGTCTGGAGTTTTTTAAAACACGAATTACCATTTGATTTTTAAAGCTGATGCTGGGTCAAAGAACAGGCTTCTCAGAGGTATCTAATTACTTAATTTGCATATTTCTGCATCAGTTGGAAGGGACAGGGAATCTGCATATGATTTATAGTCCAACTTAACAAGTCTGTTATGGTATTGCTCAGCTCATCTGGCCATTTACATACTGAACATGTAGCACTGCTTTCCCTCCTGTGGGGGAGACATGACACAGAACAAAATAAAATAAGGCTTGTGCTTAAACAGCATTAGAAATGTCAAAGGTTTTCATCTCCTTCCTTCACTCCCCCTCCTTTAAAAACAGAGAGAACCCAAACCTTACACTTGAGTCTGGGTTGTATAAATGCTTAGAGCCGAGTTTGTTTGCAGTAATGTTGTGAGAATTCTGAAGGAGTCATTGGGCTGTTTGGTGAAGCAGAGGGTGTGACTACTTGAGCTATGATTTTGGAATCAAGGCAGATTACAATGTTATTTTAATATATTTTTGCTTTCAACTGGTTAGGTTGTTTTTTTTTATTTCGAAATGTACAAATCTCTCACTCTGCCCTTTTGTCCAGGGCAGGCATTGTATGTCATTTACTGGCCTCAGGGCAATACTCTGGTGGCAGTTGTGCTTGGCTGGCCAGGGGAAGACAGCAGGTTATTTTAAACTTTAGATTTTTTGACTGTCTAACCTCCTGTTGTATGTAAGACTGCATTGGATTTGTGGTAAGATACGACCTTGATTTTTTTTTTTTCTTTTTTTTTTTTTTTTTTTTTTTTTTTTTTTTTTTTTCCCCTCTGTGTTTTCAGTGCATGATGCCCCTCTAAGACTCAAGGGAGTTAAGCTGGAAGACTAGTTTGAAAAGGTTGAAATTCTTAGTTATTAATTGAAGATCTGGGCATGCTCCACATTGTTGATTTCTACAAACTATCCACTTCTTAACAGTAAAGAAACTGGGAGATTGGTTAGAGAACTAAATACCACATCTCTTCCTTTGCTGCAGAACCTAAGCAAAGAAAACCACTGTGACATATCAGGTGAAAGAAAGGCTTTTGCATTCTTGTAGTGCACCTGAGACATTCAAATTGTTGGGTGGATGTCAGTTCCAGTCTTCTCTTCTGATGGAGGTGAAGAGCCCTGAGCACAAATGCCAGAGCAAGCTCAGTGTGATGTAGAGAATGTTTCAACAGCTATTGCTGTTGTTTCTTTAGCTATTGTTTTACTGACTTACCGAGAAAACTCCATAAATCGTAAAAGAAAGATCTATTGAAACAAAGATGGAAGGACATGGATTTTGGAGGCTGTACGTACCTTGAGCTGCTGGACAGCATCTTTCTGTTTTTGAGAAGTGAAATAATCCAAACCTCTTTAAGAGTAGAATGAGTTAGTAACTATTTTAGGTTGAAGCTGCCTTTGAGCCCTAGTGTTTTTTCCTTCTAAAGCAGGATTATGAGGATAGCTTCCTAAAAGGGAAATGAAATCAGTGCAGTTTATCCTACCAACCTTAATGGAGTACAGTAAGGCAGATCACTGTGGAAATGATTTGGCTTTAGGGAGATGCTGATTGCTTAAAGTGTTTAACTTGCATGTGTAACTTGCGTTTGGAAGGATATTTGTCATGTAGAATAAATACCTTGAAATGAAACCCTTGAAACTGTGAATAGGGACTTTTGGGTGAAATGCTTTGACAAGTCAAATACCACATATTCCTGAAAGTTCCAGAAAGTGTGCCTTATTCATTTTGTCTCCTATTCAGATTTATACCAATTTTTTTCAGTATCTCTACCTGATGAAAGCGACATTTACTTGTAACTTCACCATCAGCCAGCCATGCGGTGTCAGCTGTGGAAAGACTGCCTAGTAGTCAAGGACCTCTTTCCCTCTCCTTTGTATACCACACAGCTGATTCTATAAAGCCACAAGATTGTTCAACATGTTCTTGCTATAGCTACAGTCACAGGCTCTGTAAAAGACCATCCAGCTGCATCATCACAAAATTGGTCTTTTTATGCTCAGCTATATGTAAAAAGTTACACATGCTCCAGCCAGGAATTGCATTCGTTTCATCACTTGGATTTGAAATTTTCTGGCCTGGTGTCAGACCAACAAAAATAAACAGATGTTATGATTGATGACCTGAATACTGCCAACCTGCCTTTGCAGGCAGTGTCATTGAGTTGAGTAACTGAGGTGTCCAGACTGCAAACACAGCTTTGGTTAACCTACTCAAGTCATGATTTAAAGCCTTGGAGAGCTAATGTGTGGGTTTTAGGAGGAGTTTGTGCTTTCATATAACTATAGCTGACCTATGAGTGATTATAATTCATTAATCTTCCAATTTAGTTTTTGGAAAATTAAAAAAATTAGAATAAGTGTTAGGAAAAAATCAGTTTAAAGTTGTGCCCAGAGTGCACAGAAGAGCATGAAAGTTATTTGACAGCACGAAGACTGCTGCATTATTAGAATAGAATATTCTAGCTAGAAGCATTGTTTTTTCAAATGTATGGACTTTGGATACTACATTGAGTTGGGAACAGAAGAATTTACAGAGTAGCTATTAGATTTTTAATTTGGGAGAAACAATAGATACAAGAAATATAAATAGTAAAAATATATTGACAAACATATATACACACACACATATATATAAATCTAGTGAAAAGGTGTCACTGCCCACGGCAGTGGGTTTGAATTTAGGTAATCTTTAAAATCCCTTCCACCCCATCCCATTCTGTGGCTCTAAGCAGAAATTAATTTTGTTCATGAAAAGGTTTCCTGTAGGTTGCTGCAATTTTCCTGCTCTTATCTGTAGTTTCTCAAGTGTTAGACCGACCTGGTTTGGAGCTGTCTGTAGGAACAGGATACTCTATAAAGCTTTCATCAAGTAAAGGTACTGGATACTCCTCAAGGCCTTTGAAGCTGTACAAGAATTTCAGCAGGAATGCATCAGTACCTTTTAGGATGAACAATTGTATTCATATTCTGGCCTTTCCATTATCTCTTTTGGCTTATCCCATTTCTGGCCCAAGATGATGGAACAAGTGAATCTGAAATAATATCAAGACTTCCTTATAGAGATTTGCTATTCAAGCAATTCCATAGGTGGGACAGCTGCAGCTTTATCTGAGTGTTAATTGTTTAAACATTACCTTGCATACCAATGGTTCTTCCTGCAACATATGTAACGTATGGAAAGCTTATGGAAAGAGGGGAAACTCATAGCTTTCCTTTCACCAGACTTTTTTTTTTGTATCCCATTCATATTTTTTGATCGAGAATGCTAAGTCAGTGCAGAAAGAAAATGTTTCAAAATGTCTGCATTGTGTAGTATCTAAGGCGCATCTCCCCAGAAAGTCCATCTGGGGCTAAGATGAGATAAAATAATGTTAATAGAAGATGATTGTGGCCTCATGTTGCAGAAACAACAATCTAATTTTAAAGCATTCTTCCCTCTCTGCCCCCAAAAGCAAAAAAAAAAGATGCAAAAAGCATGCTCTAGGGCGTATATGACATCTGTATATATGCATGTCTGTATGTATTTATGTTGTTGGGAGATAATTTTTTATTTTAAGGTGCCTCCTGCTTTGCCCAACGATACTGGGCCCAGCAGCTCCCTGACTATGGCACATGGTCGAGCACCAATACATGTACAGGTGTAATCATGGATAACCTCAATGTGTCAATATGTTATATTGCAATAAACATAAATAACATTAATATAAGGTGGTGTGTAACCTCGCTATGTAACTGTCTTGCAACACTCTCGTGAGGTATTCATGCAAAGACTTGTCAGAAGATACCACAGAATCAGCAAGGTCCGTGTTAGATTTCCTTACATTAACAAATTCTTCTGGAATGATAGAAAAGACAGGCATGCTGTGTAACTTTTTCACTGTATTTTATAGCAATTATTCATGTCAAAGAAACTTATACGGTCAGGCCACCAAAGTTTGATTCAGAACTTTAAAACTGGAAGTTGGTGTTTTCTGCTGTAGTGAGTATGGTTCATATTTTTCTGTACCGTTGTTCTGTATTGACTCCTGTCTGTTCCTTGTTTTTTTCTCTATCAGCTTTCTCCCTTTTTGGTCCTTACTTTTTGTTCCTGTTTATATGTGCTTGTCTGTTTCCCTTCTCAGTTTCATCTGTGAAGAGTCATATCTTCTATCAATTTGTATTTGCTGGGGATCCTGAAAGGTGGTTCTGTCATCCTTTCACTCCACTTCTTTCCAGTCTAGGGTTTTTCTTCTAGTTTCAGATGGCCAAAGTGAGGAGAGGCTGGTGGTCATCCTGCCAGAGAGTGTTGAATGTTGTGCTTCCCACTATCATTTTCTCCTTTCTCAACTGGCCATATTGGGTGTAGAAATGTAGGGAATAGAGTGTGCAGGCAGTCTGCAACTGATGTTGCTTTTTGCAGAGTTGTCACTTATATAGGCTGCTAATAAACTTAAATTTTACAAGTTCTGTGTGAGTAATCCAAATGTGGTGGGTTGGTTGTTTTTTTTTTTTTTTAATTACTACTTCTATCTTGACACTTTTTGCAACTTCTGGCTTTAGTGAATTCTTACTCTTCTGAACTCCTGCAAAAGTACTTAGTGTTTCATTTTTGTAGAAGTGTCTTGTGGAAAGACTCGTATTTTAACTGTTGTAAATATATCTTGAGAACAAAGCCTGTTCCAAATGTTTTACAGGTGAATTCAGTACGTACAAATGAATATGTCATGTAGGAATAGGAGTTAATGCTGAGAATCACCTTGTGTAGGAGCTATCAAACATCTCAGTCTGGAACAATATTGAATTCCTGTTATGCTGGTCAAGATTCAGACTGGCGCTCTGCAGATAACTCACTGTCCCTAGCAATATTTGGAGACATTGCTTCTTTGAGAAGTGTTAATCTTAGACTCCTGAGAAGGAAGCTCACTTTCTTAAACAGACTGTGTATGAAGCAATAGTCTAGTACTTTTGCACTTTGTTAGCTCAGTTTCTCTCTTGTATAAACCTCAGCTTCTAGTAATTGCTAAACTTGGAAATATGAATAGCAGACTGTACTTAAAAATGAAGAAAAAGCTGAAGTTTATGATCAATGGATTTGCAGTAGACCTTCTCCAATGCTTTATAGTATATATTCAGTTTCAAATTTTCTTATATCCTTTCTGGCTCATTTTGATTCCCAGAATAGGATATCACTACCAGAAACTTTTTGCATCATCATAAAACTGTGTTTATCAGGGCCAACACAGAAGTCTGACAGTGTACTATCTCCTGCAGGATTTTTCCCAGCCACAGCCTCATTTCACAAATGTTCAGTCAGAAATCACAGATTATATGTCCTCATAAGAAAGGCAGTTCATTGTTCTCATAGCTTTGGAGCGCAGTCGTGATGCTTATGGTAACCTCAGGATTATCTGTGAGCTGTACAAACTCACTTGAGTTTGCTGCAGCTTGTAGTTGTGCCTCATGTTCTGCAGAGCCCTCCTGGAAGCTGGTATTTGTGGCATAGTAGCATCATTCCTGACCTATCCCCCTGCCTTGGAAACTCTCTCTTCTGTAACTTTGCTCTGTAGCAAGAGCTGCTTCTGCTTGTTTAATGGAGTGAAAGAACCATCAGTTCCTTCAGAGTATTTACTGCTCTGGCCTCTCAGTGTACGAGAGACTTAGACGAAAGATTAGGGGAGACTTTTGACCAAGGTCTGTCATGACAGGATTAGGGGCGGTGATTTTAAATGGAAAGACAGTAGGTTTAGATTGGACATAAGCAAGAATCAGGAATAAGGAATTTCTGATGAGGGTGGTGAGACGCTGGAACAGTCTGCTCAGACAAGTGATGCTGCATCGTTAGTAATGTTCTGGGCCATGCTGGACAGGGCTTTGACCAAACTGGTCTAGTGCCCCCTCAGCAGGGCTTTGGAACTGGGGTGACCTTTGAAGGTCTTGTTCTAACTAGACTATGCTCTGACCTACTTAGTGGAGGAATTACTGGCCAAGAACCTCTTAGCTACTTGCTAAAAGGAGTATCATTGTTCCAGTTAAGTGGTCTTCTCATTATCATTTAGTTTTTACAATTTCCCAATGTAATGTAGGTATTAAAAGTAAATTCTACTTTGTAGAGATTTGATTCGTATGTGGGATAGGAATGAGTTTCACCCTTTTTGCTTCCAAAGCAATGGAATAAATAATGTCTGTATATAAATGTTTAGTCTGAAAAGACAGGTTTTGGATCTCTCATTGCAAGGACATTGAGGTGGTGGAGCGTGTCCAGAGAAAGGCAGTGGAGATGGTGAAGGGCCTGGAACACAATTCTTAGGAGCAGTTGTGGGAGCCAGGTTTAGCCTGGAGAGGAGACCTCAGGGGTGACCTTATTGCTTGCTTCACCTGCCTGTAAGGAGGTTGTAGCCATCTGGGATCTGTCTCTTCTCCCAGATAAGTAGAGGTGGAGCAAAGGGAGCTGGCTTCAAGTTGTGCCGGGGGGGTTCAGGTTGGATATCAGGAAAAGTTTCTTCACTGAAAGAGTGGTTAAACATGGGAACAGGCTGCCCAGAGGAGGGTGGAGTCACCATCTCTGGAAGTGTTCAGAAAATAAGTAGACGTGGCACTTGGTGATACGGTTTAGTGGGCATGGTGGTATTCAGTCAGAAGTTACACTTGATCTTGGAAGTCTTTTCCTACCTTAATGGTTCTGTAATGTAGATGGAAGAGAGAAAACAGTAAATGAGTAACACTAAGCACTAGTTCATTTCGATGTTGATGGCCCGTTGAGGATGGCAGAGTGTAATTAAAGGGAGAAAAGCAAAGCAAATACTGAAGCACAGTACAAAACAACACAAAAGACATGCCTAAGAGGGAATAGTGATTGATAATGATTTTTTAAATTTTTGTAACAACTTGTGTAATTAACATGCTTGTGCACAGGTTACAGATGAAACCTTTTTATGCATGAGTCATGTTTCTAGGCAGTGTCACTGTTCTGCCAAAAATGGATTTCCTCTGTCCAGGTTTCTGTTACCTCAGAGTTATATATTGCTTTTATGTGATAAAGACACACCACACTGTATTGCAATATTACTCATTTATAGAGTCTGTGGAAGGAGTTTCAAACATGAATAAAACTGATCACTGCTTAAGCTACTGGGGAAAAAAAAAGTAAAGGAATGATTTTGTTGCTCTACACTCCTTTTTCATCCATCTGAGATGATAGTATTCGAATCATGCAGACTTCAGCGATTTACATTTGAGCTGTTCTAGGCCATCACATGACACATCTGGGTAAATGTTGTATGGATAAATGGGCAGGGATATGGAATTGTCAGGAGAGCTTGTATAACTTTACCATAAGAGATCAATTGGTCAACAGTGATAGCTTGTCAGCTTTATTTTTAGTTTCATTCCTCTGTATACCTCTTTTTTGTGCTTCACATTGCCTTCCTAGCATCCATGGGGTTTATGAATATGTTGATCTTTTACACAAGTGAGTGACTGTTCATCAGAAGACAGCTTGCCAAACCATGAAGCTGTGGTTTTACTGACATAGCCAGTCATTCAGAACAGTGGCAGCAGCATGCTGAGCTCAACTTTAGATGTTGACTGCTTTTATTTTGCTCTGTTGAACTTTATAAGTCTGTATGAACTGACAGAATGTCTAAGTTCTGTTGTGTCTTTCCTACTGTGTGAAGCAATGTAGTCCCAAAGCTGTGGGGATATATTGCCCTGTAAATAAAGAAAACTTCTCTTAACAAATAGACATTCTGATTTCTGAGGTGGGAAAGTTGTGCCTAGTTATATATAATCCTAAAAATTATTTTAGCTGGACAGTTGCAGGGAAAAATAATCCTTGCTTTTCTCATATATCATGTTTATACAGTGAGTGTGTGACTGAATGTGGTTGTGAGGAAAAATTGCTCTTGGCACTGTTACAACACTTCAGTTTCTCATATTTCTGAAATTTTAAGGTCTTCCAGCTAGCAAGTCTTTGTGAAAGTGTCACATTATCATAAAATCATTTGCCTGCCTTTGCTGCAAGAGCAATCGAACGTTTTAGCTGGATTGATGTGAGCCTTCTGATATTTGTGGGATGAGTTAATTGTTTTTGCTTATTTGAATGGTTACATGAATGCAAACTTAGTATAAAAATCTGTTTGTCTTTATTTTCAGTATTGGAATTAATAGACTGTGATGTTTTTTAACAATTACAGCTGATGTAATTTTCTACTGCAGGCAGGCACTTTTGAATTTGACGTAACAGTGGCTCTAGAGGCTGCTCAAGGATTAGAGGTGGGATTACATGATTGCATTTGCAGCCAGGTCATATGCTGGGCATGTTTACAAGCCTATAATGGATGCCTATTAAATAATAGGTATGTGTGGGATGGGATGTTAAAAATCACGTTTTTGCATAGTTAATCCTTTGTGTGAAGCAACTCAGATTGAATTTTTAGCTTCAAATGCCATGCTTCTATACAAGCTGATTTACAAAAATGTTGCTCTTCAACAGCTTTTCTGTTGTGTGTTTGCAGTCTGTAGGAAGTACCACAGTAATAATACACCTTAACATCTACTTGAGTACTGAAATACAGAAGTGGAATTGGGATGTGATGATGCAGTAATGGCTAAAATAATATTTATTTGTTAAAACAGCAGTAGCTAAAACCCCAAAGATACTAATAAAGTGCTAATGAAGTGCTTTCTAAATATGTTTTCTGAGTTAATTAGTCTCTTGTCTTCTCATGTGTTACTGTTGGCAAGCAGTATATGGACAGTATCCTGGCCTTTGGAAACATTTAACCAATGTGTCAGCAGAGATGTAGGGGGTGTAATCATTCCGGTGATAAAGAGCTGCTGCTTGTAATCAGTTGGTCTGTCATAGTTTTCAGGAAGAGTTTTTGTAGAGGATAGTGTTAGTGTTGTTTGGAAGGTGAGCAAGATGGGGAGTTCAAAGTGCAGTTTCAGTTCTGACCTGGTATCTGTCTAAGAAGTGTTTGGACAACCCTGTCAAGCATGGTGTGATTCTTGGGACTGTCCTGTGCAGAGCAAGAAGCTGGACTTTGATATTCCTTGTGGGTCATTTCTGACTCCAGTATATTTATGATTTTGTAAGCTGATTTCTTATTACTGTGTTCTGCCTTTTGACTGTTTCCTCTTACACTTCAATGCCCAGCTGTTGTTATAAAACTCTTAACAATTAAATTTAAATTTTTAAGACCTAAGAAACTGCCTTCCAGGTAGCCTGTTTTCTGGAAGTTCACTCAGGAATTACTTAATTGCCCCATACATAGTAATTGTATAAGCGCACATCAGTACACAATTTATACATTTTCCAATAGTATTTATTGACTTATTTAGTATTCATTGACATAATTTAGTTTCAGTTGGATCTTACTCCTGGTGATTTAGGTGTCTTCATTTTAATTGATTTAGTGCTTCGAAAACGGCAAAAGTGGAATAGATTCCCTTCTCAACGTATTTGAGCAGATCTTGGGGAGGATCAATACTGTAGTAGTTCTGCTTTTTTATTTATTTATTCAGAAAGGAGGCATCAGTTGATTGATAAAACTGTTGGTTGTTTTCTTAACTTGTAATATACACAAATGGCTTAAGGGAAAGATTAAATGTAAAGATACTGTTTTCATGTACATACCATTTGGGTATTTAAAAGGTGTGAAAAAACAAATTATTGTATTTCTTTAGGGCTTGAGACACGGTTTGCATAATCCCTGAGATTCACTGAGTGGCTCCTGAAGTCAGCTCAGTGTGTTAACACAGCAGGACCAATTCTATGACAATATGCTGTGGTTTTGCCATTAGAACTGCCGTGTGTTTAGCACTGCTAATTTATTCCATCTTCATGAGATACTTTTCATCGAGACTTTGGGTACTCTCAACTCCTTCCTGACAGCTACAGATGAAGCATCTTGTTTTCATTTTGACTTTGGGTTGGTGTTTGATGCATTGAACTTTCAGTAATTACAAGGCTGGTCATGTAAGACACCTCAGTGTGTCCTGTAGCCTGTGAATGCTGCGGAAGAAAGTCTTTGAAGGATTGTTTTCCTAGCCTGTTGTGGCTCAGCAGGAGTTCTTGTCTAAGCATCTCAGCTGTGTAGCCTTTGCTGTAAGCCCTTGGCTCTCTGAATAACTTGCTTCTCTGCCTGCCGTGTGCTGTGGAGCAACATGGGAAGTGAGTATTGTATTCCAGCCAGTTTGTGCCTGCTTAGAGTGGAAAATGTGCAGTCAGCTGTAGTCAGGTCAAGTACAATAAGCTGAACAAAATGCTGGACAATAGGTAGGACAAAAGGCTGGGCTTGTACATAATGACAGTAGTAAATTTTGTGGTATTGGCTGGGGGGGGAAAAAAACAACAAATTTCCACAGTAGCTTAGCTATGTAATCCAAGGACTTCAGAATGTGTTTGTGTGTTTGTCCATGCTTTCCAACAGTTACTTTGGGTTTCTTGTAGACTTTTTAAGGCTATCTGTGTAACTGTAAAGGCTGGAAGCTTCAACTCCTCAAAATAAAAATGGAACTTTGTTACCCATTGTCTGATAAAATCCATAGTTGGCCAGTTACTGCCAGTTACTTTATATTATACCTCTACTCACCACATATATTTGGGAAATGTTAGAAAACAGAAAATTAACTTCTATTATTTTAAAATTGTAGTAGAAAAAACATTGAATGTATTGATGATGGCTCTTCAGTCCACATGTTGCGTTTACACAGTCACCTGTGTTACATTTAAACTTTTTTTTGAAGAGAGAAGTGATGCAAAGGCTCTTGCTGGTGCAAGTGAAATTCTTATAATTATTAACTAATGTTTCAGATGCCATCATTTGTTATTCCACAGAGGTTTTAACTGCAATCTAGTCTGGTAGGGTACTCCTTCATTACTGCATTTTGCTTCCTGGGATAAGGAGAGTTGTCTAGAAACACATAGAGCTTGGTTGCTGTCAGGTTTACTTTGAGTATTGTTGTGATGCTCTGCCTTTTTGTTCATCATTTACAAAAAAAAAAAATTAGTTTTATAAAAGATCTCCTATTACAAGTGTAGATAGGAATTTTCTGGTGGAAGCTGGTGGAAGCTCCATTTCCTTTTAAAAAAAAAGCATTATTGCAGTGGACAGAAATGAATTGTGATGTACAATATAAGTTTATTGCTGTATTTCTTAAGTCAGAGCAGGATAATTCACATAGCTCACTGTTCTTTAGACTTGTCTCATTTATCTTGGAAAAGTGTGTGGTGTGGCAGGTGTCATATTGGCTACTGGAATACATGGGATGGGGCAAAGAGGGACCCTTTATGTGTGCACAAGTGGTGTTCAGTGAATGCTGAGTGCAGCTGAGAGCTGTGCACTTGCAGAGCCATGGATTGTAGACCTGCTTTTTTTTACCCCTAAAACTTTACCAAAGCTGTTTTTTTTACCCTACACCTGACACTCTACTTTTCTTTGAAGATATATTTTCCTGTCTATGAAAATGAAGAAACTTTCAGAGGAAACTTGAAATTTTAGTGCCTAGAGGTATGTGTGCGTTTGCTGGTCTGTTGGGCTGCTGGAGGCTGCTGCTGGAAGTTGAACTAACAAATGAAAAGCTGACTGGACTACCTGTGCTATGTGCCACCCACAGTTGCACTGAAGTCAAGATAAGAATGATTTTAACTTGGGACTTTGGGTAGCTAATACATTATTAAACACCAGCTCTGCTGGTATCTGATTTTCGTTTCCTTTTTGAACACAGCAATGCATTCTCTGCAGTTAAGAATTCCACTGAGCAGTATTATTGGAAAGGCTTTTGAAGCTTAGCAGTGATAGATGTGTAACAGGGGCTGTGTCATGCATCACCTCATGCAAAGTTTTTGTGAATCTTTCCTTAGACATCAGCTGCCTTTTGGTTACTGCTGTGATCATGAGCCACAAGAGCAAAAAGTGTTTGTTGCATTTGCCTTCCAGTAGTCCTTGGGTATTGAAGTTCAGATAGAATCCTTTTGTTGTTGAATAAAAAATTTTGAAATGGAAAGAGATTTAGGGGATTTTGTTTGGTTTGGTTTTTGTCATTTGTTATGTTAGTATGAATGTAACAGGTACTTTATGAAAATCTTACGTAGATGTTTATCTAGTCCTGGAAAGGGCTCTTTAAATTCTGTTCAATTCTTATTCAGTTTCACAAAAATTGCTTCTGACATCTTGGATTTGTAGTGATGTAAAGACAAAAGAGTTTGAACCCTATGAATAGGGGAGTATTTTTTGGATAATTATGCTACTTAATTTTCCAGCCTACTGCTAGCATGTTGTGACTAAGACATCTGTACTTGGTGATAACTTCAGACTTTTCTGTGGACTGTTCAGAATTTCACTGGGAGTAAATATAAAACAGTTGTATTTTATGCAGGTCACACTAATTAAAGTTACACATGGTGCCACAGTGGGACTGAGTAAAGACCTGAACTAGCACATTCCAGTGCAATGCCATATAGACATATCTGTGGTATGTTAAGTGTTTTAATGTTACTATTTGAGACATAATTATTCCCACCCTTATGTTTAAGGTATTGTCTCTCTTGGTAGTTAAAATGCATTACGGTAGTTTTTCTACATAAGCAGTTTGGGAAGTATGAGAAGTTGTGATGGCTTAAAAGATTGTGTTTTCTTTCTTACAGAAAATGCCAGAAGCCTCAGAAGACCACAATCATTGGAAGGCCTGTTGACTTCCGTTTTCTAGTAATCTGGAACATCATCCATCTGGCATGGCGCAGGGCAGCCAACAGCTCGATGTGCAGGTACTCCATGATCTCCGGCAGCGTTTCCCTGAGATACCTGAAGGGGTGGTGTCTCAGTGCATGCTTCAGGTACGGTGAGGAGTCTGTGTGTTTTATTTTGACATGAACTATGAGTTTAGTATGAAAACCTTTTTTAGTAGTACATGTGGAGCATAGATTTTCATTCTTCTGATTTTATTTTAAAAGGTTGGAAGACTCCACTACTTGCATTTCTGTCTTGTGTTTTAGGTACAAAACTTTTGTCATTCTTGACTTAGGTTTGTGGAGGTTAATTTGCACTGATGTTTTTTCATTGTCTGTGTGACCTGTGGCTGTATGCATATGGATAATAAAGAAAGTGGCTAATGGGATGTTAATTGATGATGGCTACATAAATAACATACATATACTGGAGAAGGTTTTAGTAAACAGTGACTCATCCTTCCAAGACAAGGAGCTGGACTTAACTAGCAATCTGACAGTTTTCCCTCTTCATGGTATCTTTTTCCATGGCTCTCCAGAGGTGTAGTTGTACTTCTGTCTTTCTAGGTCAGGTGGTGGTTCTCCTCCCTGTGCTCCTTTTCCTTTCCATATCATCCTTCCATCTTCACCTAAAATCAGAAATTGGAAGTGATAATAAGTTACCACATGTAATAAGTTCTGGTCATCTGGGAGTACCTTCAGTTAATGGGAAGATTCAGGAATGGAATAGAAACATGCAAGATATGATTTGGCCTTGTGTGGCCATGGCTGAGGTTGGAAAGCTGTATTTGCATCCTGCTTGTCCCTGGTACATGAGTAGGTTTACTTAGAATAGGGGTTGTAATTTTTGCATTTTGTCTTCTAAACTATACAAATAAAAATTAATTGTTTTCAATGTAAAGTAGGGGAAGTCCTTCAATTTAATGCTTTACTTATCCTGACAGTCATATCTTCTGTACTGCTAAGTACATGATCATTTGGATGTACTGTGTCATAGACATTTTTAAACTGATAAAATTAAAGAACTCCTAATGCTGCAGAAGCATATGGTATTCTGTATCTGTAATATGGCATTCTGGATAGCTAGTTAACTTTGCACAGCAAATATTTGTTTTTAAGTATAGATTTTGTTTCCAAACCCATCTTATATTTAAAGATGTGTGAGCTGGTTTCTAGTAACCATTTGCAGTAAATACTCTAGATTTAAATCATTTTGGAGTTTTATACCTGTCAGAAATTGTGGGTCCTTTGAAATGACAAATATATTCCATACCCTGATAAAATCAGATCAGAGCCTGTCCTGTATATGTTCCCTTCACCTGCACCGTGACCAAGTGACCTAAGGAAGCTGAAAGCTCTGTTCATGAAGTTCTGTTTAGATGGCAAGTGGGTGGTAGTAGTGGCTCACTTTTTTGAGACTGCTGTCTTGGCATTGTGGTGCTGGTTGTTACCACAAGGTCTGGTTCCCACATACTCTGGTCTTAGATTTTTGGTGATATGCCTGGCTGTTCCCACTGACCACTGATGTCTAGAAGAAGAGCTCAGCATGAAGGGAGGTTGTCAGGGAGAAGTGTCTGTAGAGTGAGAGCTGTTCCTATTTAAGTGCTGGACTCTTGTGTCATGTTTAGTAGTAACTCTTCATATGAGAAGATACAGAATATGTGAGTTCATCTGATAGTGAAATCATATGAAATTTTGGGAAAATAATCTTCACTTTGGTATTAAGTCTGTCTAGGTATCAGTCCATGCGGAAGGAAATGTAACATGACTTTTCAGCCAGTGGCTGTTGAAAATTGTATCGCAATGCAATATGTATATATATATGTAATACATGCATACAAATTTATATATTGATAGTGTTTACAATAGAAGTGCAGCCACTATTAATGTATATTCCTTAGAATGCTAATTTTAGCACGCTGAGGAAGGCAGGAGTGCATGTATAAATATGTACACACTTGCCATGGAAGAAGGTGCTCACTGTCACAGTCTTGGGTCATGTTTAACAAATTTAAGGTGCTAAGGGTCATATTTAGTTGAACTTAGAGTAAAATTTGTTTTCTTTAGCTACTATTTAAATTAAAATCTGAACCACAGCTGATGGAGGCCATTATATGATAAAGTGGGGAGAAAAAGAAGTCCACCATCTGAAACACTTTCTAGTGATTTTACTCGTTTGGTTGTGTTGTTCTTTTAACAGACTACATTAAGCTAAAATGAGTGGAGAGGGCAAGAAGGGAAAAGGAATTCCTCATTATATTTCTCATTTGATTCATAATTTGTCTGTATAGTTTCAACTGCCAGCACCACAGAACAAATCAAACACTGAAAAGGGTTTTTTGGTTTCTTGCTGATGTGCGAATAAACCTTTTTTAGCCTTAAGCTTGAAATTCTTATAGGCAGTTTAAATTTGGTTGGAATTGTAATATTCATTATGGAATCCCCAGTACTTCTTCAAGCAGTACTTTGATTTTGTTGTTGAGGTATATAAAATGTTGGGTTTTTAAATTTCCAGGTGAAGAGAAATAGTCAGGTAAACCATAAACTGAAAGTGGAAACAGTGAACACTCAGATAAACGTTGAAATGTTATCTACATTTTTGTTTTGCTTTTCCAGAGTTTGCAATTTTGATCTAATTTAATTTGATTTGTGTGGTTATTAGAAACAGTTAATTATACAGACTTATTCCTTGAAGAACATACAGAGAGTTGGTTTTTTTTTAATATGTCGTAGTGTGACTAGTGTTACCAGGGCATTTTGCCAGATGCAATGTGAGATATGTATTACTTGCATACCATGTAGCAAGTATGATCTTTATTTCGCAATACCTTTGTATAGAATGTTACCCGTAGTTGTGTCCAGGCCAGGCCTAGTTGTGGCCTCAGCTGAATGTTGAACTGGTGGCTGTTTCCTGTGCTCTGTGGCAGTAATAGGTGTCTGTTCTTGCTCCTAGAACAACAACAACCTCGATGCCTGTTGTCGAGCCCTGGCACAGGAGAGCAGCAAGTATTTGTATATGGAATACCACAGCCCTGATGACACCAGAATGAATAGAAATAGCCTTTTGCACATTAATCTGGGTATTCATCCTCATACCAGCTATCATGCGGGGGATGGAGCTCAACTTAATGGTGGTCGTACACTGGTACACAGCTCAAGCGATGGACACATTGACCCGCAGCGCACGGCAGGTAAACAGCTGATTTGCTTAGTTCAAGAACCACATTCTGCTCCCGCCGTGGTGGCAGCTTCTCCCAGTTACAATCCATTTTTCATGAATGACCAGAATAGAAATGCAGCTACTCCTCCTCCACAGCCACCTCCACAGCCATCTTCCATACAACCAGGAATGAACACGTCTGCTATGCAAGGCCCTCCCACGTATATGCACATACCTCGGTACAGTACAAATCCCATTACTGTTACAGTATCACAAAACCTCCCCTCTGGACAGAGTGTACCCAGAGCTCTACAAATTCTTCCACAGATTCCAAGCAATCTTTATGGGACTCCTGGCTCTATTTATATTAGACAAACATCTCAAAGTTCTTCAGGACGACAGACTCCTCAGAATACACAGTGGCATTCATCACCACAGGGCCCAGTTCCACATTATACTCCTCGTCCTCTACCTGTATATCCACATCAACAGAACTACCAACCTTCTCAGTATTCTCCAAAACAACCCCAGATCCCTCAGTCGGCTTTTCGATCACCACCGGCATCCCAGTGTCCCTCTCCCTTTGGCTCTCCTCAACACCAAGTTCAACCACCTCAGCTGAGTCACCAGAGTTCACATGTTTTCATGCCTCCTAGTCCTTCCACTGTCCCACCCCATCCATATCAGCAAGCATCCCAGACTTTTCAAAAGCAAGGTGGTCACTCAGTATCATACCTTCCTCCTTTTGCTGGACCTAGTTTATCCAAAGGTTCCATGAATAAAATAGAAATTACAGTTGAGCCACCACAAAGGCCTGGGACTGCAATGAACAGAAGCCCTTCACCAATAAGTAATCAACCATCTCAACGAAACCAGCACCCGCTGTATACACCCACTACTCCTCCTTCAAGCTCTCCATCCAGAGGTATGTCAGGACAACCCAAACCTCCATTTAGTGTTAATCCAGTATATATTACCTACACTCAGCCAGCTGGACCTGCAGGTGCACCAACACAGTCTCCTCGGGTAATGGTATCTTCTCAGCCAAACCCAACCATTTTTAAAATCACAGTAGGTCGAGCACCGACTGAGAATCTTTTAAATTTAGTGGACCAAGAAGAGCGTTCTGCAGCACCAGAACCTATTCAACCTATTTCTGTAATCCCAGGATCTGGAGGAGAAAAAGGAAGCCATAAGTATCAGAGAAGTTCTAGTTCTGGATCAGACGACTATGCTTACACTCAAGGTAAATGTTTCACCCTGCAAATTGTTGTGTTGTAAAATGCATTTTCAACCTGCTTTTGCTACTTAGTGAGAATTTTTGAACCTGTATAGAGAAAAATAGAAACTGTGTCAAAAATCAGACTGTTTTTTCTGATTTCTCTTTTTTTAGATACTGCCAAATTTCAGTCTAATACATAAGGAATTTCTAAGGGTCTTAACGTTGCTTTGCTTTTAATGTTAGGGGACTTTCTTAAAACACTGCAGTTAACAATGATAAGTAGTTTGTTCATCTACTGTGTGTCAGTTTTGTCAATTCTGCATTGAAGAACTGAGTCATAAATTTGCATGTAGATTTTTATAGTGTTTTGTATTTGTTCTGTATTCAAGTGTTTCAGAACACCTGAAGCACTGGCTCCTGCATTTGGTTTAGATTAAAGAATATTAAGTGAAAGAGAGATAAGAATGCAGCTAAAAAAACTTTGTCAATATAAATATTTTTTAAAGGTAATAAAATTTAAAAAAAAACTTAAGTTCACTTCTTAGAGTTTTCAAAAAGGAAGAAGAGATTGGCAAACAAATTTTAGGATGCGTTCTGCTGCACGGGGATAAAACATAGTTTTAATGCCATATACAAATGAAGAATGTGATAATTTGGTAAAGAAAAAAAATGTGAAGTTAAACCCTAAGCTGAAAACTTACTTTCCTTGGAGTCATCTGCTGTATAGATTTGAAACATTTAGAATTGAGCAAATGAATCAATCTGCAAGCATTCAAACCAGTCATTTGAGTAATGACACAAGGATAACCTGCAACAGGTATTTTCTGGATTTGTGTTTGGAAAGAAGATTATTTTCATCTGTTGTTCCTTCTAGCTTTTTTTTACTTCAGATAGCTGAAGTGAGAGCTTATAGTGCTGCTCTGTAGTTCTTGATTTCTTATTTCATTTACTGCCTTTTGAGCTCTTCTGACTCATCAGCAAAGCTGTTTTGTACCTCATAGACCCAACTGGAAATTCTGTAGACCCAATTCTTTAGTAAGAATCAATACCAGTAGGTCTGTAACTGAGGTCTTGTACTTTGTTTTGTAGTGTTACTATTACGGCTTCAGTAAAGGTTGTCATTTTTGTGAGAAAATATAAGTAGTTTCACATAGCTGTGAAAAACATGTTCTGAAATGTAAAACCTGGTTTTGCCTTTGTGCCTTCCACTAGATTTGTGTCTCTGAAAAGCAAACCAAATAAAACTAATTAGTATATGCTTTTTGGGGTGTTTGCATTTGTGGCAATACCTACCAGAGCTTTTTTTTAATTGCTGTATTCTGAACTCTTGATAGCAATAAGTTGTAGAAGAATCAACATTTTACTACCACAAAGGAATCCTAGAAAAGAGTGTATTTAACAGCTTAATTTAGGGAACAAGTTTATTTAATTTTCTCTGGAATGTAAGCCATTATAAAAAGTGTTACCAGAAATTCATTCTGGTGTCTGTACTTTGACTGCTTCTTTGTAACATGAGTCATATTTGATGAGTTGTACTAGAGTATAATGTGAAGCTCTGAAATGTAGTCACACTGCATTAAATTGAAGGAATCACACGGAGACAGGGTTTGGTAACAATAGTGGAAAATCATTCAGTCTGGTATCTGCAGTTCTTTTCTTAATTCTGCTTGCATGACTTATGCTACTTAAAAAAGTAGGTGCCTGTAGTGTAAAAACACCTGATGTTATTCTCGGCTGTGCTTTTTGGTGTTTATTCTTTGGCCATGAATTGCTGAATTGCTACATTTTTGTGCAGAATGCTGATACCTGTTTCTAACAGGTTGGGGTGTTCTGCTTTTGCAGTGAGTTGTCATGTTACTTATTTTTCTAATTCTTTTTAGCTCATATATTAATATTCTTGGATATTATGTGCTTTTCCTTTACCTTTATTGGATGCAGTGAAGAAAAGGCAAGTTCTGGCTGGGGCTTTTCATGAAGTAGTATTTTGCAGGTTCTACAGCGTCCTTACTTTGAACAGTTTGCTGGAACATTGTTATATGAGCAGCATGTTTGTCTGAATACCCACATCAAATGTCTTATTTTTCTCTGTCCTAGCAGACTTCAATCAGGTAAAACCAGCCTGATCAGAAAGGATTAAGCATCACACTGACTTGGCCAGCTTTGCATCATAATGAAGTACTGAGAAATACTCTTCTTTAGGAAACTGAATATTGCCTTCTAGCTGGTCAAAATTATTTTGTTTGGTTCTCTGGGAGCCCAGCATCAGCTTGTGACTGAGAGTCATAAATTTCAGTACCATGATGAAAATGAGGGAGTGACTTAACAGCAGAGAGAGGCTGGGAAATCAGTCTCTTATAAAATTAACAGTCCAAAGCACCTGAGCCAGCTCACATTTTTATTTTCTGGATTCTCTAGTTTATTTTGTTGCAGCTCTGTAGTTTTACCTCTGAACCCTGGGGAACTTAAAGTATTGAGGATTACAATATTCCCTGAAAACCTAAGACTACTTAAAAGTTATATCACATTTGTAATAGCAGTGAGAAAAACCAATTTGGGACTGGCATTTGGCTGAAGTCTCAAGGCTGCTGTTGAACAGCAGGTATGAAGTGTGTGTTATCTTCTGCTCTTACCTCTGGTTTTTTGTTTTGTTTTGTCAGTAGAGTATTAGTATAACTAGGTTGCTGTTTCATCCTGAGAAGCTGTCTCCTTGTACAGGTGCCTTTGTATTTTTGAGACGAGAAAGACCAAAGGCAAAAAAAGAAGCTTTGACCAAAATGGTAATAACAACTTCAAGTTACTGTATAAAATGTGTTTTTATTCTGGAAGAACTTTGTTCTAAATTGTAGTTCATTTGGCATGAAAGCATCTCCACACTGATATTTGGCTGCATGTCTACGATCACCTTTTTTTTTCCAGAAAGGTCACTCATGAATCTTATGCATAAGTTAAGAACTCAGTGTTCCAGGTTTTTATATACTAGTAACTATTTCTTCTATGTAAAACATTAGCCTTGCTGTTACATCAACGAGCAAGGATGGAGAGATTAGCAAAGGAACTGAAGCTTGAGAAAGAAGAGCTTGAACGCCTGAAGACTGAAGTCAATGGTATGGAGCATGATCTGATGCAGAGGCGGCTTCGAAGAGTCAGCTGTACAACTGCAATTCCAACAGTAAGCAATTTGTTAGTATTTTAATTCAACATACATGTTTATTTTTTGTGTTTTGATGAAACTAAAGTACTGTTCAAAAAATACTTCTGAGTATAAAATCTTCAGTCTTTGGAGACACTAAGTACTTGACTTGTCATAAGCTAATTCTTGTAGTTTATGAAATGGTTGTGTGTCTAGTTTTCTTAGTGTTCTAAACTTCAGCAGATTGTATGCATGTGCTTTTGAGGACCACAGAACTGAATACACTTGGTTTCCTAACAACCAATAAAAGTATGTCCAAGTCAATTCAATAAGTCTTAGCCATACAGAACTTGTGTTCATGCAGGAAGGTTTAAGTTTTGTTTTTAAAAAGTTATTTTATTGAGTATTTGCTTCTCATAGACAGTATTTCTCATTTGGTGTGTGCAGGATGTGCCGAGTAACTTTTCAGTTGCAGTGTTGCCTAAAATAGTTGCAACTCTCCTATTTTCCTTGTTGATTCTTCTTATCTGTGTGACTTCCACCTGCAAGTGACTCTAGCCCAAACATGTGTGTGGCTCTGATAAGGGAATTCATCTGGCTGAAAAATATCTTCCACTGTGTGCAGTTGTTTAGCAAATCAGTTCAGACTTACTGGCTGTATTGTCAAATAATGCACACAGGTGTAGGCTGGAAGGCACAAAAGGGCCTTTAGCTGCTTAGCTACTATGGCTGTTGTGTGCCTCACCTGTTTCAGGGCAGCATTTGGCAGAGATGTACCTGGGAGAAGTACAGAGACACTGAGTGTGCCAGGATGAGGTTAGGAAAGCCAGAGACCAACTGGAGGTGAATCTGGCACAGGATTTCAAAGACCGAAAGAAAGGTTTCTGTTACTACCTAAGTGACAGCGGGAAGACCAGTGAAAATGTGGGCTCAGCAAATTGAGGGATGTGGTTATGTACGACATGGAAAAGGCTTGAGACACTGTATGAGCTTCTTGGTTCAGTCTTTGCAGTCCTTCAGGAATGCCAGGTCCCAGAGACCCTGGGAAAAGTGCGAAGCGGGGATGGTACACCGTCAGTGGAAGAGAATCGGGTCAAGGATTGCTTAGGCAAAGCAGGCATACACGAGGTCATAATCCTGGATGAGATGCACCTATGAGTGCTGAGGGAGCTGGCAGGTGTCATTGCAAGGCCACTCCAGATAATCTTTGGTTGACTAATGGTGTTTGGAAAAGTTCCCAAAGACTAGAGGAAAGCAAATATCACTGTTGTCTTCAAGAAGGGGAGGACGCAGGGAACTGCTGGCTGGTCAGCCTCACCTTGATCCTTGGGAAAGTGATTGAGCAGCTAATGCTGCTGACCATTTCCAGGCACGTGAAGGACAGGGAAGTAGTCAGCAGTAGTCACATAGATTGACCAAGGGGAAGCGAAGCTCGACCAATTTGGTAAACTTCTAGGATGCAAAGTCTGTCCTGGTAACCTAGACAGTGGTTATTGTCTGTCTGGATTTTGGCAAGACTTTCAGCATTGTCTCCTGTAAGATCTTCGTAAAGAAGTATGGGCTGGATGAGCACTTTCTTTCATGGAAAATGGGATAAGTAGCGAGGCCAAGAGTGTGGCAGTCAGTGGCACGAAGTCTGGTTGGAGGCTTGGCAGAGGAGTTGGACCAGATGACCTCCAGAGGTTCCTTATGACCTTGAATGTTCTGTGATTTTGTGACTGTGATGCTGGAATACATTCTGGGATAAAATGTGTTAGTGATTGATGCTGCTAGCATTAAGAAAGCTTTGCATTCCAGTAACATAGGGTTTCTTAATGATATGCAAATATATGCATTTAAATAACTGATTATGCTGTTAAGAATAATTACAATCCTTCATCATTGAAAGATTTAAATATACTGGGCTAGAAGGTTTGGCTTCTTGGAGCTCCTTGGGTTGATGCAAATGAATAAACTTTTGACCTCATTCAGTTATAATCAAGTAATAGTTAATGTGGGCTGCAGTTTGTATTCTGTTTTTGATTATCGTGATGCAAACTCAGGTAGCAAGTCATCCATTTATACAGAATGTAGTAGCATGTGTGGTTTTATAAACTTGAGCTCAGCTATTTCGTCTTACTAACAAATTTTAATATTAAGTAACTTGTTTGTTTTCCTTCTCACATGCCAAGAGAATGTTTTTTGAGGGCTGATGAGTTAGGTGTAGTGGGCCAGCCCACAGCTGGGCTTCTTTCAGTGCCTTATCTATACTCAGTTTTTAATAAACCTGTTAACAAATATATAGCAGTGTTATTTCTATTTCAAATAAGATGCTGACTTTCCCACAATTACTATTCTGGGATGTTTCTTTCTAGCCTGAGGAAATGACCAGATTGAGAAGCCTCAACAGACAACTCCAGATAAATGTTGACTGTACACTGAAAGAAGTTGATCTCCTTCAATCTAGAGGTATTGAATTGATACTTTTTAAAACCCATCATTTGGATAAGGTCACAAATGTTAATCTGGTGGAGGTTAGGAAGGCTCTGCAGAGAACTCTAAACAGGTTGGATCAATGGGACGAGGTCAATTTTATGAGTTTCATCAAGGTCATGTACCGGGTCCTGCCCTTGGGTCACAACAGCCCCAGGCAGAGCTACAGGCTGGAGGAAGAGTGGCTGGAAAGGTGCCTGGAGGAAAAGGACCTGAGGGTGCTGGTCAACAGCAGCTGAACATGAGCCAGGTGTGTCCAGGGGGCCAGGAAGGCCAATGGCACCTGGTCTGGATCAGCAATAGTGTGGCAGCAGGACCAGGGCAGTGATTGTCCCCCTGTACTGGGCACTGGTGAGGCCACACCTCAAATCCTGTGTGCAGTTTTGGGCACCTCACTACAAGAAAGGCATTGAGGGGCTGGAGTGATTCCAGAGAAGGGCAATGGAGCTGGGGAAGGGTCTGGAGCACAAGTGTGATGAGGAGCAGCTGAGGGAGCTGGGGGTGCTCAGCCTGGAGAAAAGGAGGCTCAGGGGAACCTTATAGCTCTTTACAATAATGTGAAAGGAGGCTGTGGTGAGGTGGAGTCTCTTTCCCCAGGTAACAAGTGAAAGATGAGAGGAAACAGCATCAAGTTGCACCAGAGCAGGTTTAAGTTGGATATTAGGGAGAATGTCTCGAGGGCAAGAGTTGTCAAGCATTGGAACAGGCTGCCTAGGGAAGTGGTGGAGTTGTCATCCCTGGAGGTACTTAAAAAAGCTGTAGAAGTGGCACCTGGGGACATGGGTTAGTGACTGACTTGGCAATGCTGGGGTAGTGGTTGGACTCAATGATCTTTGAGGCCTTTTACAGCCTAAATGATCCTATGGTTCTAATATGGCATGAGCTTAAATGTGAATATTTGGAGTTTTTAGAGTTCAATTTGTATTAGCAATGACAAATTACCTCTAAAAGGTGAGTGTTTTTTGAGTTGCAAACTAATAAACTTAACTTGCTAATACTTCTGTTGGCCAATTTAAATTCCATTAGTAAGAAAGTGGTGACATAAAATGACTTTGTCAAGAGCATATTTAAAAAAAATGATTCCTTGGTGAAGATCTTCTACTTAAAATTTTAACTTTTTGCTGACAAAGGCTGTGGCCAAGTAATACACAACTGAACAACAGATTGCAACCAAGAGGCTGGGTTTTTGAAAGTCTTTTTTGCAACAGAAATTTGTCTTAAATAGAATCAGGTAGATTAGGATATGCACAGTCCTTTTTTATCAAGGAAGTATCCTGTAGGAAGACATACATTTGACAGGTTTTCACAGCAATACAAAATGTTGAGCTGGAGTTGATTTTTCATTATGGGATTGCCCTGCTAATGATTACTGTGATTGAGAGAAGAGTAAAAATATGTGACAAAACTTGTGAAAAAGCTAAGATACAATGTCATAATAAAAAGATGTATAAAATAAGAAGCCTTTGGATGTTCATATTGCTGGCATAGGCATTTAAATAAACTTCAAGTTATACTTTCTTTTATGACAGGAAACTTTGATCCGAAAGCCACATGTAACTTCTATGATAGCATAGAGCCTGGTCCTGTTGTGCCACCAAAGCCATATAAAAAAGGTAGGTCAACAAACAGGCATCATCACCAAATCTGCATCACCAATCTGCATTTTTTTTTTTCTTTTTTAAGCAATCTCTCTGGTGACAGGAGGCAGCTCTACTTATTTAAATTTTCTATGTGTCAAACCAGAGCATTTCTTTAAGTGCAGTAAACCTGGCTGCAACTTGTTTTCCTCAGGCAGATTGTTGCAAATGAATGTTCTGTTAATACTACTTTGATTATATAAATAGTTATTCCCTATTAGAAAAAAGAGCTGAAACAGCCAATGTGGGATCCTATGCTCTGATACAGAAGAAACGGTGATCTTTTCCCTGAAAATGTTATGTGTGATAAGATTTATAATGTTATGTCTCCTCTTGCTGTAACTAGCATGTACTGCTCTCGTTAGTAGAAAAGAAGTAGCTCTTCTGAATCAGTAATCCTACAGTCTCCCTGACACTCCAAAGTTTGTAAAGGAGTTCTGGTTGCTGATAACACTCCACAAAGGTTTCTGTAGGTTAATTTTGAATACATATTAGGAAATTTCCCTCCTCTTTTGAAGCAAGTGTTTTACCCCCTCAATGTGATAAAATTATAATGGTGTGGAAATTTAAAGGAAAGAGAAGGCCTAGAACGGCTGCTAGTGGCTCAAAAAGGTAATACTGGGAGGAGTTTCCTGCATTAGGTGGTAGTGTCCAGGAAAGCAGTAGCATCATGTGAGCCATGGTGGGCAGGCAGCTGCCTGGGGTCACCTTAAATTGCAGTGATCTTGCAGTTGATAAAGGAATTGTTAACTCCGTGGTGCTTGAAGACATTATCTTAATTACCTTACCATATTTGATGTATTATTTCAAAGCAAAATAGTGTGCAAAACTCATGTGAAATAAGTTATTTTATTTGGCAGTTAGGAAAAGAGTGCCTTGTAAGGATTTATACACCCAGCTTCCAGGTTTTGTCTGTCAAGCTTATTAGAGATCAGTTATAGGGCTGCTGTACTGTATTCAGAGCTTGGATTTTTACATGAAGACATCTTTTTTCCTTAAATAATAAATATTGTTTAATATTGAGCTGTTGAAAGCGTGGGCAGATAGATGGGTGTGGGCAGACAAGGGTGTGCTCTGTGCTGCCATCTGGCCAGTCGATGGAACGCAGTCGAGTGCCCACACTGCCTGGCTTACGAGGAATTTGTTGAGGTCAAGCACTGCTGATGTGACTGTGCAGCTTCTGGGCTGGAATCTGTTTGCATCTGAGCAAAGAAATTACTTTTTTTTGCCTTGGTTTGTCTCTGAAGACTTAAGTACTCTTTGCACTAAGGTTGTCTTCAGTGATCTGCTGCATTTCTTAGCGGGTGGGGCAGCAACTGCAAATTACTTTGTGTGCGGTTGCAAATTGCAGGCCTTTGTTAGACATAAGTTCACAGATATATGGCAGCTGGGTATCCTAGCCGTACCTTCTAGGTATGTGCTAATGTTAATAAATACTAACATTTTCTAATGTGTTTTGTTTCCACATCCTGGAAGTATTCCTTACTTACAGTGGATAACCTGAGGTATTGAGGTGGTGTCAGGAGACACGGAAAACTGAGTGTTTCTGTGGGTTTAGGCCTCGTGTGATTAGCATACATGCTGATTTTATGAGGGAAAACAGACTTAAATGCTGCTTCACATATATACATCCCTACTTCAAAGGCATGAGGAAGAATTGTCTTGTTTTGAAATAGGCCTGTCATTTTATTTTTAGGTTGTATTCTTTTTCAACCTGAATAAGTGCTAGAAAAAGATGTCTTGTCAGACTGTTTGAAGCAATTAAGTTAGAAGTAGTTTTCCCCTTCAGGTAAAGCAGGGTTATTGTAGTTTAAAATTTGGAAATAGACTGCTGTGAGTAAACCTTAACAGGATGATGCTGCAGTGCCAGTAACAAACTTGTATGTTTTAAGTTATTAAACTTTTAGCAGTATCAGTGATGTAACAGTGGTGAGTGCTCTTCTTTATTCTAAGGTGTTACAGTTAAGTGTCTCTTTACAGAACTGAAATACTTTAAATATTCAGATTTCACAAACTGAATTAGAAGTTCTTTAGGAAAAGGTTTACATGTTCATTTTAAGATAAATTGTTTAATTAGGTGATCTTCCAGTAGTGTGGTCTTGACCATTAATCCTTCTCTTCTGAAAGGAAATGTTTTCTTTTGGCTTTCCTTTAGAGCATCAAAACAGCTCCAAACAGACTCCACGGACTCAGCCAAGAGATGAAGACTTTGAAGGGGCCCCATGGAATTGTGGTAGCTGCACCTTTCTAAATCACCCAGCACTAAATCGCTGTGAACAGTGTGAAATGCCACGATACACCTGAAATTCAGGAAGGGGCTGCACTGGGTTGAACACAGGCTCTCAAGCCAACAGCTATAACAGAAGGAAACATGGGGAACCTTTCAGTCCGTCTGCCCAGCCTTTGCCAGTCAACAATCTTCATATTGCAAGGGATGGGAGTAATGTGTTAGGATGTTTCTGCTTCTGCTGCACTAGAAAATAAATAAATTAAGGGTGAAATTCCTTCCCATTGCAGTGAGCAAAGCAGAAAACGAAACCTGAAAATGTAAAAGGATTAATTTTGAGAAGAATGTATGCAGGAAAGCAAATAACTACTGGTGTTTATTCCTGTGGTTATAGTTACTGCTTAGTGGCTCTGAAAAACCCAACCCAAAACTACTGTTTTTAAAAAGAAAATTATAGGACTCTTAGTAATGGTGTGAAGTGTTACACTTAACCAGAAAAACTGAAGAGCCAGAGCTGACTTTACCTGGCCACAGCTAGCTGGAAAACAAAGGCTCCCTGTGCTTCTAGATTGTAAGCGACTGAAAAAGAAGACAGGTAAATTAAATGATAAATTTTGCAATGTATAAAAAAACAAGGAGAAGGGTATTTGTAATTGCTGCTTTTTTTCAGGGTAACTTATGTCTACAAAAAATTGCTGTTTGAAATAGTGACCTGAGGTGACTAAATGAGGAACTGCGTGAGTGTTACAGAGAGTGTAATCAGAGATAATTTTTTACAATCCCGTTTGCTTGTACAGTGCTCACCTGGCTGTGTCAACACTGGTAATAAACCGAGAATGAATTCTACCACGTTGCAGATGAAAATCCTGCTGCATGCTTTCATTGGGCTGTCATGTTTCCAAACTCAAATGATGCTTTTCTATACAACCTTCTGAGCCAGTGCTGTGCAGCAGCATGGTGACACATGCCAAACACAGGCTACTCCAAATTCCGTTTGGAAGACTTGGGCTCAGCCATGGTTGTGTTTGAGCAGAGTTTGTACCCGGTTCCTTTGGCCTTTTCAGCTTCCAATTTGTGAAGAATTCATGGTGTTTACAGCACAGAAGGTACTTTGTGCCCCAGATCAAAGTTAGCTGAAAAATAATTAATCAGCTCTTCAGTAAAGGTTTATTTGCACATTATTAATAAACCAGCCTGTACAAAATAGCAGATGCCAGATCCTGAAGAATTACACACTGCATTGTTTCTATTTTGGTCAGGAAATATTTGTCATAGATTAAAGAACACAAGAGTTGCAGTTGAAAATCCTACTGGTACTTATCTGCCTATGATACACTGTATTCTAAAGGTGATGTTCAATCTGTCTAAATGCTTCAGGCTGCTGGAATAAAGCACTCGATACTTTGAGATCAAACTTGGGTTTGGGCAGCTGAATGATTCTGTGACACAACTGTGTGACTGAGTAGGGTGTTCTGTGTACTGGTCAGAGGCTGATACAGTGCATTTGAGGTTTTTATGGTATAACTTCATCGCAATTCAGAGATGTAGCCAAGCACTTCAGCTGAATTATGGTAATTGACTTGGTAAAGCAAAATTTGCTATTAATTTTACCATGAGAGTTTTAAACTACTTCATTTTAAGCTGTTCGTAGCTCATGGCAGCCACATCCATACTGTCAATTACCACAGTTCTCTTGATGTGTGGTAACATGCTAAGATGTGATAGAACAATCATATGTCTGAATCCTTATTTAAAATCAGCATTTGCAAGAGGTGGGTGGAGAAAAACTCATCTTGACTGCATTGCTCAATCTGGTGTCTTCTCCCCACAGTTTATAAAGACAACAGTAAGAACTGAGCTGTTGATCTTAAATGAGGAACCAATATTTTATCTGGCATTTTTCAATATGTTCTTGCACTAACTAAATCTTCAAGATAATTTAAAATAAGCTAAGAGATCTCCAGCAATCAGTGTGCACCACTGATGAGTAAAACAAAGTCAAAGGCATCAGAGATAGTTTTCCTTCCTTCCTAGTGATTTACACTGCTATAAGGGGAGCTCATCACATGTGGAAGGGGGTAAGAAAGTTACTGTCAGCTGAAATTAAAAGGCAGATATTAATTTTGTGCATGTCAGTGGACAGTTTGACAAAACTGAGAACTAGAAAACAGATGAGCAGAAGCATTGCTATTATCAGCTGTATAATGAATGACTCTAAACAATACCAGTAACTTCATGGCTTTTCTATCCTGATGCCTTTGCCATTGTATTATTTCAATTTTCTGTTCTTTTGTACTTCTGGTGAAGTTCTAGAAGCATTTGTTTTTGCTGGAATTACAAAAAGAAAGCAACTGAAGTGACAGTCAGCAAATGAGAGTAGGGGTGTCATGCAAAAATACAGTTGTGCCATTTTCAGACAGAATAGATGCTACTTTTGAGGGAGGAGGTGCAAATATGCATTCAGTCCAAAAAAGCCCTGAACTGCAATAACCATACATGGAGACTTGAAAATCTTAGTCCCAGCTTCACCAGAGGAAGAGAAGGAAGGCTGCCACCACAGCAAGATACTTACTGGAAGAGTGAGTGAGCGCCATTAAATTGAAAAATAAGTCCTTGGTACCAATGATTTTATTCAGTTTTTTCAATTACTCTCATTTGTTGCTTGTACAAACAAAGAAACCACCACACCCTTCTGTTTTATTCTTTTACATGTAAATGGCCATACTCAAACATTAATAGTAAAGACTTGACATGGTGCTTGAATATTTCTGGTTTGATAGAATGTAATTGTATTTTGAATATTGGAAGATACATTTTCCTTCTGAAAACAGGTGATGCCATTCAAACCCCAACTGAATTGTAGATTATACCAAAAAGATTGGTTTATGAAATATTTATTGAATGCACATAAAACCCTAATGTCAGCTGGCATACAAAATGCACTGTATTGTATAAAACGTGTGTGTGTGTGTGTGAGAACGTTGGGATGCTGATGCTGTTGAGTTAATGCACTACTTGTGTTTTCTTTTTTCCTTAATGACTGAGCTTTCCCTCAACCGTGCTACTAGATTGGTAGAGTTTGTAACTGACTTGGACATTCAGTTATTCAAAATGATCTCACTGTTCACTGAAATTTTATAAAGCTTATTTTATATTTACTGTGCTATTAAGATGAATTCCCTTTAATTATAGCATACTACTGTAGTTCTTTAAAAGTTTATTTAGAGTGGAGCTTGTGGAAAATCATTCAGAACATAGTAAACCAAAAGAAATCCTGAACTTTGGATCTACTTTTAATTTTATGTAATTATTAGTCTTGTTTGGGTAAAGAGGAAAGGGGTGGGAAGTCAAGCAAAAGGAAGTACTTTGTAAAATGTAGTCTTAGATCAGATTGAATTGTGTATCTGTGTGTCTGTGGTATGTGTGTGTTTCCCTTGAAAAATGGGAGGTGTGGTGAAAAGGTGTAATAATTCTTAAAAGAGCTGGTCTCAGTACTTTCTGATTATGATATGCTACTGAATCATGTTTTTTTTTTTAAAAAAACCAACTTTTCTCTCAGTTACTTTATCTCTTCCAGCTATACATCTCTCAGTTCAATTTCTAAATACTTTTTCAATTTCTAAATACTTTTTCATTTAATATTGATTGTAAAATCCCTTGAAACTGAAATAGAAATACTTGAGTTGAAATAGGGACAAAATAAAACCAATAAAGAATGTTTTAAAAAAGAATGTGAGAATATTAAATATGTTAAAAACAAGCTTGTCATCAGGATTATAGTTCTTCTTTTAAAATCCAGTGGTGTACCCTAGAATGTGAACATGACTATCCTGATGAGAAGTGGATAGTTGGACATAAACAATTCAACAGCCAATTAGGTACCACAGAATTGATTTGCTCTGTACTGCAGTGACTCCAAATCTCACAAGGAAAGAAGACATGCACAGATATCACATCTCACAGTCAGTACTGTCTCTGTGTGCAGCTGCATTTGTTTTCATTTCAGAATGTCAAATCTTACATGAACTCAGACATGACTGAATTTTGCCACATTTCTTCAGTTGGGGCTTTCATTGCTGTTTATGTCCATAAATGCAAATATTTTTCTTGGAATAATCAGAAATCAATGGAGTTAATGCAATATTATAATCCTGGATTTCCAGTATCTTTGAAATCAATTTTTAAAAACTGTGTTCTTGAAACTTATTTATTTATGGTGGCACCAGTGTATCTAATCCATACTTCCTGCTGTGTGAAACCCTGTTAAATTTTTTCATTAAAAAAAGAAGACACGATCTTGTTTAATCCTGTATATATGGTGTCTACATTCTAGATTTGTGTATGCTGTGAATGAACTTATTACTAAGAGATGAAATTGTATAAAAGCATTCAGAGGCTATGCATGCATGGTACCTCCAGAAAGTGCATACTCCAAGTTGCAGATTCCTGCAAAAATAAATTAATAAAACTAAGCAAACATCACATCCTGCATTTGTTCTTGTATGTAGTAAGAAACATTTTAAATGTACAGCCTTTTTTGGCCTTCATAGCCTGATTATTTCTGGTCTCCCACTTGGACCTGTAGCTATAGCAGCTTTGTTCTGGGCTTTTGGGGTTTTTGTTTTGGTGATCAATAGGCATTTGCTGAATATTGAACTGGCATCCAAATCCTGTTCCCACAGATGAGAATGAGCAGGAATCCCATTTAGATGGTGGATATTCTGTGCAGCTTCTGGTGTGGAAACAGGACATAGCGTGTTCAGAGTGTGAGGTTGACCTTAGCCCTTCTCCCTTACCTTTGAACAGAAGGTTGTTACCGAAGGAGTAGCTTTACCTGCTGTAGCACCTCTGGGCTGTAGCCTGGACGATGGGCTGGATCCCTGCTATCAGCAGTACCGAGTGTCTGCATCACAGAAGTCCTTCTGCTGCTTTAACCTCTTGGAAAGGCACTGCTCTGGGAGAGGGTGGAGAGGTGCAAGTGCACAAATCCGAGTGCAGGCACTTTCTAGGGCTGTGTTCTCCATTGCCTCCATGGCATCAGCTCCCCACAGCTCAGGAGCTCCGGAGCTGTCCCCCTGCTGGGTTCTGTTCACACACTGAAGGTCCTTCAGCGCCTTCCTGCTGACAAACCTGCTGCACTTCAGTCAGGAAACATAGGTAAGGTTCATTTTGCATTCCTTTTGTTAAGTTGAAGTTATCACAGTTGCAGGAGATGTTGGTATTTTAATTAAACATTTGATGTTTGTTGCTTTAGAAATCGTTGCAGTTGAAACTGATTTAAAAAAGCAATACAAAGTTATGCTACCTGTCAAGTATATTGTGCTAATGGAGACCATACAATGCCAAAAGACACCAGTCTAACAACAAGTCATCACCATTTTTTATTGTTTCCCTGAAGTCACAAGGAGGAGGGTCTGCCTGAATTGCATAAAACTGGTTGATTAATTCCTCAGAATTACTTGGTTTTGGCAGCAGTGAACCGTGTCTAAAACCTGTGGCTCTTTGAGACCTGATTTGTCCTGTAGTCTGGTAAGCACTCCTGGAATTTAGTGCTGCTGTTTCTAGTCAGGATAGTCCATGCTATGATGGGTAGGTGCTGTGTATTCTTTCTTGCACCATCTCTGGTTGTAAATGCACGTTTTTGAAGGCAGTGGTTGATACCTGATTTTATGTGAACCACTGGACTCAAAGTGTTACATAGTCAATGGGTCACCTGATTTTTTTTTGTGGAACCCTTGTGAAGTTGTTAAAGAAGGGACTTCGATAATTTTTAGCTGAAGGGTCTGTGATTGTGACATGTTCTAGTAGGATAGTAAAGCCAGGCCAGACCTCTAAAAGCCTCTTTCAGGGGTGCCAGTCTGCTTCAGAAAATACTGCTTCTCTAGAAAACAATAATGTATTGAGTTAAACACAAAAAAACCCAAACACAAAAAAAAAAAAAACAAAAAAACCTCTGCAGGTAATTTTCCAGATAAGCAAGATAACCTTGCACATATTTGCTGCTTTTCAAGCTCTGTTTTGAAGATACAAATTCATTGTCCCTTCTTCCTTCTTGAAGTTAACAAAATCTCTCTTGCCAGATTTGCTTAAAAATTAAGTCAGTATGGTTCCTTTACTGCTTTAGGAACTAAACCCACAATGCCTGGGAATGAAATACGTGCAATGCAGATGCTGCTTTGCTTTTAACTAAAGGCTTCTTATTTTTTGGGGAGAGTTTTAGAAAAAGAAGTTTAGGGAAAATATGGAATACTTCAGGAAAAAAGCTGCTAGGTGAGGAAGACTTTCATAGGTTTGAATGTGATATTCTGAACCAAATTCTGGTGTTGGTTGCAGTGACAGAATAGTCACAGCTCAAATATTCATTCCAAACTCTCATGGCTCTCTGGTAGATTGTTCTAAAGTGTCCTGAACCAGTCTTGCACATTTCAGGCTTGGGGGATTATGTTTAATTTCACCTGAAATTGTTACTCTCTACTTTTGAGCCATTCAGTTAAATGTGATGATTTTGCAAAGCAGAAGTTGCTTTTGGCAATACCTTGTGTGCTGAAGAGTGCCTGGTGTGACTGCTCACAGTCAGATCCACATGGAGGAGTCCCTTGACCCCCAAGGACAGGGAGAGTGACAGTCAAACACACTTCCAGGTGGATGACAGAAGTAAGCAGGGTCTGAGAAAACTCTGCAGAGGAGGAATTGTGCTTTATGAGATCTTGTGAATCCTTCCCTCTAATTATGTTTCGGTAAATGCCTTGCCTTGCTTCATGGTGGGAGCTGTGGTGGCGGAGAACCTTGGGTGACTTTCATCACCACAGATCCTGAAGACTCATGGCTTGGTTGCTGTTGCAGGTAACTGATTTTACATTTCCCTCAACCTCCATTTGTCTCAAAACTGCTTGTTCTTAAGCCAAACAGAGATCCTTTTGTCATTTTACTTTTTTTGACCGATAATGTTGTATGACCATGAAGCTGTGTCCCTGATGATCATCCTTCAACCTCTGAAAATTTCAGAGCTGCAGTGGGTAGGTAATGAGCTGTGTGCACATTCACACTCTTCCTCAAAACACTGGTACCACACGGAAAGACCTGGATAAATACTCTATGAATTTTGGTAATAAATCTATTCAAAATGCGTGTCATTTTGAAATTTGCTACTGTTCTTTTCAGTGAAGCTGAGAAGCAGACTGACTGCCTTGATCCTAGTCCACTTTTAAGAAAGTCAAGCCAATGCTGGTAGTAAAAGTTTTTACCTCCAGTGAAACTGCAACTGCCAGCAAAATTTGCATACCATGTGTTGTACACTGATGTGAGCTATTGGAAATAGATTTTGGGTTTAAAATATATAAGTTGGACTTAGCTTTTTATTTAATCAGTGATTTGCATGCACAACATTGGACTAGCAATTGTGTATCACAATGTTAAAACTGAGGTCCATGATTCAAGAGTGATCGCAAAATCCTTTTTATTTTCCACTAAGCACTATTGAACTTAGCAAACAAGATACCACATGCGCTTAAATGTTCTGTCATATTTTCCCAGTTGCTTGCCTTTCACTACTAATCCAAGATGAAATATATCCTACTTTGGCCAAGGAGGCTCCCCAAGTATTTGATGGCTCCTTAACCAAGGTTATCTGATGGATAACAAAATTTTTCCAAGTTAACAGTTCTTGGTGCAAATGTTCACCTGGTGAGCATCACCTTCTCTCCAGCAGCACTTCTGTAAATGGAGTAGTCTCTTAGACATGAAAAAATCCAAACAGATGAACTATGAACATTTCAAGTCAAGTCTTGAGTATTGAACAGCTGTGTGCAGGAAGGATATGTCATGAAAAATAACCATTATTGAAACATTCTGGGATGGTCATCTGAAATGGCAGCTGATACAGTTTATATCCCAGTGCAAGACCCACTGTTCATGTAGAACTTCAAGTTCTCTCTGAATTTAATACTAGAAAAGAATGAATTAACTGTATCAATGTGCTTTATTGCTTGGCTCTTTCCTAGGCTGCTAGTTAATTCGTAATTTTGGAATTTTTCCCTTCAGTGAGGCTGAGGTGCAAAGACCTAGCATTTCTGATTTGTTATATTGTCTATTTTTTTTTTTTTTTTTTTTGGTAATAAATTCTTAGTAGGAATTCAGCTCTCTGTCATGAGAGGTTGACTGTTTCAAATCCATCTGCATTCTCAATGTGTGGAGCTGAGAAGCCATGATCATTCTGTCTTTTTGCCTTTCTGATCTGCCCAGATCAATGGTTATGCTGAGACTCACTCCAGACACCTGGATGGTCCATCTGTGAGCACTGCACAGCCTGGTGCCCTCTCCAAATAAACTCTCCCTCAGTGCGAGTGAACTGGGATTGTGTTACTGCATTGATAGGGTGTCTGCACTACTGGGGCTATGGAAGATGAGATTATGGGGATCCAAGCTGTACTCCTAGATCAGGGTGGGTGGATACCATAACAGTCCAGGAGGCCAGAAAGCCTTTGGAGAACACAAGTGCACACAAGCAGAGGTGCCAGCAGCTGGGGAAAAGGAGAGGCTGGGCTGCTCCCTGAGAGACTCCGTGTCAGCCCCTCTGCCAGAGCACCCTCACTGGGTGTGTTTGTGTGCTCCCCTGTGCGTGATCGCTGTGAGGATCACACCCATGCAGCACAGCAGGAGCAGGGAGTTACACTAAATATGGCTACACTACTTAAGTATTCTGGGCGAGTCTTGAATCATCTCTGCACCAGGAAGGGAAATACAGATGTTTTCATGAGCTGTAAAAACCATCAAGTGTGTGGAATTCCAATATGCTGATGCGCGGCTTTAAAAATGAAAGCGAGTTTATTGCAGCAATAAATGCTGAGTGTGTAAATGCTTCCCAGTAGTTTTCAAAGCTGTTCCTTAAAACTGAAAGTGAAAGATAACCACTTTGCTTGTTTTCCAGCTCACAAACTCTGCTGGCATCAAATTTGTTCTAGAAAATAAACTGTTTTGAAAAAAATTCTCTGCCCTGACGAATGAGGGAGCTCTTCCATATCCAGAGGAATAACTTACTGTCTCCCAGATATTAATTTTGTCTCGTCTGGGTTGTTCAAGCTTCTGCAGCTGTTCAGATCATTAGAGGGTCATGCTCTTTTTCAGCTGTCACATTTTTCCATCTGCCTTTGCCAGCTGCAGGCAAAGGCATCTCTGGGCTCCTGCAGGCCACTGCCCTGTGACAGACACACACATGTGTGACCTAGAGATGTGTGATACCCTGTCATGCCACTTTCTTACGGGAAGAGGTCAACACTTGTGCTGGGCCGTTAGGATTCAGAACTCCCAGCACCCTCAAACGTGGGCTTCTCTCATTGTCTTGGTCACTTCTCAGAGCATCTGCTTCTGTGTCTCTGATTTTGGGGCAGCTAAGCTGAAGTACTCCTTTCAAAACTGCGCAGATTTAAGAGTTTAGTGACAGAATTTGTGAAGAACTACAGCCATTTATAATATTCAGTATTCAGGTGTGAGAAGAGTAAGGTGATAGTGAGGAACATCAAGAGAAAGATGTGTTGGTACCTTGGTGTAGTTATTTACATTAAATTCTGTGTTCAAGTAATAGTATCTGGTTATCTTTCCAGATACTATTTGTAAGGTGAGCCTTACAAAAACGGAGTAGAGGGAGACAGTGAGTTCCCTGGACCTGCTGTTCACTCCTCTTTAATATAGCCCAGGACAGCATTTGTTTCCTGGGCTACAACTGCCAGCCTGTCATCCAACAGCACCCCCAAGTCCTGCTCTCAATGAGCTCTCCCAGTTTCTGCTGCTGCCTGGGATTGCTCAGGCCAGGTGCAGCACCAGCTCTTGGTCTTATTAAACTGCATGACATTCCCATGGTCTCACTTCTCAAGCTTGTCCGGGTCCCTCTGGATGTCCTCCCATCCTTCAGGTGTGTCACCTGCATCACTCATCTTGGTGTCATCTGCAAACATGCTGGGGGGGCGCTTGATCACCAAGTTTGCCATTATTGTCACTGTCGCAATGGTGCCCTTATTGCCCTCTTCCCAAAAGCCATGAAAAAGGGTCAGATAAAATATAGATGACACTTTCAATATTATTTTGTAACAAATAAATAGCAATTAAACAGCCTAATTTTCTCTCTGATTTCCTCTTTACTACTTAAGGGGGTGCACAGCACAGTTCATTAGCTCAGGGATGGTTCTCAGGAATGCACCGACATAAACATTCTACCATGTAATTTGTTCAGTTTGCCACCATTTCAAATATCAGGAATGAAAAATCTGCAGCAGATAAAGCCCCTTCATGTGCTGTAGGGAGAGATACAATCTAGATTAAGGCTCTAAATGTCATACCTTCACTGAAAACCTTATTGCTTTTTTTCTTCTTCCTTATGTTTTTTTTTAAGGTAAGGCTGCCAGATGTACTGCACTAATTCTGAAACATGCACTAGTAGCATTAAATCTATATGACTTGGTTTTGCTCATCAGCTTTGACAGGAGAAGATACGGGTAAAATCTAATAGTCCTTCAAGACAAACTTCATGGTCTTCAGGTCACATTTATTGCCGCACTGCAGTAGTTCAGGATTTCTGACAGGTTAATCCCAAAGCCCTTTTCTAACATTTTAGACATTCCCTACAAAGAACAACAGTATTACTTGAGCACTGAACGAGTGCCCTGTTCCTCCCAGGAGGAGAAAAGGGAGGAGTAGAAGGCAAGATCTCCAGCTCTGTGGGCATGGGAGCAGTTAAAAGCTGCTCTGCATCCATCAGTTTTATCTTCCCTGACAGATTTTGAAAGCAAAACACATATGAATTAGTCTCAATTTACATTGGTGTGATGCACAGGCCTTTCCAAGGTAATTTTTTCTTTTGTTTCTCACTTTCCAATATACGGAGTTCTGCAATTGCTGTGGTGTTCCACTGCAGCTGAATCACTGAATTTAACAAAGAAAAGTTCCTTAAGAAGGGAGTATCCATGACATGAACCACAAGATGGGTACTCATATCTGGTTTGGTTTTCTTTTCATCTGATAAAAAGACACTGATCGTTTTACCTGATCTTTTCCTGCCCTGCTAGCAGGATGTTTGGGAGTGTAGATGTGTGTATACACAAATATAAAATAATCCAGTTAGCTGGTAGCTTGGAGCTGGCTCCAGAGGGGCTGATCTTGCATACACTGAACTGACCACCTCAGAGCTGACCAGGTTAAAGCACATTGTTTTGAGCATTGTCCAAATACCTGTGAAACACTGACAGCCCTGGGGCATCCACCACCTCTCCAAGAACCCTGGTCCAGGTTTTGACCACCCTTTCAGTAAAGAAATGCTTCCTAATACCCAGTCTGAATCTCAGTGAACCATTTCCACTGACATGTCAGTGTCCACAGTGAGCTGCAGGACCTAAGTAACTATCAGTAAAAGATTTCTTAAATTGGAAAGGGCTTGCAAGAGTCCAGAGATTTACCTGGGCAAAGTAATTTAAAGGAATTGAAGCCCCAGAGATGAACTCATACAATCTGCTCTGCAGCATTCCCCGGGTTCTGAAGGTCTCTAAAACCAATCAGCCCTTTTACTTGTGCCCAAACACTTGATCCTACATCCAGATAAACCAGAATGGCCTGTAAAAATTGGTAAAGGGTCGTGTGAGTGCCTAGAGAAACCTGATCATTGTGATGTTTGTGTAACAGCCTAAAAGTCAGGTAAAGGAGGATACAGCAACTGTGCTTCTTAACTTCTTGTTCAGTTCTGACTACAGGGAAACCAACATTTTGCCTTCTGGAAATTGATTTCTAGTGCTTATATAGTGTGTGTATTGTTTGTATTCTCAGCATCTGAGACTGCAGTGGGCATTAATCTGTGAGCCATGCTTGGCCACTGCTAAAGCAGTTACCAATATTTGCTTGTAACACCAAGCTTTCCATTCCAAACCCTGGCAAAGCCACACATTACAAGGCTAAATTTCTGGAATATTACAAAGTTCACCTTGATCATGTCATTGTATGGAATAAATTTAGATTCAGAGACAGTCATTGCATCTGTAGGTATGGGGCTCTCAGGGTGATGTCTTGTCTTTCTAGGGGCTTAGTGGTCAGTTTTACTGAGTGTTGCTGGCACGGGTTCTGGGGTCCCCCAGGGATCCCCGAGACTGCCAGGGCAGTCCTCAGTGACAAAACACGTTTCCAAGCTTGGCCTGGACAGAATTTGGCTTGGAGCGTGCTCTCAAACCAGCAGGGTGAAGAGATCGGAATATGAAGAAAGGCACAATTCCATGGTTTATTTCATGAAGGCATCCATTCTAGCATATTCAACAGCTGGGGTTTTTTCAGGGTTTTTTTTACCTTTAGAGGGTTTTACACTTTTCACCAATAGCTAAGGGAATTCTAAATTCTAACCAATCCACGAGGGATTTTATATTCAAAGCTAGCCTATGGATACTAAAAGAAAGTGAACCACTAATATTACAGATAGATAACAAGGGGTCTAGTAAGGGGGTCTGCATTCCTTCTTGGGTTCATCATTCTACAAGCAGTTTGTTATCTTTTACGCTATGGTTTTCCAGGGGGCCTGCTCTAGGGACTTAAAAGGGCTTTCAGATTTAGGAATATCTTCTGCTCCCTCCACAACTGAGTTTCTTGGAGATCCACATGCCACTGCCCCTGTGCTGAGCAAACCTGCTGATATCATCAGTCCTTCGCTAGATGCAGTAAAATTACCAAGTACAAACATGCTCAGCACCCTTCTCTGGAGGTCAGCGTGGTGCTGCTGTATCCCTTGTTAAAGCTGAGATAAGCCATAAACCAAAGGAATGCCTGGAAGGCTTTTCTTTCCCTCTCTCCCAACCAGACTCATGAAACTATTCCATTAATCCTGAGCTGGGATAATGAAATAGTGACTTTCCTAACAAAACAAGGGAAGGAAGCTATTTCTGAGCAGTTAAGCAGCTGACTTTCAAGAAGACAGCATTGAAGCCAATGCATTCCCACAATATCCTCTGCCAGCAGCGGAGTGCTGCTGCTGCCCCACTGGGAGGGGTGGACCACAGGAACAAACACTGCACTGGCCCAGTGTCACACACCAGGAGCTGACTCCAAACCTGTCACACATTGAGCACCGGGCCAGGAAACACCGTCATTGCTTTCCTGATCAGTCCTACACAGCAAAATTAATCCTGTACAATCTTCATCTCAGTACAAGCTGCTGGACAGCTGCTGAAGGAAATCATTGTGAACAAGTCATAGTTCATGGTTAAAAGTACCCACATCAATTTCTAGGTGCTATTAGAAAAATCCACTTTAACAAACACCAATATAATGTGAATTAACTACTTTATAGAATTACAGAGTCATAGAACATCCTGAGTTGGAAGGGACCCACAAGGGTCATCCAAATCCAGTTCCTTATGATTTACATGCATTAACTTTTTAAAGAAAAGGTTCACTATACAATAGTATAAGCCTTGAAAATAAGGGAAAACATCCTTTGCTATGTCAAAACTAGAAACAAACAAATTACTATTATTAATACACTGGGGTAAAAGAAAACACTGAAATGTAGCCTCCTACACAAAAGTGATTTCATTAAAATTCTTAGGGTAAGGTACAAGGAGAAAGTTTCAAAAGCGAGCTACAAAGGGAAATAAAAAATCTGCCTCCCTCTAAAACTTCTGCAAGAATCCAGTTTGTCACAGGCATGCCCTCTGTATTACTGCCCCAAATTAGAGCCTTGGGGTAAAAAAAACCAACAATCTCACAGGTTTTAATAGTATTTTGTTTCATGTTATCTGAAGATATCTGAATTTAGGGTATTCATGTGATTCTGCCTGAAACAACTTAGAACACAAACAAAACATTTACTGGGAGCTGCCTAGTGCTGGTTTGGATGTGTGACAACTCCTAACATGCTTTACAGGAATATTTATGAGTATGCAATAAGCACAGTGTCCAGCAGTCAATATTCTGTGTGCATTCCTGGAATATCTGAACTGCAGCACTTACAGAGATTACAACACAGACTAAAAAGGTATTAGCCTGGAACACACAGGTCTGTTTATTTACAGAAGCCAATTTTATTTAACAGGAAAATATTGAATAAATCAGCTCTAATATTAATGCAAGTTCTGATTTTCAGCACTAAAGCACCTTTGCAATAATGGAAATTCAGGGAAGAGTATTAATGGAAAAAGTCTCTTTGGTTCATGTGCTCAGTTTTATTTTCAATAAGAAAAAGAATTTTGTGTCCACATTTTCTACAGATTTCAGTGCTTCCTTTTCATTCTGTTTGTTACTTGTTTTAACAGCTTGGACTGTGTACATTAAGAAAGACAGCAAAATTTGGTGCCAAAACACAGGGGTTACTTTATCTTGTAAACATAAGGACAAGACATTTAGAGCAAGGCTGAATATAATCAATGTAAACAGCAAATACCTGCAAGTCCATTTATTCCCCCTTTCATCCTGACAGGAATAAGTACTGTTGAAAGCTCTCTACCTGAAGACCTATAATCTTTAGAAAAAAATCAACGGAAATAACCACATCTTTCAAAATTGAGAAGAAGTGAAACTGTACAATTTAAATTTTCCCCAGTTTGTCTGGCAAAACCTGTGAATAATACAAGATACAGCAGCTGTCTGATTAAAAGAGAAAAAGAAGCATTTTTTTCACAAAGACAAAAAAAAACTTCAGAAGAGATTCTATGTAAATTACAGACATTAGACACGGAAAGAATATAAAAGATGCTGGAGTTGAGTTTCAGGTTCACTGTAACTCTTTTACTGCAGCTCACAGAATTATTTAAGTAGACACTCAGCACAAAGCCCTTGTCAAAAAATCCCTATCTGCAGGGAAAGTTTGAAATTATTTTTTTCAAAGATAGCCTGAGTACCATATCTATTAACTGGGGCACCAAAACCTGAAATAAAAACAACTGAATAAATTATAAACACCACGCTATTTTTAACATCCCAATCATCTTTTACCTGCAAAATAGAAGAACCAATGGGAGCAGGGGTTTGGGGCTTTTGTTTCTTTTCTTTTTCTCTGACCTTCACAACTCCCCAGAATAGCACAGAATTAATTTAGCCAGTTGAGTATTGCTTTACTCCCGGGATCCAGGTGGAGCTGTTTGCTGGTGCCTCACCAGGTCCAGCCAAGCTGAGTTAGGGTCTGACCCACTGCAGTGCTGCTCAGCCCTTCATAGCACATTCCCCTTAATCTCATTCACAGAGTCAGCTTTTCTAGGAGATTTATTATGAACTGTCATGGCGTTCATTTATCATTCCTTGAACTCCTGGTTTTCACCCCAACACAATCATTTGGTCTCTGTTGAGGGAAAAGAGTTATCTGGAGCAGTTTATCATGATCTTGGTGGGCTATTAGAGGAGAAAAAACTGAAATGAAGCTGTAAAGGATAACAAGATAGAAGGGTTAACTTGGAGATTTCCTTGTTATGGAAGTCCTACTGTATGTTTAATATTCAAAGAAAATATTGTCTTCCTCATGAAATAATAGAAGAAAAAGGCTAAGAAAAAGTACTCGAAGCAGACAGGGCACTGAAATGAGATACTGAAAAAGTGATAGAGTTATTTGGTTTTTTTGAAAGCATTTAAGTTTAAGCTGTAATTAAACAGATGGCTGGCTGGCAAGCTAATATAGAGAAGTTGTAAAATAAACATTGCACAACGGGGGCATTTTGGCTACTGCTGATACAACAGGGCTGCACACTGTCCTCTGGCAGGAGGATCCATGTGGGAAACCCAGGAGTGGACAGTCCAAGCCCTGAAAACCTCACACAAATGCAGAGCTTGTCAAGTTTCCTCAGAGGATGGGGAAATTTTTAGCCATTGGAACAGTATTTGTTTTCTTTTACAGAGCCTCTGGTTGTCCAGAATTTATTTATACAAAGTCCAACATGTAAATGCCATGGGTTTTACATAAAATTGTAATAAAGAGGGTCAAAAATCTGCCAATGGTGCAATGCTGGGTAATGATTAACTGAAAAGCCAAAGTAAATTAATAAATTATTTGTTAGGCTAGAAAAATAATCTTCTTTTCAAACATAAAGGATGATGTATGAACTCTCACAGACAGCAACAGAAACATCAGGCTTGTTGCCTGACAGCTGTGACTGTTCTCTCTTACATACTATGTGGAACTAATGGTTTTCCAAAAATAAATGTTCACTGTGATCTTGAGTGACAAATATGTAGCTTTTGAGGGTGATAAAAGTCCTCAGCTTTTCAGGGCTCTTCTATCTGATTCAGTAATGACCTGCTTGTGCCTTTCAAAGGATAAATATAGCATAAAATTCAATACTGAGATACAAAAAATTTTGGTACCTTTCCCATTATTGATTAAATTCCTTTCAGAATTTAAGGCAATGAAACATTTTTTACTTTTTCAAATTTCTTTTTTTCCCCCCCCTTGAAAAATTCTTACTCCATCTTTTCCATCCTCTCCTCACATTTACTAGTTTCACTGTGCTGCAGGCACTCTGTATCTCAGAGAGCCAGTGATGTGAGATACACACTGAGATTTCCTCTGCTTCTGTTTGATCTATTTTTACCAGGTCTCCTGAAAGGACTTAAGAGGCTGCTGTGCTGGATCTGCATATTCATTGTTCTCATTCATCAAGGAACTCAGACCTCCTGTCCCTCCCGGGGAGAAGGACAAAGCATGCAAATCGTTCAAAGCTGATTTTTCATTCTGGAAACACACACCTACTTCTTTCTCACTGAAGCTGATGATAATGTTAAAACACAGTTAAAATCCTTTTCTGAATGAAGACATTTCCCTGGATCAGAGCTGTTACATCCAGCACCTTATCCTGGGTATTGTATTTTTTTTCATTTGCCTGTCCTTAAAGAAAAAATGCACTGTCAGGGAAAACTAAAATCCTTTCCTGTCCTTCAGCTAAAAGATGGGAAAAGCACAAGATGAAATACAGCGAAAGTAACAACTAGACATCTTTGGATTTACAGATATTTCTCTTAAACCATGATTAAATTATAAATAAAATAATGATGAACTATTCCTGTATAGGTTTTTTATGATGTTCTTAAGCTATCAAATGGTATCAATAGTTTAGTTGCAAAATCAAATTTCAAATAGAGATGCGGTAGCAGATACCAACAAATAGATGTCTTTGCTTTAAATTCCAGCTTAATTCCATAGAAAAGATGCATCAAGATTTCAGTGCTGGGGAAAGGAGCTTATAAATTGTCAGGAAATTTTTGATGTATCTTGTAGAATTAAAAGTCATGGAATCATAGAATGGTTTAGGTTGGAAAGGACCTTAAAGGTCATGCACTTCCAAGCCCCCTGCCCTGGGCAGGGATGCCACTCACTATCCCAGGTTGCTCAGGGCCCCATCCGTCCTGGCCTTGGACACTTTCAGGGATGGATCATCCACAGCTTCTCTGGGCAACCTGTGCCTGTGCCTCACCGACCTCACACTGAAGAATTTCTTCCTAACATCTGCTCTAAGCCTGCCTTTTTTCACTTTAAAACCATTGCACTTTGTCCTGTTGCTCTGTCCCCAAATAAAAAGTTCCTCCCTCTCCTTTCCATGAGCCCAGTTAAGATACTGAAATGCCACACTGAAGTCTCCCTGATCCTTTTCTTCTCAGGCTGAAAAGCCAATAACTTTCTTGCTCTTAAAATCAAAGTAAAACCTCTTTCTGAGTTGCATTTACTAAGAGCACAACAAGAAAATTTTCTCTGAGTTAAAAGTTTCCCCAAGTTAATATAAGAGTAGAACTATTGTCAAATAAATGCAGAATTTGTAGCATTGTTTGAGGCTTGTGCTTGGGCAGGATTAGGGTAAATCCTGTGTGCACCACTGTTGTGGGAGGTCCATGTCAGGCAGAAAGGGTAGCTGGAGTGAGGGATTGACAGCTGCTTCTTCATTTCAGTCACCAGACCATCATCATCCTCCCTCTAGCTGCCCTCAGCTCTGCTTTGCCAACAGATCTGAAGCAAGTGGTGGACTGGGGTGTACACACATCCTCACCACTGACACCCCCAGCCTGCTCTCCTCAGCCTGTAGGATGACTGGACACTGGTGCCAGGCAGTGGGAAGTGCCACCAGGGTCAGCCCTGCTCAGCAGCTCCCCAGTCCTGGCCAGGAGTGACCCCAGTGCTTCACAGAAGCCACACAGCAAGTCTTGTGCCCGTGGCCACTGCACAGGATTTTCTGGCAACAGAGCTACTAAAACCTCCAGTGGGTAGCCTTATCACTTCTATTTCCACTCCCTGCACTTATTCTGTTTTTTAGTGTGCTGGGTTACACCGTAGGGTGTAACCAAGCCATGGCTTCTGCCCCCAGTGCATTTTTCCTGATGGACTCTTCAAGGTGGGTCATTCTCAGCAGCTGCCCAGGGCACAGCCAAGCCCCAGGCTGCAAGCAGGTGTCAGACAAGGGAAAGAGGCAAACCCTGGGCAGGGCAGCGTTTCTTGGTCTTCACAAACTGATTCAGCTGTGAGAACTACACGCAGCCTAAGGCATTTATCTCTGCCAGTGGCCCTATGGCCCCAATGGGCAGCTGTAACCACCTAGGCCACCGAGGAGTCCCCAAAATATCTTGTAACTCATAGGATTAAATCATTCCATTGGGAAATTCCCTGCCCTGGGGGAGATACTGAACCTTCCTGCCTGAATTTGACCATATATAATCTGGGCACTTTGGGGGCCTGGAACAGCCAGCAGTGGACAGATCCAGACCTTCCACAGGAGCACCACTGCTTTTGACAAGACTGCAACCATCACTTCAGCAGTTTGCAGCCCACCTTGACCACCATTTCTCCTGCTGGTTTACCTTCAAACCAACCAAGCCAGAGGGAGAAGGAAACAAAGCAACAGGCACCACATCCACACAAGCCATCACTGAGCCAGGACAGCCTCAAGTGGTAGCAGTTGCCCCTGCTCTAAAAGGAAACCCAAGATCAGATCAGCCTGCACAGTGACTGAGGAGGAGGAAGAGGAGGAAGGCAGTACAGCCCCTCACGGAAGGGGAGCAGAGTCTGGAGCTGCTGTGAGCAGGGCTGTGCAGCACCCACCATGGCCAAGTGCACGGTGAGGGACACTCACAGCACCCACGGCACCAACACACAGCACCTGGTGCAGAAAATCATCCACACCTGCATCCACAAGCCCAAGAACTGAGGGAGGAGTGTTTTGGCCTCACAGCTGAGCTGGTGGTGGACAAGGCCAGGGAGCTGAAGTACTTGGGGGATGTCTGTGGAGAGAACATTAAACCCACACCCTCTTGTGCCTGATGCTGAAGATGCTGCAGATCCAGCCCAAGAAGGACACAGTTGTGGAGTTCATAAGGAATGAGGACTTCAGGTATGTCTGAATGCTTGGAGCACTGTACATGAGGCTGACAGGCACTGCCATCCACTGCTACGAGAGCCTGGAACCACCGCACAGTGACTGTCAGAAAATAAAACCTCAGAACAGAAGTGGGGAATTTGAGCTGATGCACATGGATGAACTTATTGACGAGCTGCTCCATGAGGAATGTGTATGTGATATCATCCTGCCTCGACTGCAGAAACAGAACATTCTGGAAGAACTGAGCAGGTGGAGCACCGTGTCAGTGCTCTGGAAGAACACATGGATGGTGCAGAATCTAGTGAGGAGGAGGAAGATGAAAAGCTGGAATGAATCCCATCTCCACACCACTGCAGGAGAATGTACAGACATGGACAAACATGCAGATCTCCAGTGGTGTGGTTCAGGTCTGCACGAAGGCACAGCTGCTCTCCAAAGAGAAGCAGCCCCTCGCTGTGCCGGGAGAGGCATCGCAGAAAAAGCCCCCGATGGCAGCAGAGCGGATCCGGGAGGGGCAGCACGGATTGAGATCTTGATCGCCAGCACATCATCCTAGTCACATTCCATCGACACATTCCCTGCCCTGGGGGAGGTGCTGGACCTTCCTGCCCGAATCTGACCATGTATAATCTGGGTGCTTTGGGGACTTGGAACAGCCACAGCCTTTGGACAGATCCAGAGGAAGACCCAAACTTCCACAAGGACCAGTCCTTCCACAAGGACCACAGCTTTCAACAAGACCGCAACCATCACTTCACCAGGACTACAAGCACTGCTTAATCAGACTGTGACCACCACCCTCACCCTGATCAGCAGTGTGCCAGGCTGTACTCTGACTTTGTGGGTTTAAGCCAGCTTTTCTGTATCATTGCATTTTCTGTAATTCTGTTATATTGTGACACTGATCTGAAACCTCTCTCAAGGTGTGGGGTCCGTTTCTCCCACTGGCTTACTTTCCAACCAGCACATTTAGTTATGGGAAGGAGAAAAAAAGATGTCCTTGGGCACTGCCAAACTGCTCTTACTACTAGGAAAACAAGGAGAAAACATCCTGTCTTGATCCCAATTAAGAGTCTTGGTAACTACTGGGGTCAACATTTCATTAGATCTACTCACAGCCCAGTCAAAACCTAGGCATGTGCCCACATCCCCAAAACTTCCTCACCTATTCCTACTTTCTCCAATGAAATTTCAGTGTTTGAAAAGGAACAAAGAAGTTATTCAGATATAAATTTGGTTATTCATGAGCAAAGAAGACCTGAGCAAATCCCAAAGACATTTAGAGACCCAATCAACAGCCCACTACAAAATATTTATCCTGAAGGAGCTACATAAATATCACTTGGGTAATTTTAAATGACTATTCAGGGCTTGGAATAGAAACATTCTCAGCAAAGTTTTTTCTAACCAGCAATTAAATTCTGGGGTTTTAACTGCCTTTGGGGTATTTTAGACAAGCTTTGCTCATCAGCCCCATCAGGAGCAGCAGGAAGAGAATGAAGGTTATTTTGAAACCAAAACGATCATGCAAGGAAAAGCACACTGGCTCAAAACTTAATCTGGAGCTGATGGCTCATCACAGTTAATAGGTAATAGATCTGTGACAGAATATAAATAATACAAGTCCCACCATGCAGCCTGGAAAGCACAATAATTGCCAGGAGTTTACATATTCATCTACCTACTCATATTTTGATCCTGGAATAGTTTGTGAACTTCTTGCATTCTAATAATGAACTGCTGTATTCACTTTTATGTGCCCCTACCAGAAAAAAAATCAAACTACAATTTTTCAGTGATTCATCGTGTTACAGATCAAACCCAAAAAAGCAAAAAATACCATTTAATTTTAAAAAGGGAGTCAAAAATAAATAATAGCTATTTGACATCTTACAATTGTATGAAGCACTATAACTCTTAAGAGTCTCTTTCAATACTCCACAAAGGGAGGGAATGGAAAAATAATAAACTTCAAGTAGAAGAATCCTGATGTACTCACACTACATCACAAAGAAAAAGAAAAGATACATAAAGAGAGGATAATCCCTTGAAACCCAGCAGACCTTCTATGCAAGAGCTGTCTTCCAAAGTCCAATTAGAGGGCATAAACATGCTGCCAAGTCCAACAACACAAACACTAAGTGATTTAAAAAATAGAATTATATTTATCTTCTCCTTGAAGCATGAGAAGAAGTAAAAACTATAAAATACCTGTATACATAACTATACCTGCAACTGTTATTTTTAATCCTGAACACTAAGCACTGAGAAACTAGTATTAAAACAATTAAAATTAACAATTCTAATCTCCTTATGTGGAAAAGTGATCTGTAGGGAGGGAGAAAGTGAAACAGCAAAACATTAGACTGAGAAACCAGCTGTAGGCCCCTAAAGGAAAGGAATAAACCCTTTATCCTGCCAGTGCTCGTTAGGATATACACCTACCTCATTTGGTAAATGCACCATCCCTGGGGCAGTGGTGAGACCTCATGACTTCCCTCACCAATTAGAGGTTGGCAGTAACAGAGGAGCTGGTGGCAGTGAAAAACATCCACCCCCATCCCTCTGGGATGAGCAATTTTTTAATCAAGAGCTTTACCTTCCACCACAGAACCACAGCTGTATCACTGAAACCAGTTTGAGGCACAGCAGTAAATAATTAAATGCCACAGGCTGTGACTCATTTATTGATCATCCAGGAGTGACACCGGGGCTTTTCCTAAAGCATAAAGCAAAGAGCAGCAGGGTCTCCTATTGCCAGGGGAATGAGCAGTAATCAGGAGAAAAGCATGTATCAGGTGAAGGAGTGTGGGAGAGCAGGGGAGTTCATCTTTAATATAACACTGTAATATCCAGATAACACCAGATCCTGGCCACAGGAGGGAACAAATAGACACAGGCTGGCAATTCTTCTGTTTTGTGATCTTTTCTGGACTATCCTTAATGATGGTGTTTTGTCTCTGACTGGCGCTAATCCTGCAAAATTTGATCTTCAGCTATTGGACTGCCCCAAATAAATTCCTCTTTGATTGACAACTACTCCTTTCCTGGGAAGAGCAACAAGCAGCTACTGCTGCAAAAGGCAGAGACTTTCCCTTTCTTATTTCTCAGAAATCATCAGAATTTTTTTTATCTGCAAAGACAAGCACAAAAAAGTAATGGAGAGAAAGACCAGGCCACATAAAACCCATTTCTATTTGCCCCTGCTCCTGACAATGGGCCACATAACGGAAGACGAACAGATTTGGGATAAGAGGAGGAAAATGTTCCCTTGGATGTTCAGCACACAGCCTGCCTTCTGCTCCAGCTGTAGCTTTGGGGCAGGGCAAGGGGAGAACAAGAGCAGAATGCACAGAGAGCACTCCACCATTGTGGAGACACAGGTCATTGATGGACAAAGAGGGAACATAATAAAAGTCTGTCCTTTTGATATCAAAGTTACAGCTCCACTTGAGGGGGTTTGAGCACACGTGATGTAGAAGAGCTTCTCTCACATTTTTATCAGGTGGTTCAGACAACAAAGGAAACATAACCCAGAGGAAAAACAAATCTGCTGAACATTATGCACCAGTGCCTTCCTTGACAAGATATAGAAGGAAGCCTCTAAAAATCCAGCTTCATTTTGCCAGAAAGCTGTAATTGGGAGTCAGTTAAGTGAGAACAGGGAAAATAAAGCTATGGCTCTGAAAAGGAGGCAGAAGGGAGGAGGAAGTGAAATGGAAGTGATGAAAGCACCACCTCCACTTTCAAGCCATTAATGATAACTAGCTGTTTTTCACCACCGAGAATATTAGTTTCTTCCCTCTGAAAGTTAAGTTAATGCATTCTATCAAACAGGAAAGAATTTGAAGTGACTAATATCCACTCTTGTGCAGAGAGGTTTTGGCATGGTGTTTTCATCCTTCTTCCTACTCTATCAGCAGAGCAGCAGATAAAGCCATATTGAGTACCTTTGCACAATTAATGCAATTTACGCACTGGCATTTTCATTAAAATCCTTTTGCCAAGATTTAATTATAAAAGTTGGTGATTTCCTTTTACGTACTCATATAAATTTTAATTAAAACTTTTGTAGTGTTTTAAGTCTACTTCCTTTACACAATTTATTTGATAAATTTGATAAACCTGAGTAATTGCAGTACTCTGGGTTTTTAAATTGGATTTATTTTTGTCAAAGACCCTGGCAGGTTTCTAAATGTCACCTGGGCAAAGCTGACATGATGTGAATGGCTGAGCCATCCTGGCTGAGGACTTGGACTTTGATCAGACTACACCTATCTGTTTAGGTCCTGCTGTTTGAGAGTGACAGCCCTGAGCAAAAGAATCCTGGTGCGATCCCAGGTGAATTATTCAGTCCCATTGTAAGCTCAGAGTCTTGCTGCCTTTGAAGGTGCAAAATCACTCCTCAGAGATCCTGAAGTCTTCCCAAAGAACCAGCCTGTGGTGCAAATTGGACACAAGTTCAGGGCCAGCTGCTGGTCCCACTGCTGTTAGTCTTATTTTGAGCCATTCAAACAGCGTGTGCCCATGTCAAAACAGCCAGTGAATGAAGAGCAATGAGTAAAATGAAATGAAAGAAGGAATGTGAGGGAATGGGATCCAGGGTGATGCCAGGTTGTTGCCTGACAGATCCAGCCACAGGGTCCTGACACAAAGCCAGAGGTGTTTGCCCAGCTACTGACAACAGTGTTAAACACTCCTCCCTGTCCATCCAACAACAGGGACAAAGGGACAAAGGGACAAAGTGTAATCTCACCACACATCCTCTGCCCAAAAAAATGGCCTAGGTTTAATTGGCAGCAAGAATCTGCTTGGGTATGTGATGTACAAGGGTAAGAGACCAAGACTGAATGTGCTGCCTGCACATGGCTAGCTTTGTGAATAAACAAAGGACTTCTGTTCATCAAACTGCCAAGTGAGCGGCTTTAATTATGAGTGAATTGAGCTTTCTTGAGAAATTAACACAGTCAACAAGTATCTTTTCTTAAATTATAAACAGATGGTACTTTTCAGCAAAAGCAAAATGTAATTAAGAAAACTCCTCTGTTAAGAAAATACAATTTGTGCTTTAAACTTTTAATCAATCAAAAGCTTCAGATTCAAAGCAGAACTTACCATAACCGTGTGGACATGTTTTGTTTTGTTTTGTTTATATTTCAGTTTATAAATTGTACAGTTATTTACTATATCAGGTTGCTTGTGGCATTAACAGAATATTAACCCAGATGGCACTAGCAAATGATGAAAATGTCAAAGAAGCAAAACGAATATAGGCTTGTTGAAAATGAACAAAATAACATAATAAATATCTATGCAAATTACTTCTGTGTATGAAATATGCATTCCTCAATGATAAGACCCACACATAGGGCCAGGAATGTAGTTACTTGACTGACCAACCAGTATTTTCATATTTACAGTCAGGATCACATTTCCTTAGCATCTGCTCTGGTAAGAAAATGACAGTGGTGACAAATCTATTTTTTGTTACTTGGAAAATTTCCACCATGTGGAATGCTACTCAAGCTCAATGTAAGGACAAAGGGGACTGAGGAATCAATTGATCTTACCTGTGCCTCCACCCAAAATGAAGGGATTCTGTCACTGGGGGCTTCTGTAAACTCTCACCATTAATTCTTTTCTTGCACGATTTGGAAGTTTGTCTTCACTGAAGAAAGATTAGTTTTGAATAGACTCTATTTGTTCCTATTTGTTGAAATTAGAAGCATTATATGACTTGCCCTGAAAAAGGAGCTGTTGCAATTACTCTGATAGCAGCCTGGTTTAGTTCAGGCCCAAGATGCCAAGGGAGAGTTCTGCCAAAGCCTTTCTAAATGCAGAGAAACAAGATAGCAGTAGAGCAATTCTGTGGTGCTGATGCAGAGGTTTTAGGTGAGCCCCAGCCCAATGCCCACAAAGCCAATGAGAGCACAGCAGTGCCATTATGTGTGGGGTGTGCAGGCACCACATCAGCAACCCAGCAGAGCATCCTTCTGGCCACAGGCAACACAGCTCTGCTGGCCAGGGGCTACTGTGTGGGCCTGGCTTCAGCATTGAGCCTGGGAAAGAGGGGGAGTGGTTGAATTTATACAAATACAGTGCATCAAACACTTATTTTTTTCACTCCCAGATGCTGTTTTCCAGAATCAGTACTCTGTTCTCGACATGATGTAGGCCAGACCTGCCAAAAATCCATAAGATACTGCCCTGAACCCCAACAAACATGCAGTGTGTGGACTTGGGCAGAACTCTTGTTTAGCTCAGCCGTCTGTAGAGTGTTTCTATCGGGCTGGAGCTGCAGGGCCATCCAGCAAGAGAAGGGATACCTGATAAAGGTAGAAAAAGGAGTACATGGTCTAAAAATGTGCTTTGAAAGTAGGATGTTATCTGGCATCTGTGTGTGATTCCATATGCCCTAAGACTGCCACACATTATATCAATACAGTAGCAGAGTGAGGGGACAGATGGAGAAACCCCAACTCCTTTTTCCTGCTCTGAAACAGAAATGTTTTTACTGATGCCACGTCCAGACAGAGTGATGGAGTAGATAAGCAAACCCAAAATAATAAACCAACAACTGCTAGCAGTCTTCTGAACATGTCTGAGTTGTTTACAGTGCCAGAAGAGAACAGGAGAGAGGTGCCTTGGAGGTGTGTCTGCAAAGGTTGTGGCTCAGTGTAATTTCAGCCCCATGTCTTATCTCTACAAAACCTTAACTTCAAAATAAAAGAGAAACAAGAGGTGCATGGATCTTATATCCATTTTCTTCATTATAGAACTTCAGTCATTTCAAAGTCTAGGCAGTGTCCAAAATGAAATGCCCATTGAGAGAAAGAAATTACTAGTTATACTTTAATGGATATGGATTACTAGGTCTGTGTGTAACCTTGGTGCTGGAACTTTCTGACTTTTAGGTGGAAATTCATAATATGAACAATCTTAAGGGAATGTCTGTAAACAAGAATTAATTACCACACCACATTTTTTTTTTTATTTTATTATGAAAGACCTCACTGTCTTTCCTCATAGGTATTTAGTACCATACATTTAGTGCAAACTAGTTTTGCAGTACTGGCCTACAGTGTGTAAGTGAGCTGCCTGCATGCAGATGTTATCTTTGTTTCTATGGTAAGGTAGTACAGCTGTGACTCATGTTTCTGCATAAATATTTAAATTATGATTTCAACATTTTCATTTGACAGTACTGTGCCAAATGCTGCTGTGATAGTTTCAACAGATTTTGCAAGAAAAGCAAGTGGGAATAACTGATTGGCTTTCTTTAATGAAGCTATAAGGAACTCTTCCAACCATTTCAGATATATCAAGGATATTCTGCAAACCAATGTCATCCTACTGTTATGACCTTCAACCATCCTGTTGCTTGTTATATTGATCTACTATTGTGTTACACTGTGTTCTGAACTGCTAAAATTTGGGTATGGTTTTTTCTACCTTTCCTAAGTGCTTACCTCATACACCGAATAATAAAACCCTACCTGCATATTCTAATATACAGCGTAGCTCATCTGCACATCAATTGTGACTCAGTATTTCACATCCTCATGAATAAGCAGATAACCTATTTCAAGATGAGCAAATAAAATCTTTCAGCACAATTATGTTTCATTTAATTTAATCATTAATTATATTAACATAAATTGTGCTTAGCATTGCTCAACATTATTTAACATTTTGAAGTTTGACAAACCCTGCCTTGTGTGTGCACTTGTTTGTTGGTGTGATACCAGAAGTCAAACAAAAAATCTGGTGAGAGTCTAAGTAATGATGGCATGGTCCAAAATGTGTCACTGGGTATGACAGCTCCTGACTTGAGCTGGAAGTTCATCAGTGAGCTGAAATCCAAAGCAAGACAAGGTGCAGTGTGTTTTCTTTAAGGTTTATGTATTAGAGTCACGGGATAGAGGCATCATGTTGCACTGCACCTTTTAGAGAACTAGAGTCTACACAAAAATAGCTTGTGTTGGTGATACATACCTATTTCCTGGTGGAGAGACTTAGAAATATATGTCTTGAAGTTTAGCTGACAATAATATTGTAGTTATCATCTTGTATTTTTCTTGATAGTGACAACATGATTCTTACACATTCCAGATTCCCCCCTTTTCCTTTTTTTCCTTAAAAAAATCCCAAAAATGGAGAATATCTGATGCCTCCAGTATTTCTACTGTGAGATTTTGAAGAGCATTTTATTTTATTAAAGCACTTTCTTCTGCTGAAGAGTCAGTTCTTCAGAATTGTACAACTGAAGAATCAATTGCCCTTGAGAAATCAAGGTTGACAAGCTGCACTAGTACATTAATTTCCCGAAAATGCTGTCCACAGAAGACTTGGAGTTAGATTCTAGTTATAAGCTGATAGAGATTGAAACAGTTTACATAGTTTTTCAAGTAACCTTCCTTCATATTGGGCCAGCACTCATCTTTAGTGTTTGTGGAAGAAAGTGCTTTTAATACTGAAACATCATGCAAGGAAAGGCATTAATATTTACATTATGTATCCTCTCAACTGACTCCTGGCGTTGAAGAGTGAGTAGTAATACCAAAGGGATTTCTGTGCTCATAAAAGCTAAAGGCAAAGAGTTCATGAATCTGTATCAGACAATAAACCCTGTGCCAATTTTTTAGCAATGGCTCCACCTGCAAGATAACCTAGGCAAGAAGGAGGGATAGGACTGAAAGCTTAGTAAAAATAAGTAGCTGAAGTGATAAAACCCCGACTCATGAAGCTGTTTTTGAAGTAGCAAAGGAAGTGTGGGTGCTGTTGAGCAGGCTATCTCATCCTCTTGCCAACACAAACAGAATACAACTGCAACTGGCTTTAGTGGTGGGAGGGAAAATGCTTGTTCTAGACAGAGACAACTGATGGCCAGTGCCATCCTGTCTGCTTTCTAGTTGCACAAGACCTAGGAAGTGTGTCGGGAGATCAGGAAGCTAGAGCTGCTAGATCCTCAGTTCTCAAAGAACCCCATCCTTGCAGAACTGAAAAGGAACAGTGTGTGACATCCTTCCAGCTGACATGGATGTACTTTGAAGGACAGCCAGAGAAGGAACTCATAGACCAGCAGCCCACAGATCTGAAGGAAAAAACATTACAGAAAAAAAAAATTAACTACTCCCAAACTGATGTCTTCCCATTACAAAAACTTAAGGAACCCAGACTTTTAGATTTTGCTAACTGCAATTTAACTGTGATGTCTTTGGAAACACATTATCCCATGCTTGCCTTCTAGGCTCCTTTGAACCACTTGGCGGTGTAATTCCTTATCAAAAATAGGGTGTTAGATTAAAGCAATCAGAAATCTGAAAAAGAATAATTTTATTTAAACTCCCACTGCAACTGCTTAAGAGAATGTCTCTCAGGACTAAACCAAGAAAGATAACCAGCCCACACAGTCGGGCTGGCTCTTCCAAAGCAAACATGTACACAGGGTAACACAGTAAGACTGCCAGCTGAAGAATGTTGAAATACAACAGTGAGTGACAGCTGGTTCATACAAACTGAACTGGTTTTGTCCAAATAAACCACCATGGACTTTCCCCTAGCCTTTGTTCTGAGCTGGCTCAAGCCTTCAGCCTGTGCTGGGGTTGAGCTGTGGCTAATCTAACCAGCCCCACAGATGGACCAAGGCAAGAGTGTACCTCTGTCTGGGCCAGCCCTCTGCTCACAGCAGGGTCAGTGAGATCAGGGCCATGTCCCATCAGGTTTTCAGTATCTTGGATGGAAATCCCACCTTTCTGAGCCGTCTGCTTCCTTGTGTGACCACCCTCAGAGTAAAACATTGTTTTCTTCTGTTTGAATGAGATTTCCTGTGCTCTCTTGTGTCCTTTGTCTCTTCTTCTGTCTCTGGGTACCACTGAGAAGGGTCTGGCTTTTAGTCCTTGTGTCAGGAATTTATATCTGAGCTCTCTCCAAGTTCAATATGCCCAGGTATCTCAACTTCTCACCCATGACAAATGCTCTAACACTTCATCCATCTTTGTGGACTGTCAGAGGTCTTCTTCTGTTATGTCTGTATCTCTCTCATCCTGGCAAACCCAGAGCAAGATGCAGCACTCCAGGTATCACAGAATCACGGAATGCTTTGGGCTGGAAGGGTTCCTAAAGATGATGCAGTTCCAGCTGCTCTGCCATGGGCAGGGACATTTTCCACTAGACCAGGTTGCTCAAAGCCCCATCCAACCTGGTATTGAACATTTCTGGGGATGGGGCATCCACAGCTTCAGTGGCCAACAGGTGTGTCTGAGCAGGGCTGAGTGAAGGATCACCTATCCTGCCCTGCTGCTGACACTGCCTGACCCAGCTCCAGGTGCTGTTTGCTGCCTTTGTTCAATTGCTGGAAGCAAGGGTTCAACTTGTGTCCACCAGGAACTCCCTGGACCTGTCCTGCAGAGCTGCTTCCCAGTGGGTTGGTCCCTGGCCTGTCCCAGTGCAGGGGTTTGCCCCTCCTGGGGTGGGACTTGGCATTTCCCCTTGCAGAGCTCCCTCAGGTCCCTGTCAGCCCATTTCTCCAGCCTGTAGAGATCCCTCAGGACAGCACTGGGCCCTCTGGACAAATCATTCCAGCAATGCTCCTGTGCCACTTCCCAGCTTTAAAGGGCTACTCACTTGCCCATCCTTATCTCCATGACTGATGAATACTACTTCCAAAAATTCCAGTAATTTATATATAATTTATAGTAGTTAGAAAAACACATATGTACACACAGCAATCATACCAGGCCCAGCTACAGCTCATAATGGGGGCGCATTCTAATAGCTGATACAGATCTAGGGCTCTTTAGATGGGAAGATTAGAGCTTGGATGCTGATGTGGATATTAAGAAGCTTGCTTATACTGCACAGAGTTCCAGCAACAGACATATTAGCTTTCACTGAAAAAAAAAAAAATTATAAGCTTCTGAAACTGATTAAATTAATAAAATTCTAATCTCATAATATTCCAGCTTGATGAGTCATGGAATTTGAGTAGACTCTTGTGCAGGGCAGCTAAGGGCAAGGTTGCAATTCTGCCATGTGAAAGGAAGACACTGGAGTCTTATGAGCAGAGAAAGAAGCCTGATATTGAGTGATAAGGTGTTAACCTCAGGTTTGTGTGCTGATGTGAAATTTAAATGTATTTTTGTTTCCAGGGTGTATGTTGGTGTTTGAGTTTTGTTTCTGACACACACAACCAATTTCCATATAGGAGACTAAGGATTTGTAAAGGCTATGAATGAAGGCCATATCCTTGGATAATCATGGAGCACTGGATGTGTAGAAGGCAGCTGGAAGCCACAAAGAGATAGAAGAATCCATCAGGTGCACTCCTTAAATGTAACCATCAGATACACCCCATGCTCCTTTCTTAAAATAACAGAAGCACTTCTGTTTCCAGCTACCACCCCCAGCAATGTTTGCTATTTCATGAACATTTCTCCCCACAGCTCACAAAGGCTTCTGAATCTGTAGCGAGTGCCAGACTATAGTATAAGACCAAAACCTGTTTGGTGTATTGGTCCCACCCCATCTTTGTATCAAACCTATACTACGACCGTGTTCCTTCCTGTCCTTTTACTTGTGTTTTCCTGATTTTTCCTGAACATGGAGGGACTTGAGGAAATGTGATTTCTAATCCAGACCTTGAGTCCTTGCATCACTGAAGCAGAATGCACAATTGCATGGATTTCACCTGTAACATCTGAGCAACAAAGCAGGTCTCTGAGAGGCTGCTTTACTTCTTCATATACATCAGTGTATACTTGTGCCACATGTAAAAATATTAGTAACAATGTGTCTGAAAGATGATGTGCAAGAATAAACCAACACCTTACATCAATTCATTTATGGTACTTTAATACCAAGTTAATGCATTTCTCAATTAAGAATTTATAAACTGGTAATTCATTAAAAAAAAAAAATCACAGCTTCACAAAAAGCTAACTTTAACAGTTTGTCCCCTCCCCGCCAACAAGCAGTTTACAATATATTTCAACTATGTTGGTAGAAAGTTAACAGTGATGTGAAATTCTTAAAAAACATTTGCAACAGCAATTGAAAATAAAATAATGATCCCTACTCAGTGAAAAATTAATAAGAATTGTGTTTCCCAGTAAAAGATAAGTCAGAAAAGCAGCAAAAATTCCCTCTCCTACTTGTTAAGTACAAGCTTTCGCCCTGCCACATTCACCACCGGCAAAGGCAACACTTCAGCATTATTCGTTCCCAGGTTCAGCACTTCAGTGGTTTTGGCAAGAGTCAAAGGTCATATTCAGAAGTCCAGAGTTTGAGGTGTGTTCTGTCCCTACTCCCTGTGCTCCACAGGCTGCTCCACTCCTCTTCCTCGGGATACAGTGGGATCAGAAACAGCTCAGAGTAAAGGTAAGGAGTATGAAAACTTTTGTATGGGATCATATTCTTTTTTTCACTCTTTATCTCTCCAATACAAACTGGAAACACCAGAAATTTTGGCTGTCACAGTTCACATGTGAGTATTTACAGGAGAGACAGCATTTGAACGATGCTGTTACATTTTCACTTGTGTACAAAATCCCTTCTCTCTGCTGAAGTTACACATGCAACCACAGGACGAAAAATGTTCTTTATCTTCTAAGTTAAAAGTCACATTTTCAAAAGTCATTGCACTTGACAATAAAAAGGCAATTAATATGCATTTGATATTAAATATATTGTACAGACCTGAACTTCTGTGCAATTCATTGCTTCAGACATATATAACATCCTTTTAAAAACTAAGCCTCTAATCAAAGAAACTTTGTTAAAGACAAGAATCTTTAAGAGTAAATGCGCACAAAAAACCCTCTCCCTTTAACTCCTAGTGCATTTAAACACACCTTTGAAATTCTCTGTGTTGTTCCCACATTTAACCTTGCTGCCATTCCATACTGATCCAACATCACTATACAAGAACACCTTTTCCTTGACCTAGCCAATAAGGCCGGCATTTGGGATGCTGTTCCTTCAAACAGGAAAGCTTAAGATAAGGTTATTACTTCACTCCTTTCACGTGGAAAACAAAAGATTTCAAAGTGAATGGGATTCAGTTGTCACCATTGTCTGTAAATTCCAGTGGCCCATTTCAGGTGCCAGTACTTACTCTACCAAGACAGAGTTTTGGATTGTCCCAGCATATTTTGCAACAACTCGCAGTTAAAACTACGGACATGGAAACTGAAAGGGAGATTTTGGTCCCTGAGATATACTAAATGAAATCAAGAACTAAAGCACTGATACTTAGTTTGGAATGGACCCTCTTTAATGAAAACTAAGTTAGCTTCAACTTTCTAAAGTTTGACAAATAGTCACTTAAGCAGGATGACAGGATATATGCAGTATTGGTCAAGAAAAGAGCACTGTACAGAATAGTTTGAAGAGTTATGAGTTGCTGAGGACCAAGCAGCTGTCCTGCCAATAGCACGCTGCATCAATTTTGTCTTTCCAAGCTAGCACAAAACCACAAGATGAAACATAGTGTTAACCAAAACACTATTTTCTCTCCTCTCTTTAAAGGTACTACTACAGGACTTGGTGTCATAAATACTTCTGATCGGTGAAGTGACTACATGTGCCAGAGCCAAACCAAACTTTTTAACCTTAAAACTGAATGTTTCAGCAATATTCAGTGGACCACAGCAGCAAACTCCTCATTGCCAAACCAGTGGCAATGTGTGCTACGGTAATCCATCTTGGGCTAGTGTTTGAAGGGTTTGTACCATGGAAGGTGTTTCAGACCAGTGGCAACTACAATAAAACATCTTTGGCAACCATTGGCATATGAAAAATAAATCACAGCAGCTGGAAGAATTGTAAGATGTTTACAAAGTTCCATAGTGCATCATTAACTTTCTGAAGTGTGTTGCATGAAGTACCAAACTCCTGAAAATGACAGCTAAATATCTGCCATCATTACCTCAGAGATTACAGGTTTTTTTCATACCACTTTCTCAGACAAAGCTAGGACTTGTGAAATTTTAAAGGATGATGTGAGATAGTCCACACAAAGGCTTCCAGTGCATTTGGAGCTGATTTGGGTAAAGGAACAGAGTAATGAAGGGCTGAAGACTGAATTTTCAGTGCACCACCGGGAAGTTACGCAGGGACTGGTGACAGATGGATTCATGAATAGATTGAACCACAAAAGTAGCATAATCACGTTGGTGGTGGAATCTCTTCAGATGACAAAACAAACCGAAACAAAAAAATCAGCTGCATCCAGTGAGTCCACTAAGTAGCCTCATTTACCTTAAATAAAAAACGTGTGCATTAGGAACACAGAACTTATTCTAAAACACTAGTAACACTCTATAATACAGCTGAGCTGTAAGAAGAATTCAGTAAAACCAACTTTTGTTTCCAACTATTGCAATTATAAATTAGATAAGTCTTGTGACACCAGATAAGCCAGCTCTTAAGTGTGTGGGATGTGCACAGTAGAGGAGCAGAGACCACACTATTAAGATGGGTAAATTTTTAACAAGTAGAATTGAAAGAAGGTAATTTAAGCTTATTTTATTCTAAATATGACCTCAACTTTCAGAAATTTGGGAAAATATGATTGCAACTATCTTGCAGAATATATAAATTAGTATGCATTTTGGCAGTAACAGTCACAACACAAGAAACTAAGAAAGGAAAACAGAATCTTAAAAAAAAAAACCCACAGAGTATTTAAACAGGGAGAATATAGTTTTGCTATTAGCACTGATGTCTCATTCTGCGAGAGAAAAAAAAAGAATAAAAAAAAGGGTACAGCTATGGAATATATTGAAATCTCTCTGATGTCCATTTCCAAAACGAGTATGAAAAACTTGAAAAAATCTTACCATAAGAGCTCCAATTGTTATACGCGGCTTGCTTCAATAGTGAAATAATACTATCCATTTCTCTCCAGGAGAGAAGAATGAAGATCATAAAATAAGATACAAGTAATTGGGCTGATTTTGATGAAATTATGAAACGATATAATTAAATAGAGTATTGTTCAGATATCAGGTGCCGCATGAAAAGGCAGCTTAGCAGTTCTGTAAATGGGCTTTTGCTATGCTAGTGTTCTCTATTCTGGCACAGCAAATTTTTCCTTCACATTTCAGTAGCTGTAAAATCATGGCCCTGCCCTAGAGAGACGTGCTCAACATCAGCACTGCTGCTATGTGAGACTTACTGCTGTTTCAGCACATGAAGGATGAATTCAATCCTCCCTAAACTCAGTCCTCAAACCTACTACTCTGAGGACTGCATTGGAGTTATAGTGTTTCACTAAAAGATAAAAACTACCAAATTAATTAAATGGAGTTTCTGTACTGACTTAGAAGAAAATCCTGGTCAGCAAGTTTTAGCTTTTAAAAACAAAAGGATATTTATCAGAGCAAGTGTCTAAGGGGAAGGCAGCCATGCTCCAGCTGACAATGCAAATTCTGTATCTCATGTTCTAAACTAATGCACAGCTGGGAAAAACTACAACCCTGCATGTAACATCACTGTTGCTGTTCCTTTTGAGATCTCATCAGTTTTTAAAACAAAGAGCAGGAAATTCTCACAACTTATCCTCTTCCCAAGCTTACCATGTATATAGTAATGCAATATATTCATACATAAAGTAATTACACTGGTATATATAAAAACTATATACACATAGTAACAGTAACCATATTGATAGTTACTCTTATCTGAAAACAAGGGCAAAAGTGGGTTCTAAAAGCCACAGTGAGCTGAGATGAATGTGTTTCCCAATTGTAGGTCAGAAAGGCACTGACAAGCTTAAAGAAGGGAGGAAAAAGAAGTATTTTCTTATGAGTTCCAGCAGTGCAAGTTAATATGCAAGTTACTGATTAGTTGTTTTTAAAAATCAATCCCAGAATTTAAGTTGCTTATTTCCTAATTTATCATTGATTTTCCATATTATTTTAGGTACCCTCTACGTGGTGAAGCACCTGACCTGGAATTTATAGTCATGCTACTTTGATCAGCTTGTTAAAAATTTACCCACTTATTCACAGCTGGTTTTATTTTATTCTTCATAATATAGTTCTTTCTTACTCACAGATACATTCCAGAGTTAGTAAATCACTGTCAATCCATTTGTTCATTTTGATTTTTGCCTAGCACTTCTTTAGTTTGATTTTAGTTCTCCTACAAGCTGCAACCATCTCTTCCATGCAAGGAAAATTACAATTGAATAGTTAATTCAGGCTGAATGAGCAGAAACAAAATACAAACACATCACTGCAGCAGCATGCTAGAGTCCTCAATTGTCCATTTAATTAGCACTCCCTGCCTATCCCTCCAAAACCAAAACAAAAAAAGAAAACTAAACAACGCCCAATCAGCTTACTAAGCAGCAACAATGCTTATACTGTAAAATACTTTCTCTGGAATGAAATTCTGCGACAAGGAATAAATGACATAATCAAATAAGCTTCCTCTTCTTACTGTGACAATATCTTTATGAAATGTCTTACTTCTGGCATAAGTTAACTAACACTTTCATCTATATTAAGAGTTTTCTTTTAAAATAAATTATATATTAACAGGTTGAAGATGCATCTTCATTGCATATGCACACAGTCCCTTCCCAGTTTTACAGCTAAGCCTTCTAGGGTCTCTCCTTTTTAGACTAAATTAATTCACTTTTCCGTCAAGAGCAAAGTACAAGAAGAATGTTTTATAGATTTAGTAGACAAAGACTTTTAGAAATACAATAGTTTCAAGGGCTCCAGAAAAATCAAACGGGTGATTTCAGGGTCAGAAGAAGTTTTCACTTAACTTAAACAAGATTCTCAAAATAATTAAAAACAGTGCAAGAAGAAATACAGAATAAAGGATAAAACCTTATTTTATCTGCCATGCACACTGTAAAGCAGGCAATGCATAAGTCTGCTAGACTGCTCCAACCTGTATCCCTTTTATAAGCTGTGTGCAGTCTGCACAGATAGACAAAGGGAGAGGAAACTCCAAGGTTTCACGTGCATCCAACAACTGCAGATTAAATGGCACATGAGGATGGAGTTGAGATAGCATTCCCTTGGCTCCCTTAGGTACATTATGCCTGATTAACACCCTCAAACGTTTGTGTGCATGAACAACAAAAAGCATCAGTCATTTTTGCTAGAGACAGACAGATGGAATACAAAAAAACCCCAAAACTTAAAATAGTGCAGATAGTTTTTAAAGTGATCTCATTCAAGTAATAACTAACCTGAGATGTACTTTGATCCGATTAACATTACCATGCTACTCATAATAAAAATAACCATAGGCAGACTATAGAAGATACTAATGTCACCTGATGGCATCCAGGGGACGGTGTTTCCAGTCAGGCAAATCAAAAGAGAAATATATATATAAATTGCAATATATGTGTTAAATATATATGAAAAGCAAAAAGTAATAAATATAGTGACATTTGCAGAAGAACTAAAAAAATATTATGCATAAACCCCATAATAATTCAAATCAGGTTCTCTCTGTAAGAGTTCAAGTCCAAACTCCACTGTCAGCACTATCGAGGTTGAATCCATTTCTAGTATTCTCCAATCCTAACCTATCCCTAAAGTACCTAAGAACTAAGGAAAATAACATTTTGCCCCCAGGTGTTAGATCAGAAAATCACTGAAGTAAGTTTTGATAAACATATCTCTTCACATAAACTGAAGAAAAAACCTCTAGATTTATTTACTGCAAGGCAGAATTTTTTATCCTAGGTTAGAGGTAAGCGTACTAAATCATAAAGGTCTATACTGAAGGGAATCACACTGCTCATGTTAAATTACCTGTTTCCCTTCCCTTTACAGAATTGTTTGTAAGCCACAGTGTTAAATAAAATATTTAAACCTACATAAAGGATGGCAAAAGGAAAATTTTAGCTTTCAAGAAGAGAGACCACATGCAGCTTGAGGGCTCCAACTGTGGATTTCGGATTGTAGGGGGAGTTTAAATTTTGAGGATTTTTTACTTAATACTTTTCATTTTAATAGTTTTTCCAATAAAAGGGAAATTAAATGAAGATATACAGCCCATAAATTACGTGTTATATTATTACTCAGGACTAAAAACTCATCCCAAAATAGTACAAAAATAAAAATTCAAATTATAGATCACAGAAGACTGCAGGTTTAATTTAATTCAAACGTGATGAAATGAGAAAGCCCTCTACTTCAGAAGAAAGATCTTATTCAGTCCCTCAAAAGTGTTTTCGTATTTTCTGTACATGAACAATAGGTCTGTGTAATTCTTGACTTTATGAAAACTCCTTGCTCTTACCCCTATGGATCAAATAGATTTTGATGTGGATATTGATCCCTCCTTCCTACACAGCAAATAATGAAGGCGAGATACAGCAAGCAAAATGACAGGATTGAACTTTTCTTCTTTGCAGCATGAGGTTATGGTATAAGGAAGTTTACAAAGTCCCTGTGCTCTTAGAATTGTGCTGTATCTCGTCTTACAGGTGAGATTTTTTTCCTTTGTAAATCAGTGCCATTCTACAAGATATTGCTTGTGCCCTCCTTTCAGGAGGAAGACCTAACTATATATTTTCCTGCTTTGTTTCCACAGTGGATTTAAGTAATGACCTTTAAATCACTATAATAATCCAGAGATGGTATGAACAGAAAAGGTCAACAAAAGCAAGATGAGCTACCTAGACTACCTGGCTAATTAATAATACCTGACCTGCATTAAATTCTGGATTACCATTTGAAGGACCTTCAGATGTCTCCCACCCCATAGACTTCATCACAGCTTTCTTCCATCTGGCATAGCGATATTCACTTTCTGAAATTAAGAAATCAGAAAACAGAAAAGCCTCTCAATACAAGTATTTAAGAACCAGATACAGCAATATGAGTTTTTCACTCTTTTGCACAGTATCACTTCTTTGCACAGAGAAATATAAATTCCTTTTTTGAACACAAAAAACTCCACCCCAAAACCCCATAGTTATGCATAATAAGAAATAAAATAAATTTTATTCATATTCACCAATAAGAAGATTTACAAGCAGGACAAAATTAAGCAATTGATATTTATGTAGAAACCCTTCAAATGCTGTCTTGAAGTAGGGATTTTAGAAGTAATTATAATCAAAATGGTAAGACAAAATTATGTACCAAAAAATTAAGAAATAATTGAAAAGACAAAAACCATTTATCTTGCACAGAGATTAATTATGTCAAGTACATACTTTCCATCTCTACAGGCACTTAAGAACTGATGAGAAATATAGCTAGCTAAAAAGTGATAATTAATGTAGGCTTTTTAAAGCCAAAAGAAGAGTACCTAAAACCAGTCCTGTTAACATCTGTGAAAAAAACAAGTTTGCAACTCAGATAACATGAAAAGGTTTTACCCTCTGGGTTGATTTGTGGTTCAAATCGTTCACATGTCACTGCTGTCAAATCTCCAGGATTCAGACTCCAAACTTCAACACCTTCTGCAGCTCCTGCTGCCATAGCAGCTCCTAAAGCTGTAGTTTCAGGCATTGATGGCTTTACTGAAGGAAAACACAGACAAGACCACAATGATTTTTAATGGAAGTCACCTTAATGACATCAGAACTAAAGACTGACACATCTACCAAGATGCAACAACAAAGCAAGCTACCCAATTTGCTCTCAACGGCCATTACAAACTAATGCTGTTTTCAGCATTAAAAAGAAAGCAGCAGCTGTAAATTAATCTTACCTACTGGAATACAGAGAATGTCTGATTGGAGTTGCATGAGGATTTTATTATTGGTCATTCCTCCATCTACTTGTAACTGGCTTAGTGGAATCCCACAGTCCTTGTTCATGGCATCTAGAATCTTAATTAAGAGTAATACATGTTACAATTTAATTGCACAGAAATGCTCTGATACCCTCTGAGTGTAAAACACTGACATTACAGCATTTGCTGAAGAGGGTTAAGTAGATCATTCCCCTCCCCTATATATTAAAAAGCAAAACAGACATAATGAAGACACAATTTTATTTAATATATAGCATGTACATTCTCTTCATTACAGAAATCTTTGTGTAGGACACCTTTCCCCTCAGGTGCTCTAGATGTAGCCTATGTGCTGCTTTATGTGGCCTGAGAAGCGTTTTAAGAAAAGCTGATGAGAACATTTATCAAAGCTAACGAAGGAAGCAGCAATAATTAAGGGAGTCCTCCAGCTGATCATCCTTTGTCTAGATACTTTCTCTAATTTGCTGGATTAAAGAATTGAAGAAGTAAAACATCTGCTAATCTGGAAGACTCTTCAATACGAACTGAGGAATGTTGAAATGTTTTCAAAGAACAGACTCTTCAAATATTTTCAATTAATTGTTGAAAACAGAATTTTATATCAAACAAGACAGAAAAAATAAACTGTTAGTGTAATTTTTTGTAAAATTATGTTTCCTTCTTTTGGGCACATTCTCTAGCTGAAAAGTGCTGAAGTGTTTATAAGGGATAATTAACTAAAATGGAGTATTTAACTCACTGATACCTCTCAATATGCTTTTTAGAGGGTTTCCTAAAAACATAAGACTTGTCTCAAACCTTAGCTGCTGGCAACACCACGGCATTACCCACAAGCACCATTAAATACAAAATAGTGGTTTTTTTAGGGTTTTGTAAAAGCAGTCAGTTAAATGTCTCATTTACATTTTGTGAGGCTAGTGCATAATTTTTGTTGACAAGTTAGGCATTAACAAGTACAGAATGACTTTCTGTAATTTTTCAGTGTATTTAAATAAAAAAGAGGTGTATTTTTCTCAGCTTTAAATGACAAAGTGACACAGACTACAAAAAAAGACCAAAACTACAATGCATTCTGTCCTGTTCTGTAGCTCACAAAGTACCCAGTAATACAATATTGACCAGGAAAAGTCAACATGCTATTTAAAAAAGAACAAAAAAATTGTAGGCTTGCAAGACAGTGAAAACTAAATGGAGATGAACTATCCAGGAGATTCTCCCAGTTTCCAGAATGTAAACCAGCAAGGTCCTTACCAGAAAATTCTTTAAAGGAACTAAAGGACCTGCTCAGGCTAAATAAAGGTTAAAAATTACAAGGTAAGAATAGTAAGGCCAGTTTTCATGGTGGCAGCATGTACCTATGGGCCTGCACTGTTCAATGCACTAGAAATAAATTGAAAACCAGGATTCTTGCACAAAGTTTGCTGGCAGTACTATACTACACATATCACATACATAATTTTACATTTGTCTAAGGTGATATTATCTGCCTTTTTTATCATTCAGAACTTCAGCACCACTGGGGGCTCTAGGTTTGTTTATCACTGTGTAAGAGCATGTTGGATCTGCATGCATTCAGCAGAGATTAAAATAATGAAAAGAATGCTAGAAGCCAGGAAGGGATGAAGGAACAAAACAAATCATGGTCATGCTGCTGCTATCTCTATTGTACTGAGGTTGGATGAAGAGCAAGGATCCAAGCATGCAGATTTTTCCTAATGACAGCATTGTACAGCTCTTAGAACTGAAAAATTGCTTGTTTTTTCCAAAATGCCTTCTGGAAGAAAAAATGTAGAAAGTGTCATCTGTCTGCATAAGGAAGAAGCTTTTTGGATAACAAGGTACTCAGGAGTGAATGTCACAAACAGGCAAGAACTCCAATGAAGGTAACGTTTAAGGATTTTCCTGAAGACTTCCATTTTCACTGGAACAAAGAACTTTGTTTCTGACAAGGAAGACTAATGATGTATCTTTAGAAAACATACATATATTTTACCTGGGTCGCTATGATTTAATCTGTTCATTTAAGAGTGTCCAGTGTCTGATCAGGCACTCCTATCATTGTGATAAAATCAGAGTGACTAAAGTATGGGGAAGTGTTAGATCTGTTTAGTGAACTTCACCCTCACTCAGTCTGACAGCTTTATTCCCTCACTCCTTCTCCCAGCCACATGCCCTGCCTTGCATTCTGACATTTGCTGAATGCCTCTGTGAGGCAGCTGAGGTCATTAATCCAGCAGAAAAATAGCCCAGCAAAAAAAAGGGATAATTTTCTGCTGGAAAGTTCACTGAGCTGTCACATGAGAGGGAATGGATGGGAGCATGGACAAGGAAAGAGGAGCAGACAACAAATCAGTTCAGTTGCCTGTAACTTTACCCTGACTTCTAATACAAGAATTAGAAAATTAGAATGCCACTTCCAATTTCCTCTACAACCTTCTGAGGACTCAGAGGCTGTCAGCACAGCTTGAAAAGCAGAAGCCTGGATGAAATTTCTGTCAATCTTTTTCAATGAGTACTTTATTCTATGTCACTACAGAAACAGCACATTGCTTCCCTCATCTCACCAGGTTTGAGCAGGATGCTATTTTAAAAATCAGTATGTTTAAATAACAGCACTTTAATTCATGTAATCAAATTAAGGCTTGACTGTTATCCTGCAAGGTCTAGGGATTTCATTTCCTCCTGTATTTGCAGAGAACCCAGGGATTGCAAACACAGGGAGGAGTAGATGGTGATATAAAGATCCAATGCTCATAGTGATATCAACTCCTTTGATTTGGCTGGGGGGATTAATTTCCTCTGTGAGAATTTTGGTTGGCTGTTACTGAAAACCAGCTGAGGCAGTGAAGGATGGAACAGGCAGGAAGTGAAGCCAGATTTCCCTTGGTATGTTTGCTGCTGTCTTGCTTTAACTCCCTTCAGTTCTTGTGTACCAAAAGTGACATAAGCCATCTCTGTCACAGCAGACCAAAAACTGTAGTTTCCTACACTAATGAAACTTTGCAGCTATGTCACTGGCCCTGCCATTTTAAACATTCTACGTTTTGCCCCTCAAAATAGTCACAAAATACATTCACCTTATTTTACATGCTGATAAAAAGCAGCATTACCACTCCAAAAAAATGTACCACTCAATTTTAGCTAAGTCCATAGGAGCAATTTTTCAACATTAGAAACAAGTAAAGACAAGAATAGCGTCCAAGTACAATACAAAACACATGACTATTTTCATTAAATCTTTTAAATCCCCTCTTTTCCTGAAGAGCTACAGTCCCTATTATCACACTAATTTATAATGAATTTAGGACCTGATTTGCCTTTACCTCTCGTGTTTGAAAGCAGACTGCTTCTAGTGCAGCAAAGGCGATGTGATTTTTATTTGTAAACTGAGTAAGGCCACAGATTATACTGTTGAAGAGAGAAAAAAACCAATTAGGACACTCCTCTTTATGAGACATAAACCTATACTTCACACTAGGTCTTCTAGTTCAAATCTCATTCAGTTCCATTGTATGAAGACTACTTTTTAATGTTAAAAAGCTCGGTTTTCTTTAATCTAAACCCTCTCATTTTCCGGACAAGGTGCTTTCAGGGTCCAATCAATACAGTTGCCATAAATCACCCGTACACACACACAAACACCTCCACAAACTCTAGCCTGTCCTTAAGAAAAAAAAAAAAACAAACGGTATGACTGTGGTTGATTTCTCTTTAAAAAATAATATAAATTATCACTAAAATCTTAATAAATTCTCTAATGCTTTCAGCCCTTAAGGAAAAGCCCGTACAGGTCAGTGCTGTTCTTTAAATGTTTGAAATTGTTTTCAGATCTAGTCTTATCATTAGTTGCTTCTGTATCTTCAACAAGATTTTTAGTTATGGGAATTATGTTACATCTAACCATAAGTAAGCTGAATTCTGCCAATGTACTCTGAATGCAGAGCAGATAACCATCTTTTATTCTATTTCAACAGCTGAGAAACAGCATGGTACTACACAGAAATACTGCTGGATACACGCAAGTTCAAAGATATTTAAGGACATTTTTCATTGTTACCATTCCAAAAAATCAGTTTTAAGCCATTTAAAAGCTAAGCACTGTGATATGAGACTGTAAAAACACCTAACTCAGAGATTTTTCTTTTTCCTTAAAGAAAAAGATACATACAAGAAGTATCTGAATTCTAAAGATCCAACTACTTGAAACCTTGGGAACAAGTTAGATTTTAAGACTTTTTTTCCCACCCTAGGAAAGTTATAAATATAATTATATTTGTTTTGCTTCCATGACTGCCATGGCAGTGATGTGGTTGTGATTCCAACAACAGTAGGCAAGCACACAACAGCAGAAAAGACAAATGAAAACCTATTGTTTGAACTAGTACCAGGTGGTTGAGTCTGAACTATCAGGAAAGGGGCTGGAAAAAAAGGAGTAGAAAAGAACTTTCAATAGCCTGGAAAGAAAGCTGTATACAAGGGGAAGGAGGCAAAGTGAGAAGGAATTACACATCCTGAAACTGAACTCAAAAACACTAATCAGAACAAAATTCATCCTTTACTACTTTTTTTGCCTAACAGTTCATAAGAATGCAGACCTCTTCTTTTACTTTAGTGAGATAAAAACCCTCTCAAAACCAGAAATTTTTTTCCCTGCCCTGCTGCCCCACACTTTATTTTTTTTTTTTTTTTTGAGGAGGGGGACAAGGAGAGGAGAATGAAGAGTTGGGCTAGCTAATCCTTCCTTTCCTCCCAGTAGCAGTTGCTGTTTTGAACTTGTTAAATATAAAACAGAAACACCGTAGCCCATGAAAATACCACAGAGAATGATGTATCAATATACATTAAGGCAACAAAAAGGACAATTGCACATACCTTGAAGGAAGGGTATTTGTAAAATTATTAAATCCCCCTGCAAATGCAGCATTCAGTCAGATCCTTACCCCCTTGCACTGGGTTCCCAGTATGGTGCATACAGTCCTGAAAATGCTGGCACAAAGTAGCAGCCATAAGAAGTTCCCACATCTGCAGCCAGTTTTTCTAATGCACACACAAAACACTTACTTAGCTTTTCACAACTGTTCCAACACTATAACACAGCACTTGAAAGTGTTATTATTTAAATTAAAAAAATATTCAGAATATCTTAGGTAGCTACAAATATAATCCAGCCACGTATACAACTAGAAAATACAACTGGCAATACAACTAATGCTGGCACTCCACTCCTTGTTAACCAGTTTTCCTTTTGCAACAATATGAACAGATGATGGAGCATAGGGAGTTGTAGGAAATGTAAAATGCAAAATGAAAAATCAAAACTGAAACCCAAAACTGTGTACTCAATATTCTGACCTAGATTTTGTGAAGTTTTCAAAGGTTATCTATCATGTGGGTAGAGAATGCAACCTTCAAAGCAGTCCAAAAGGTCACACTTTACTTTCATTTAAGTCAAGGCAAGCAAGTGAAACTGGATCAAGACCAAAGGGAATTGAGAACTAAATTCCCATTAATTTCAAATGGATTTAGAGCTCCAAATTGTCAGCTTATGTATTTAATCACAAGGCCAGCTAGAAGGAAATTTGAAGTTTCTTGATATGGGAATAACTGTGGATATATGAACTCGTCAATATCAAAATATTTGTAATTTTAAAAATTATATTAAGACATTTAGAATGACAAAAGAGATAACGCTAATGAACAGCTCTTTCCTACAAGAAAGGAGCATTTTCTTCCTGCTTTTGCAAATTTCTTTTGTTTGCATTGATCAGAGAAACATAGCAGTAGGAGAGAAGTAGAAAAGCATCTTCAAAAAGTCTTTCTAAAATGATTCTTTCATACAGACTCTACTTTAAAAAGGGAGTGGAGGCAGAAGGAAGGACAAGTTCAGTGAAACAGGAAGAGATGATGAATCCCTATGTGACTTTAACAACACTGACAAGGTTAAATAAAGGTCCTGAAACTCAAACCTTCCAAAGGTCTTGACAAACTTGTGAAGAGGTACTGTAGTCTCAACAAATGGCTAATTTATATGACAGCAGTTTATATTCTTCTGTATGATCTTCAAAGTTTTCTTTCAGAAAAACAGACTGATGCTCTTTTTTTGATAAATCTTTGAAGTTCTACATAAAATTTTAGTTCTAAATTTTCCCACCTTTGAATAAGATATCAATTTATTAAAAATATGTAATGAATTTCTTTTCAATCCCAAATCGCACTAAACCAGTCACTTTCAAATTTTTGCCTTTGCATGCTTCCAACATTTTTTATTTTCCAAATTTTGGTATGTTCCTAGTTTTTATGTTACAAACCAGCTTGTTTCAGTTAATTTGAATTAGGAAACATCAGTTACACAAATGCTGATTACTGCATTCTCAGCCAAATCAGATTACCCTCCTCCACATCTCCTTAAAGAGGCAACTTTGCAAACTGAGATCCTGAACTCAATGGATATGAAGCCCTATACGTAAATACTGGCACCTGCAGGGTGTCAGCTTCTCATGTTTATGACAACAATATGTAGGTTTAGGATCAAATATATACTGGTTTCTGTAATACAGACTTAAATACTCTTGGCTCTAGAAACTTCAACACTGTATAAAACCAGGAGATACTCTGAAAGTAAGTATCTTCCTGAATATCTGCTTACCAGGGAAACTACTAAAAAGTATAGATTGCAACAGAGGAAAGTGGACAAAGCCTTTCCAAGGCTGTGTTGATAGGCTCCATGAAATACATGTATCAACAATAGTGAGCTCATCGATGCAAAGTAAATTTTTGTTGTGTTTAAACACAGCAAAATACATGCACCTGCATCTTTTCTTTACTTATTTTGAGCTTTCATTCACCAATAGACATTGTGACATTGGAAAACTTAAAAAACTGAACAATCAATACTCACCAACTTCCTGTGAAGTCTTAGCAATACCCAGATTGTCCCTCAGCCAACGAACAACAGCCCCAGCTATTGCAACAGATCCCTGAAGGAAACAGTCACTCCATTAGGAGACAACAACAACTGGCAGCTTTGTGCTGCCTTTAAAAACACTGGGGAGGAGAGGTCTCTGTGGCCTCCACCTGCAGGCTTACAGTCACAGCTTGAAGCACTCCCAAGCATGCCCACAATAAAACCACAAAGTTTCTTGGCATCTAGAGACTTCCATGTAAGAAGGGCAGACTGTTACACAGACACCAGGTAGAAAGGTGCATATTGTATGCTTTTTTCCATGAGTAGAAGTTACAATGACATTTCCTAAGCAGTCTTCTCATCTTTCTAATTTATGTCTTCTGAATATACAGTTATGAGGTTCAGTAGCCTCAGACTTCTTTTCCTGACACATTAATAGCTTTATGTTTTGATTTAAAAAATAAACAAGACTAATTATGTCTAGTCTAAATACAAACAGAAAGACAGAAAATTTATACACTTGTGCATTTGCCAGCAAAATTGCTCTGTTGCCTCAGCAAATGGCCCTGAATGGCTTCATCACATCACAGATGGATGGCATGGCTCCCATCTAACCCCAAGGCCAAGTCCAGTAGACTAAGCTTCACGTAAAACAGTAGCAGCATTATATTTTCATTCAAAGCCACTGCTAGAAGAGGCAGGGGTGTTTTCTAAGTAGCTGGCTATTACAGCTGGCTACTACTGCAAGATACCAGTTTGATTAAAGGAAAAGGCTGAATCCACATTTTCTGACTCTTGCAGTGTCTCAACCAGCAGAATGTAGATGATTCTAGCATGAATATAGGACAAAGCACACTTAACAGCTTCTGTTGAAGCCATGCTTTCAGACAATATCATTAAAAACTTGGAGGTGAAGAAGAAGCAAAGTGCAGGTGTTTCAGCAAAGAGGAATTCAAATCACTCTCAAGACAGTTTCAGTTCTTGCTTTAAGAACATGGGTTAAAAATAAAACAAACCTCTAACACACCTACACAAAATAAAAATCCCAGAGTTTGTTAGGTCATGGCAAATGCAAGATTCACTTTCCTCATAGAAGGAAAAGGAAATAAATGCAGCCTCCCACATCCTAATAAAGTACCATAAGCCACAAACTATTCTCACAGTGAAGAAAATCCTGTGTTGTCTTTGTTTCACATGGAAAACACAGTCTGTCTACAAAAGCTCAATATCAGCATTCAGTATATGTGTTTTGAGAATAATTATTATATTACAATACTTAGCACATTAAGCAGGACAGATAGAAGAACAATCATTTTGTTGTTCTAAACAAAGCTTTGGTGTCAAATAGGTGCTCAGCTGATCTATGCTTCAGAACAATGAATCCTGAAGTTTAAGTATAAATACAATTTTCTACAAAATTTGGATGCCCTCAGATTTATTTGGAGAACTGAGAAACTGAATTCTGTAAGTAGGTATCTGAATCAAAGAGGAAAAAAAGCTAAATTTTTAGAGGATTTTTTTTCCCAGAAATTTGATTCATTCTTAAAAGTTAGAAGTAAAATCCATAAGACCAAAATAAAAACACTTAGCTATGCCTTTTATTATGAAGTAATAACTGAAATATTAGTACTTTCCCCATTTTTGTAAAACCCAATTTAGTATTTAAAAATTTATGGTTTTTTATTTATAGTATTTATTAAAGATTTGAGAGACTGAGTAACAGAAAAAATGTTTTAGCCATCTAGCTCTGAAAGTATCAATGATACAATGAAGAAATATTTATTAGATTACATTATATAGATTGGAGACAGGGATAACCAAAACCACACAGAAGCCTTCAGGCGCACAAGCATAACACAGTTACTTTCATTTCTGCACAGCTGAAGATACCATAAAAATTACAGATAACAGAAGTAAGCAAGAACATGAATCATTACAAAAAGGAAGAAACTACTGAACTTACCTCTAGTGCATAGAAAGTAGGTTTGTCTCTGCCCATTTTGTAAGCTATTGTGGTTATAAGACCATGCTCAGAAAACACAGACTAAATGGGGAAAAGAAAAGAAAAGGTAAAGCATGAACGGAGGCAAAAAATGCTTAAATAAAAACATTCAAATTATAATAAACAAGGGACCAAACCATCAAATGAAATATGCAAAATTTAAACAAAGTAAATTGTCAATCACTCTAAAATGAACACCTAAGACAGAACACTCAGATTGCTGGTGCTAATTCTTGTTTCCACAGGCTGCTACAGATCTTTCCATCTTCCTTACAGAAAATAATTGTGGGTCTTTAAAAGGAGATGTAAATGAGAAGGAAGCCACAGCTTTGTGCTATTTATTCAACTCCAAGTACAAAGAAATAAGGAGAGAAAACGAAGGGAAGAAATAAAATAGCCAAGACAAGGAAAAAAGCGCACGGTTAAATAACAACACAACACTTAATCCTGTCTGGGTGACAACAAGAAACATATACAAGGGAGGAGCAAGAAACTTGCCAAGAAAAGTACTGTTTGGAAACTTAAGGAGGTAGGAAATGGAGTCTTACAGAAAGACCTCGAAAAATTGCAACTTTTATTCTTTCAGACTTCAGTATGTGCTTTTCCTTATGTCTGGCAACATAATTGTTGTTCATAAGTCCAAGAATGGCTAACATACAGTTGTGTTTCAGAATTTAACTAGATTGTGAACAATGAAAAGGCAAACAACTCAAAAATGCAACTGACCTTCTGACCTGTGTTGCACAGCAAGAAACAACCTGTTCCATACCTAGAATGAGAGCAAAGCAAAGTTAAAACCAGAATGTTTAAAGAATAACCTGTTAATGCAATTCATGAGTCCCCTGTGAAGAATCAATAAACCACTTTTTGACCCTTGAAGGTTTTGCTACCGTTAACTGATGACAAAACTATCCTCAAAAAGTTGATTTTAATGCAGCCCGAAGCTGAAAAATCTAGTCACATATTGCTCTCTCTCTCCCTGTTGCTATTTTTTGTCTAACACTTGATCAAGGAGAGATATGGCTGAAAACTAAGTGTAAATTCCTCTCTGGTGGCAGTGTTTACCTACTTCAATTTAAGCTGATTATGAGAGTGATTTTATAAAATAAATATTTCACAATAGTAAAGGGGAAATTTTAAGAAACTTTGTTCCTGTCACAAAGCGGGTTTTCTTTTAACTCATTCAAAATTTTCTAAAACATGGCACGTTTCCCATTTGAATACCAAATCATATGTGCATACATAAACATGCATACAAGAACATAGTTTAATAGAAGGAGTACAAGTACTACAAACCACTCCAACTTACTCTAAGAAATTATTCTCCAGAAAAATATTCCTTACCTTTTACAATTCTCAAAATTAATAGCTTAAACCAGTACTGAGATAGGCTTCAGTTATATTTGGAAAAAGAGATAGTAAAGCAATAACAGAAATAAAACAAGATAGACTAATATGTAATTATACCTGTGAAAATCCCATACTGTATGTCCCTACATGCCTCGTTAAGCACCTGGTTGTAAATGGAACAGTAAATCATTTCAGCAGACAGCTTTTCCTCCAATGATTATCTGACTATATCAGTTGCCTGATTTAACTGATCAGCTATTTTAGACAAAGCACACTAAGTGGCTGAGAAACAGGAAAAAGCAAACGTACATTTCTCCACTTTGAGTTAGACATAGAAGCAAAACTAAGCACTGCAATTGAAATGGACCTTTCCCATCTAGCAAAGCTGTGTCATTCAAGTCTATTCAATCTAACTCACCATGCTGTATTTGCTTAACCTTAGGTCACCATTTAAATGACACTGCAACTGTAACTTTATTATCTTTATTACTTTATATAAGGGTCAAGACATGGTTTACTTTGTGGGTCAACACACTCAAAAGTTAGATCTGTAATTACATGTTAACTACAAAAGAATTTGGCAGTCACTTGAAAGAGACCATAATACTAAATTCAAAACAGAGCAGTGTGTTTATCTTATTACTTTGCTAATAACTTACGTGTTTTTTGCTTGCCCATCTTGAAAACACATTTGCCCAACAAGAGCAGCATGCTGGTCACCCAAGCACTGAAAGTGAGAGATTGTTTCTTTAGCAAATATCCTCACATTAATTATATATTTGACTGTAACGCTGATCTATTAGTAGCACACAGTAATTGAAAGCAAGGAAAAACCTGTGGAGAAAAGCTATGCTTTTCATTACTCTTCCCTCTATAAGAACTGCAAATGAAATGTGTTGTGCTACTTATGGTGAGCAATTTAAAGAAATAAAAACTAAAATTTACTATCTTTATAAATGTTATTGGAAAAAGTTGAGAATTTGCCCAGCATTTCTGGATTATCTATATACTTCTATATATATGAAGCAGAGCTTGCTTCCATTGTGTAATGTTACTCATTTACTTAGAGATATCAAGTTTCCAACAGCACTGCACATATTCATTAAAGCTCTCATTCGTATTTCCACAGCCAGACCTCAATAGTAATAAAAAGAGCCAAATAATGATTCATCTTCAAAAGTCTACTTCCTGTGTAACCTGAAGTAAAAACGAAAAACTTAATTCATAGCAAGATTCACTGATCTTTAAAGCTTTTTCCTGTGAAGCTATGTTTAGGCAGTTCCAGGTTGTCATGCCAGAATTGAAGTTGAAGTAGGACTTACCCCAGAAATTGGTACACCTGTCAAAGCTCCAGATTCCTGTTTTACAGAAAGAGAAAGAAAAACTGCATTAGCCTTCCATGACTAGAATTTAAAGTAATGAAAAATAAGCTAAACTTCTAATGCTCAAAGGAAAACAAAGAACGGCCATGTAAGCAACAAGTTCAGTTCAGATGCACATTTTGCTTCAGCTTAACACAGCTCATGTCTAAACCACTAAGAAATGGAGAGCAGGGAGTTTTACAAATATACTTTATGTGACCTCAAAAGTTTCTACCATAAATTTTCTTGAAATAATACTATACAGAAAATGCAGTTCAGTGTAATCTGCGCAGTAAATGCCAAGTGTTAAAATGCAAAAGTGCAAAATGGTAAAGTGATTAGGAAAAAAATATGGCTGTGGTGACATCCTAAGCAAAGGCAGGTGCCTGATTTTAAGATACAGCATTTTACTAAGTCTCCTATAGGCTTTCTTCTAAAGAAAACTACCAGAGTTTTTCAGTTACATTCCTGTTACAGAATAATAAAATCATTTAAATTGGAAAAAACCTCTTAGATTATCATGTCCAACTTTAACCCAGCACTGCCAAGTCCACCACTAACCTATGTCCCTAAGTGCCTCATTTATACATCTTTTAAGTACCTCCAGGGATGATGACTCCACCACTTCTCTGGGCAGCCTGTTACAAAATTTGACAAGCTGTGAAGGCTCTTGTTTTACCACTTGTTACCTGGGAGAAGAGGTCGACCCCCACCAGGCTACAACGTCCTTTCAGGTAATTTTAGAGAGTGTATAAGTTATAGCAGCTCCCTCAGCTGCTCCTCATCACACTTGTGCTCAGACCCTTCCCCAGCTCCATTGCCCTTCTCTGGAATCACTCCAGCCCCTCAATGCATTTCTTGTAGTGAGGTGCCCAAAAACTGCACACAGGATTTGAGGTGTGGCCTCACCAGTGCCCAGTACAGGGGGACAATCACTGCCCTGGTCCTGCTGCCACACTATTGCTGATCCAGGCCAGGTGCCACTGGCCTTCCTGGCCCCTTGGGCACACCTGGCTCATGTTCAGCTGCTGTTGACCAGCACCCTCAGGTCCCTTCCCCCCAGGCATCTTTCCAGCCACTCTTGCCCAAGCCTGCAGTTCTGCCTGGGTTTGTTGTGACCCAAGGGCAGGACCCAGCATGTGGCCTTGTTGAACCTCACAGAACTGGTCTCTGCCCATCGCTCCAGCCTGTCCAGATCCATCCACAGACCCTTCCTGCCCTCCAGCAGATCAACTGTTCTGCCCAACTCAGTGTCATGTGCAAACTTAGTGAGGGTATCCTGAAAATTTTATTTAATTATTTAACTATTTCCTGACAATTTCTACTTGTTTCTTTAAATTGTTTTTTGTGCAATTGTGAAAATGCATTTTCAGTAAAGCCATGCAAGTGTATTTCCAATCTGAATTTCTTTTTCTTTAGTTCCCATTTTAATTAACTGGATTCAAGATAACTGTGTTTATAAATGTATAAAAAGCTCTACATGAATCTGATGTTCAGCTACCACAGAATTAATATTTTTAGACAGAAGGGACAGTTTTTCTCATACAGTTAACATTTATTAGCCAGTAGCTATATTTTTTAGCTCACTATGAAAAGAAATATTCAACAGTGTGGAAATTAAGACGAACACATACATTGAAATCACATTTTATAAATAATTTTGGCAAGAACTCTAATTGTACTATCTCAGATTTGGAAACACACAGCAAATTCATTGTTCTAGAAAGTGCACTTTTTCTAATCCTTACACCAATTAAAATGCACAACATCTGAGCAGAATGGGTAAGATATAGGTGGTCAGCCTAATGGAAGCCTCTACTCACCCGGCTAGGACAGATTTTCTACAGCCAGCAAAAGGAAGAAAAAGTAAAAAAAAATGGAAAGAAAGGGGAAGAGAAGCAGAAGTTCACATTTAAAGTGATGAGCAATTCTGTTCTGGTGGTCAGGCAGTATCTTTTTCCATTTACCTTGCTCATTCAGCTTAATACAATTCACTCTTATCCAACCTTCACATTAATAAATGTCAGCAATGACTTCTAGTGGCATTTCCATTAACACATTAGCAAAAATATTTACATTTCAGGGAAGTTAGAGTTCTATTTAAAAAAAAATCCATCTTGTAACTTGTCTTCACTACAAAATACATGCATTCTTATTTAACAAGAGCTCAAATAACCAGGAAAAAAGAATGCAAAATCACAACATCCAGTTAATCCAATTTTGAAGTTCATTAATTAGATATCACTGTGTCAGAAGAATTGGTGCTGTGTTAAAGTAATCAAATACTCAACTTCCTATACTATTATACAACAGTAGATAACAGCATACTAATCACAAATCACACAATACTGGTCTAGGAAAAGCCACTAGTCCTAGTCTATGGAATCTGTCAAATCTAAATGGATGTAGTTATATTTTTATAAGATGAATTTCACACAAATACTGGAAAACATACCATCACACCATAAATCTCAGAGGAGCTTCGTACAGTTGGAAGTATTTCCATAGGAATATCAAAGAACCTGAACACAACAAAAAATATATATATATTTTTAGTCAGTGCTAAATCAGAAAGCATTTTACATTCATTTTCTTAAATAAGTTTAAGCTATAAAGAAAAATACAACTATAAAGGGAACTTCTGTTTCTAGGTTTTAATCTATAGTGTGTTTTTCCACTTGTTAAAGTGGACATTAAATTTTGGAGTAAAACAGCATATATTTCAATCTTTGAGGACATATCCAACTCTTTTATATAGAAATTCATGTTTCTTCCAACAATATCTTAATAATACATTCATTAGTAAATTCAAATTTCGAATAGAGATACTATCATTCCAGCTGCTGTACAGATTTGATTAAGTAATAAAGAAACTATTGAATCACAATATTCTTAGTTGGAAGGGACCTACAAAGATTTTAAGTGAATGGCTGTACAGGGATTGAACCCACAACCTGGGCATTATAACCATCGTGCTCTAATCAACTGAGCTGGGCATTATAACCATCATGCTCTAATCAACTGAGCTAAATTGTTTCCATGACCCAGGCCTCCACCTACAGAAAGATTCTGCCACTTTTAGTTAACTCCAGACTGTTGTAAATTGGATACCTGGAGAACAATGAATCTAAGATAATGCCAACAGTAAATAGAACAGTACCTGCTGATCTTAGTTTGGATAAGAGATTCATACCTTTCAATGAGTTAGAAACTATTTAAGTAATAGCATTACTGAAAAACTGAGCTTACTTGCAGAGCTCAGGATCCCATTCCAAGGAATGAATGTTGAACAACATCGTTCTACTGGCATTGGTGACATCTGTACAGTGAATGCCTCCATTCTTTCCACCTGTCAAACTCTGAACAACAATATCACAGCATTCACCAAAGAGAGATATAGGCTTACTTCAACAACTTACAAAAAAATATTTCAAAATCACAATGTTTTCACCTTGGGATTACAAACTCTGGTATTTCTGCAACAGCTAAAGAGGCAGACCTAATACTTTCTAAAGTCCAAGATTTTTCTGAACGTGTGAGCAAAGTCTTACAGCAAACTATAATGGTAAACTACACATAAGCATCTAGAAAAAAAATGTAGTGGTACAAGGAGAGTAAAAGTTCATCTTGCAAGGAACTTTATTGGAATTCTGCAGTAGCTTTTATTGACATCATTGTGTCATCAGTGGTCATTGTGTATCACATTCACAGAGATTGACATGATATGGAAATTCATTGTAAGAAGAGTGATAATAAACCCACAAATACATACCCATATAAGCCATGAATCAATAGTCCCAAACATAGCTCTTTGATCCTCAACTGCTTTCCTGATCTCTTCCACATTATCCAAAAGCCACCGAAGTTTCACTGCACTAAAATAAGTGCTAAGTGGAAGACCGGTCTTAAACTGTAAAATACAGAAAAATAATTTAAACACCATGCAAGTATCTTTTCCATAAATACTGTAGTTATATGTGAAAATGGTGAAAGTAAGATTAAAAAAAAGATACAAAACTCAGAGAACTTACACAAACTTGTTATTTAAATAAGTACTAAGCATACAACAGACAAGTTTGAAAACATCAAAACCAAATAATCAGTGCAATAATGGACAAAGATCAAAGCTGATCTACATGCAGTTCAAAGATCATCTACGTGGAAAAGTTGTTTGCAGAAGGTCTGTCTTATCTAGGATATCTCCATATGACTAGACAATAAGTAACAACAACAAAAATGAGCAGGACAACACAGGAAAGATAAAATTTGCATACTATTAGAACTTGAAAATCAAATAAGTTTATACATTTTTTGACGCCTGTTTCCTGCCTATAGAAAAATATATAATATAAAAAATACATAATACTTATACAATCAGCAAAGGACAACATTAATCAAACAATTGTGACACCTCTTTGCAAGTATTTAGTTTTCAAATTGTTATATATATGCTCTTTATGAATGATCTTCCTAGTTCTCAGATTGGATGCAATTAATTTCAATATTAAGGCATGAGAATGGATAATATATTTCATCCCAGTTCTTCTCCTACTTGATCTTAATTTTTTTGTGCAATGTTTATTTAATATTGGATAGATTAGGTTAATATTACCACAGGATCAGGTTTCACTATTACTCATTTAACTTTTCTGGTGAGAAATTAAAGGAGTGTTAAACATTTATTTTAAGGAAATTAAAAGTTTTCTAGTCTCAGATTGATGTCTTATGCTCCTTTTTTATTATTTGACAAACTAAGAAGGGACTAGAAGCTAAAACTTACTTTGTTTTTGGGGAAATTTAAACACGTATATCCAAAACATTGCAGCAGCTACTGTTTAAGTGTTCTGGAATATCTCCTACCTTAGAAAAAGTTTTGTTTCTCCCTGGAACTTTTTTAAGAAGACGTTCAACTGTTGACTGGGTTCTCAGGTCAAGCCACACTGAAAACATGAATAAAATTAACTGGTCAAGTGATTTAATACACAAAAAGTGACATGTTCAGCCTGCTTCTATGAAACCAAAGCTCTTCCCAGTAAATTCCTGTCTATTTTCACCTTTTCATGTAGTTGAAAGAATATTGTATTGTCATTATATTTTAAAGGCACTGTTGCAAAAATTAAAATGATTAGATAAACTCATTTGATTTAGGAGAACAAACAGGATTTTCCACATATAGAATATATACTTTATCAGAATATAAGCAAATGACTAATGCTATTTTGCAGCAGATGACTGTGACTAAATTAAGAGATTAAAACAAATAGGTTGATTATTTACTATTTCTATGTAAACTTTCAACTAAAAGACTATGTTGGAGTTATCAGGGTATAGCTGGGTTTTAGATAAAGCTGTTGACTACATATATTTGACTATAGAAGAGTCTTGGTTTTACAGTCATACTATGCCAAACTATACCTGGCACTTGACATGACCTAAAAAAGCAGTTCTAGACTATTACCATTTTTCAGCTGACAGTATCTGAAAAGCTAAGGTAAGTTAAAAATAAAACTCTGAGTATTAATAAGTATCCATTAAGTCATCAATAAGTATTCATTAAAGCTACTTAACATGATTTTCCTTTAAAGTTAAATCAACAGCATCCTGAAAATTTCAAAGGAAGTGATAGGCGCAAGTCAGAGCATTTTGTGGCAGAAAGCCCTCAGGGACATTGGGGCTTTCTTTTGAAAAACCTATAAAGTGATTTATTAAGTAATAAGTTTTATGGAATAGGCTTTTTTAAGCTGTGCTGGTGTGTAACCAAACACACATTTTACAACATAGATATCAAAACATCCATGAAATTACTAGGCTAGGCCACAACCAGATCTGTACAGGAAACTACAAAAGCATTTTTTTCATAACATGTTCATATTATGAAATCGCATTTTTAGAAAGTATCATAGTTACCAATAGCATTATAAAGAGGTTCTCCAGTTGTCTTGTCCCAAACCACTGTTGTTTCTCTCTGATTGGTGACTCCAATGGCTTCAGGACAAAATAGAAAGTATCCTTTTCAGAAGGTTTGTTTTCCCCTTTTGGGGGGGTGAGGGAGGGAATGGAGAGGTGGAGAGGAGGGAGGAACAGGTAAGGAGAAGAGGAAAGTAAATGGGAAATAAAAAGCTTCCAACTTTTTCAAGGTATAATCTGGAAATATTACTTCTAAGAACTCTTCTGATTAACCTATATGCTCTAAACCTCTCTCTTTTTTGGCCAAAAACTGAGCCAGCAAGAACACTAACAGGGAAAACAGCTTTCCTAAATTAAAATCCTAAACTAAATTTCAGAATTTCTTCATCACTTGTCTCTGTGATTTTACAAGCTTAGGTTAAGTCTATTTTGTAGATTCTGCATTGCTAATATAAACAAGGGACTTATTTTCTCATTATTCCTCCCCAAAAAACTCCTTTCAAATACAGTTTAACATTTTGTTTAAAGCCGGCACATGCTGCCACCTTTCTATTTATTAACTTAAAAAGTATGGTATCTGAATTGCTCAACCACAAGCATGCTAAAGCCCTCTACCCATAAGTACCTCTTATGTTAGCGATGTTTATGTTCAGTTGTTTCATTTTCTCACAGGTCTTTTCCACACATTCATAGACAGAGTTTAATATTTCCTTTGGATCTTGTTCCACCCATCTTTAACAAACAGTAAACACCAGTTAATAAAAAATTACATAAAAAGAAAAAAAGAATATTAGTCTGAAAAACAAACTGAGCATGTTAATACAATTATAGTTACAAAATGTGTTTTACATCTCTACAAACAAAGAATTTTGTTTTGTTTTATTCTATACAGAGGGCATTGGCAGCAAACGGCAGGTCAGTTAGGAACAAACAAACAAAACCTCAGAGAACAAACGAAGATATTTCTATGGACCAAGCTGAAGACCGTGATTCAAATGTAAAAAATACCAGCTTTACCACCTTAAATGATATGTTAAGTCTCATTTAAACTTCAGTTTTAAACTTTAACATTTAGACATGGAATATGTAAATGAGTGATCAGAGCCAAACACCAAGTACTTTTAGTTTCCAACTCTCACATTCCGGATACCCAGTGGGAGCTATTTCACGCCATTTTTCCTGCCCAGTCTTTAATCGCAGGTACTGTGCTACTAAGAATTATTAATCAGCTTCAATTTTGATGACCCATAGGTAAAAATACATAAGCTCTACCAAACTGTACAAAAATGGAAAAAAAAAAAAATCATACCCTTCTCTAGGGAATTCTTGCTTTATTTCCACTTGATGGTGACTCAAGAGCTCTGCTGTTTCTGCATTAAAAACCTGCAAATAAATTACATAATGAAATTTTCTATGAACACAGACATTTAAATGACAATAATTAACATTTTTTTCTTTTCAACAAATGCAGTGCTGTGACAACGGATAGTAATTTTCTATTATCAACCCCAATATCTATATAACAAGGATTGAGATATATGCACTTCTAAAATTAAGGTAGGCAAAGATTATTTTGGCAAGCTTTGCTATCACTCTGTCAATTTTAACTGCTTTTTTTTTTTTCTTGATGAGTTGGAAAAGAACCAGACTTTTTCTTGTGGTGGTTATAGAAGCTAAACTCCTGATGCATTTTAGAATACCTCTCAGTAAAATACCCACTGTTGTTGATAATAACATTTCTTTAGCTCTTGCTGTGCCATTCTATTGCCGGGCTTATCTGCGTGTTTTCTTGGGTTAGCTCACTTTTAGGAAGAGTGAAAATCTGTGACAAAACATAGAAGGGACCAAACTGAAGAACAAGAAAGTACCTAGGCAAAACCCATTTTGTTTTAAAACAAACTACAAGTACAGAGCTCATGAACAATCTGACAAGAATGCAACTGCAGCAACACAACACATCAAAAAAAGAGAAAAACATGCAAAGTAACTTAAATTTGGATACACTACAATAAAAACCAGCAGAGTAGAGAATCACAAGGACTCTATCAATGAGTGTTCTTAAGGAATCACAAGCTGAGGTTCTGCCTTGCAGTAGAAGCTCATTGAGAATGCACAACCCTCAGTAACCAGCCTGTTCCCAAGAGGAACCTCTGCCGAGGCCAAGCTGAGGGACACGCGGTGAAACATTCAACTGAAGTGTACAGTGAGTGAGCCAGAGGGCCTGGCTGGCAGTGGTGACAATACTGTGGGAACAGCTCTTTCTCCCCAGCACCACACAGAATCTTTTGTGTGAAGGACGTTCTGAGACCTAGAAAGTAAAGTCTAGCAACAGGTTCAGGTGAGCTGCAGGAAATGTCTGTAGGACACCATCCCACCTTTTTATGGCAAGCAGAGCTGAGCCAGATTTAGAAATCCACTTGCATGCTAAAGAAACAAAATTCAGTTATACCCATCCACCCTCTAGGATACAGCTGAATCTTTTCTATACTTGTTAATGCTCTCTTCTCATTCCACAAATTTTAGGAATTTCTCTTCAAGCTTTTAATCCATAAACCCTTGGTATCATCTACACAGTACACTTTACTCGGAAACTATTAGAACAACTCTGACAGAAAGGAGATGAAGTTCTGATTATCCAGTTACTTTGGAACCTTAAAGAGTATCTTTAGAGTGAAACTTGGAAGTTTAGAAACCTTCTACTTATATACTAGAATTGCAGAATAATTCAGCCCGAAACGGACCTTGAGAGATCTCTAGTACAACCTCTTGCTCAAAGCAGAATCAGCAATGAGATTAGATCAGGTTGCTCAAGAACTTTTCTAAGCAAGTCTTGAAAACCTCCAAGGATGAAAACAGCACAAACTCTGGAAAACACTGAAAGCTCCACTGCCCAGAAAAGAGGTCTTAAAAAGGTGCATCATCATTATTTTCTACTATCAGCTGGAAAGATTATATAGAAAGAACACCACTGAATTATTTTTACTTTATTTACTTATCTGCGTTTCATCTACCAGCTCAGGCTTGACATGGATCTATTCTAATGAAAGAGAAAGCTCTATCAGTACTACACATTTGGAAGCAACTTGCATAATAGGATGTGGATCTTAAAATGCTACACAACATAGAGAGGAGAGGTTGTTTTGCATGTATGCAGTAAGATTTCTTTACTTGCAATTGCTTTTCTACCAAAAGCATACTCACATTTACTAGGTTTTTAGAGTAAAGACAGAAAGATAGAAGACTTTTTATTTAACCTGTATGTATATATCTGACATATTAACAATGTTAAATATCATGTGGTAATCATTCACCAACTAATCATTCAGTATTTCTTGAAACAGAAGATAATGCAAAGGATTTGTATTGGTAGCAGGAAGTACAGATTCAATTAGACAAAGTCATCAAATGAATGTAGAGTATGTGACTTGTAGACACATCAATGAACTGTGACAGGAATACATTTTCAGCTGAAGCAATAACACTATAAATGCACAGATTTTTTCATATCCATGGAGAACTAGCAAACACACTTTGCTAATCCATCACAAACAAACCCACAAGCTTCTGACATTCTCAACAAAAGCAGCAGACACCTCCCTATTATTCAGGGCAAGAGATTAAAAAATTTCACTAGGAGCAATTCCTATTTGAGGCCAGGTTGCACGTGGCCCTGTGCACCCTGGTCTAGTGCAAGCTGCGCCTACCCATGGTGGGGGGTGGAACTAGGTAATCTTTAAGGTCCTTTCTGACCAAAATCATTCTATGCTTCTATGAGTTCTACACTGATAAACAGAATTCTGATATGTGGAAAGATGGCAGAAACGAGTCACTAAACTTAAACCTACAAAATTATAAGTAACATAGGGAATAAATAGAACAAAAGGGGCCTCAAAGTCTTCCTTTCTCACTCCCTCCCAAAACCGACTATTATTGTAAGAAAAAAAAAAAATCCTCTACACAGCCCCTGTTTGACAGTGTAGAGATAGAAAAATAAGTGACAGTAAGTACAAATAATTCAGATAAGGTCAATACATCCCTGTTGAAACAGGTTTGAAGTGTATTTCTATAATTTGTTGTGACTAGAGTCTTTCAATCCATTCATATTCATTAAGAACTGATTCCAGTTTCTACTACAGATCTCTCAGCTGTGTGTGGGGGGGAAAAGCCAAAGTCAGATTTGCCCTAATTTTATCAGCAGTAGTCATGAAGAATTGTCTAGGTTATTTGGACTCAAACAGCTGTCTTGAACAGAGATGAAAGTGAAAGCCACCAGATATGTACTGAATTCTCTAGTGAGAGATTAAAGAAAAGGAATAAACAATATCCTCCCTCTACTCCCAGCAGAGAATTAGAGCTTGAGCCTTGAGTCTCGGGACTGCAGAGAAGAAAGGACTACATAGGTGTCCTGTATGTGAACATGTAGAGAGGCACTGGGACTGATCACTTAATTCAAGCTTTTTATATGGTCTTTAATATAATGCATCGCATCACATGAAGGGGTTACATATTATTGTGCATTATGACCATGTTTTGTTATCTTAGTGGAAAAGAATTAATATCAATCAGTTGTAACAATTTTGAAGGAATGAACAGAAATATGAGGCTCATGGAAGTGATGCAAGAAGCTGCACAGCTGAAAAGACAATAATAAAAACACCTTTTAGAAGTAACTTTTCATATCTCTCAAGCTTTGTGATGTAACTCTGCCTGCAGAAAAGCTATTTCTGTTATTCTGTGCTGTATCTTCATGAGTTTCTGTCAGACTGGATCAGCCATGGCTTTGCAGGCAAACAAGCTCAGAGATGGAGTTCTGAAATTGCATTGAAATTAACCCAGCTAGAGCAAGGATACGAGACAATTATTCCCTCTCTAGTATTTAACTAGGAGTAGCACCATCAGAATTTATGAATAAGTACAGTTCAACAAGTCTCCTAGAAATTACCCTTCTTGGAAGGCTCGTGATGAACAGATCTCCCTCACCATCTAGGAGGTGCTTACAATTATGGGATTTAAAAGTAAAACTACACTGCATTTTAAGTGATAAGAGCTAGGGGAAAAACTGTATTTACAATATTTTTAACTCTTCTTGCTAGTAATACAATCAAATTTTTCTCTTTCCCAAAAGGTCACGTGCTTCAGTAGAGGTGTAAAATGGATGCCCCTCTGAAGAGGAGGTGGAGGATAAAGCCACAGTATAGAGCTAGCACTGTATGTGTGCTGTGTGAGAGGCAAGGCTAAATAAGGAGCAACAGTAACAGAAACGCACCTGAGTTCTGGTGCTTCTTTAGCTTCTGCGGTCATAAAGGCTCATTCACACAAGCAGGAGAAACAAAACTTGTGTCTGTGCACAGGATAATTTACTCTGAATCTCAGGAGACCACCTAGCCTAACTTGCTGCTCAGGTAAATTTAAAACTAGGCTGTTCAGGGCCTTTGTTACTCAGCCACCGAGTATCAGCAAAGATGGTAAATCCACGCACCTTCTCAGCCCCAGATCCGCAGCCCTCATAGTGCAACATTGTTTCTTCACATCTACTGGATGTTTCACTTGCAGCAGCCTGCGTTCACTGCCCATTGTCTTTCCCTGCGCACTGAGAAAAGGCTGGTTCCGTGTTCTCCACAAACTGCGGTTAGACAGCTGAGGACACCCCTTAGAACCCCTCATCTCCCAAACCCTCCTTCCATGGCCTTGTCCTGCAGCAGAGGGATTCTCGATGGATGAAATCCAGTTCTTCAAACTCTTGTCCTCTGCAGGGTCCAACATCAGACACAGCGTTGCAGATGCTAGCCCCTAAGTGCTCCACAGATGGCAACAACTACTTTCTGAACATTTCATAATGTGCACCACCACAAGAACGCATTGCTCACATATATCCAACTTAAAGTCCAGCAGGAATATGTCTTTTTTCACTAAGCAGCTTCTAAGCATTCTGTCTCAAGTGCTAATCTTCGTTGAGCTTTATGAATATTCTGGCAGGCCCCTTCTCCGACTGGAATTTCAGTCAGCTGGTCACCCCCATCTGAGAGAACATCCCAACCCATTCCCACGGCTGTTGAAAATACTACGAGGTATCAGCCCTCACTACTGACCGTTATGGACACCTCTGGTAAATCTGCCACCTGTGGTTGTGAATTTACACTCTGAACTGCTGACACTACTCTTTGGCCCCATTGGACCACACAGTTTTTCATCCAGAAGAACTCTCTGCCTGGTCAAAATCATATGTCTTCCAATTAAAAAAATTAGGTAACGGTTGCACTGAAGTACTGAATACACAAGTGCAAAGTAAGCAGCAAGTTAATTTTGACTTGTGACTTGGAGAAGACAAAAACTGTTGGAAACACTATGTTTAAAAAAAAAAAAATGTAGAGAGATCAGTGAGAAATGTAACCAAAACAGCTAAAAGCAAAAAACCAACAGAGCCAAGGAAATAATTTGAGCACAGACAGCAATACATTACATTCTGGTTTAAAATATTTCAAGGCAAAATCTCTCTTCTAACTGCAGCAATCCCCTTCCAGCACAGAATTCTCCAGATACAGGTGCTGTTATCTGAATGACTGAGGTGAGTTGTAGCAGATCTCTGCACATTTTGCTCTCTTCTTTCCCTCTCCCCTGTGTTCTGATTTAACTCAGTTATCATATATCTTATCTGCTCAAGCCCATGTAGCTTTATTATAATAATGACATGATCACACTGCCAAGTTTAAGACAATGTTGTATTTTGACATTAATTGAAACACACTGAGACAGATACAAGAAGAATTTAAAAGTGACAGACACAAACTTCTTGAAAAAATTAGGAAGCATCTGAATCCTCTTGTACACAGGCAAAATCTCTCCAACTGCATAAAAGCCATTGAAGAATGTGTGTAGTGTAAGAAATTCCTCCTAAAAAGAACTTGTAAAAAGAGCTTAAGTTTTACTTCTATTAGTGTTATCCTTTTAGGATAAGAAAAAAGTTAATTTGGCATAAATATAAAAGCAGATAGAATTTATCGTCACGTGTTACAGGGACCTTCTTCAAGTTTGTTCCCAAAAAGGACTCCTGATTGGCATCTAAGACAGCCCACTGGTGTCATTTGTCAGTTTGGAGTTTCTCTCCACCCCCAGAGCTGTGTTTTGTCATTTGACAATCGCCTGAAGGTCGTGATATTGAGAAATAATGGTAACATAGGTCAAGAAGATATTTTAGTCTCCTGCTTCATGAAGGAATGCTTCACATGGGGGAAACATTAAGAAAAACAAACAAACAAAAAACAAAAAACCCCAAAACATTCAATTTCCCAATTCACCCACTTCATACTTTGCACATTTGACAACTTTTATATCTAATAATTATCTCTATTCCACTTTCATGGAGGAAGTTGTCATAGCGCTTTAATTAAGTCAAACTACCAAGACTTAACTGACTAGGGGACAGTATATTTGCAGAGATTTGCAAGCCAAAAGTATCTATGCTAAGTTTCATACGTAACAGCATTAGTTACAGTCTATTGCATCATATAGAAATAACTAGATCCTTCAACTAAAGGGTCAAACATATGATTAATATATTAATTCTCCTGTGCTTAAACTTATCTTCCTTAGGGTTTAAACAAATCGGTGTTTCACAAGGCGTGCAGGTTCAGCCACTTGAATGCCTACAGTGCACAAGATGCACTGACATTAGGGCTGGAACTGCAGCAGTCACTCCAGCAGGCCCCGGGCAGGTTTTAGCGGGGAACACAGCGGAGTCATCGCATTGTTTGAACACCAGCTAATCACAGTCACCGAACTCGCACGGATCTATTTCCCCAGTGCCTGAGGACCTTGTCCATTTGACTCCATTCGGGGCGAGACACCCGACAGATTGAAAACCTGACAGATTGCAAATGCAGCCTGCTCGGAGCGGCGGGGTCGCGCAGTCCCTGGAGCAGCAGCAGGAGCCTGGTGTCGGGCTCGCCCCGGGACCGCTCCCCGCGGGACGGGCGCTGCTCCCCCCGCCGCGGCGGGAACGCCACGGACCGACAACGGCGGATCCGGTACCCCGGGGCCGAGCGGCGCCGCTTCTCCGGGAGACTGGAGGCTGCGGCCAAGACAGCGCAGCCCGGCCCTGCGGGCCCGTTCCCCTGCCCTTCCCCAAGGGCACGGCAGAAGCCCCCGCCGGGATGGAGGGCAGTAAAAGCGCGGAAGCCGCGTCGCCCCTCAGGCCGCGGGGGCGCCCGCCTGTCCCCGGTGCCGCCCCGATCGCCGCGCCGTGCTCACCAAGAAGCGGGTGGAGCTGGTTCCCTGATCGATGGCTCCCACCAGCGGCCCCAGCGACGNGGCGGGGTCCGGCTCGCGGGGCGGGGTGGCGCGAGGAGGGTGTGTCACGTGACGCGCGGCGCGCGGCACGCCCCCGTTCCTCGCCCCGCCCCAGCGCCCCTGAGGCGGAGGCGGCGCGCGGGCGGTGGGCGGCGGGGAAGCCGCGTGGGCTCTTGTGGGCAGCCCCGGTCGGTCCCGGGAGAGCCGCGGGACCAGGACCCGGGAGCGCTTTTCGGGTCATTTGTGCCTTGAGGCGGTGTTCCACGGGGCGAAACGTGTCTCCTTCGTTGTCAGGGAGAGCGAAAAGAAACCCCACGCACTCTGAGGCGGGACCCCGCTGGGGAGATGCCAAGCCGGAGTATCCGCTGGAAATCTTCCGTTCAGAGCGAATACTGCCGAGGAACTGCGCAAGGCTGTGTAATCGTGGATGACCGACATATGTTACACGAATTTATGATACATCTCTGAAGCGGCTTCTTTTATCTTTTAAAGCTTTACCCTGCGTCATGCAAAGATATTCCTTGGCTTTAAAAAAATGGAATCTCGGTCTTCATTCCTTACTGCGAGTTAAGGTAACTTGTGGTTCAAGAAAAACCGCTGGTGTTGTAAGAGCCGGGACGGAATTGCAAAAGACAACAATGCTGAATGAAGGGCCTGAAAAATTACCAGTGACAGACGGTGCCAGTAAACCAGCACCCACAGACACCATTAAAATAGATTTATCTTTGCCATTACTCCACGTTACTGGTAGTTGTTCAAATCTGGGGTGTTTTGCCCCAATTGCTCCATGATAAGCAAAATCTGCTGCCACTTGAGAATGTTTTGTGAGATACCTTACCCAACTCTTAATTTTTTTGTTTGTTAGCGCTTCAGCTAACAAAGGCTCCTCTGCGAGGACCCTTGGATGGGGCTTGAACAGCACTTACTGCTCGTGTGTAATAGCAGAGGATTTCACTGCAGCTCTTAACTACAACATCTGAAATGAGCCAGTGTTATAAGATCTACATCCACATCTTCAAGACTGACAGTGAAGTAGCACTCAGACCGCTTGCCTAATATTGTCAAAGATTTTCTATTATTCTCAAATCTTTTTGCCAAGACTGATATCTTTTTTTCTTGGAACCTAGCTATAGTTTAGAGATCATCTAAGGTTGCATGCTGCAACCCTTAGAGAAGGATCCACAGAGTTTATACTAGAAGGTCATAATGATCCCTCCTGGCTTTGCCAGAGGTCCCCCCCCCCCCACTTCCCTCATTTGTCACAGGGAGCTTCTATTCTAAAACCACAGCCAAGAACTGCAGTTCATTAGAAAAACTTATGCAAGGCTACAGCATCTCCATGTAGATTAGGAATTCAAGGAATTAATCCCATAGGATTTTATTTAAATCTGAATTAATTAGTATAATTCCTAGGAAAAGTGTGGAGTTTGTGTTATTTGTCTCTTTTAAAAGCTGCAGTATTGTATTCTGAGCGGATTTCAACTCAAGATAGGATGTGAAAATTTTCAGCAAAGGTTGAGGTCTCTCTAGATCCAAGAAGGGAGGAAGCAATATTGTGACAGACATTTATGCAAAACATGAAATACTACTGCACTGTTGAGGATTACTGAGTTACAGAAATTCTCCAGGGAGTGCCTTTTCTTAGGTATTCTTTAGCAATGCCTGTGAATGTTTTAGACCAGGAACGGGAGAGGTGACAGCAATAACCTGTGGTATTTCCTTAACTCTCAACAGACATGCAAGACAGGCGGAAGGAGGAAATAATTTAGTCCAAAACTGGAAGAGATTGAGTCGAGAATGGTTTATCCTTCCTAGCTCGTTCAACGGTGTGCTCTCACTTCCTTCACATTCCTATTCACTGTTTGAATAGAACATTTTTTCTTGTAGTATTTATTATGCAATACTATTTGCAAAGTAAGAATAGAGGGTACTGTCCCAGGGAAGCCTGCAGGGGAAGGAAGGGTGGAACTCTGGCTGCACCTTCACAGTAAGATGATGTGAGGCCACGGTCAGCTGAGACACTTTTAAACGAATTAGCTTCCTTTAAAGGAAGGAGTGTGGATATCCATGTGGACTAATTTCTTCTGCTTCTGGATCAGATCTCACCGAGGCAAATCTACAAATGCAGCTGAAGTTGTTTGCTGTTCTGTTCTCCTGCTAAAGAACTTGCAAAATGGGAATAAAAAAAGAAAATAAAGCTCAAGTGCGAGTTGAGAGCCTTGTATATATTATTCCTGACAGAAGGAGAGATTTTGGAATTTATATATACTTGCTATAATAATTTCCGGCCTGATAAAAATAATGGAGGCTCTCATTGATTTTGGAACACTTAATTATAAGAAAGTTGAATTCAGTTCCTCAGAATATAACGTTTATAAAGTTGCTGATTATTTTCAACTGCCCACGCAATGCAGATTCCTGTAAATGATGCTCTTGTTCCACATGCGGCTTTTTGACCTCTTGTTCTATAAACTGAACTCAAATGGAAGGTTTTTCCATCTTTGAATACAGCCCCACTGCTTTTTTTTTTTTTAATATATTTTTAAAGTAGTGGACACATTGGAAGACATTCATTAAGCACATAAATATTTGTGGTGCATTTTTAAGATCCAACATAATTTAGTTCCTAAAGAACTAGTTTCAATAGCACATAAACCCAATTGTTTGCTTTTGGTTTGAGTTTTTTTAGTTTCAGTTTGATTTTTGTCTTTAATCTCAGAAGAGCGAAGGGAAGTTGGCCATTACATTCTGCTCTTCCTGGCTGATTTTTCTTTATTGAACTCAAGCTAAGGACAAAATGTGACTGTGTCAGGCTACTCCAAGCATGTGATACAGTGTGAATTAAAGAGTGGATGCCAGAGGTCCACGTCTTTCCCTTCTGCCTCAGAGAGGGAGACAGAAGGGAAAGGGTGACAGAGAGGGCTCGGCCATCAAATCCTGCACTTCCTTACAGTTACCGGGTTCCTGGATTCCTCCAGGAGGGACAGAAGGCACGTCCTTGGAACTAGGCTGGAACAGGTGTAGTTGTAGAGTGTGCAGGGCACCAGGGTAATGAGTCACGCTGCCACATGCACCCTTTAGCCTACTGGGAAGATGAGTGGTATGTGCGAGGGTGCCTGTGCATGCACAAGTGGATAAACGCCGTCGCTCTGACGCAGGGAGCCAGCACTAACAGCTCGTGACCTTGGCTGCCAGTGCCTCAGTTCTGTAGATCATCTGCAGCACCTGTGTGCAGAGAACCTTCCCGTAGATCCCGAGGAGAGCAGGGCGATTGCAATGACCATTCTGTGTTCTGTCTCCTACGTTTGTTTTGGCGCATGCAGTACCCTGTCACCATTTGGCAAGAACAGTTTTATTGTGAAGCCATGACTGCTGTGATGCAATGAATGTTTCGCAGGATATGTTTTACTTCTGACCTGGTATTAGACAATAGTTTTCCCTGAATGACATTTTATATTTAGAATCACTCTCACAGTGTTCAAACCCTGAGTAATCATTGTTGCAGTTGCTGTCTTTCTGGTGGACAATAAAATAAATAAATAATGAAAATAAATTCACATTTTGATGACAGCTAATACGAAGTCCTTTTAAAAACAGTTATTAAGCCAATAAGTCTTTACAAGAATTATAGAATCATAAAATGGCTTAGGTTGGGAGGGATGTCAAAGATCATCTCGTGATAATTCCCCTGCCAATGACCAGGGACACCTTTCACTAGACCAGGTTGCTCAAAGCCCTATTATTCAAATCAAAATGGGGAAATCAGAAAAAAAATAAAAACAACACCAGAATTTTGTATTTTGTATAGATAAAAGTAAATTTTCTCGGGAATTAAAATGAATAATTCAGAGAATATAAATATTTATTAGTGGTATAGTAGCTACTCCGTGCTTCAAAATCCGTAACTGAGATGCTTGGTCTTCTAGCTTTCATCAAAAATTATGGCAACTTACTGCAAAATTTACTCCTGAAACTATACACTGCATTGAAGGGACCCGTTAAAAATGAGTTAGCTTTCTACTGTTTTCATAACTACTGTATTTTGCTACCTTTTTTTTTTTAATCAAATGAGCTAATCTAATTAATGCTCCATAAGATGATGATAAGGCCAATTCTCATAGACTCATTCTGTACTTTACTTTAGCCTTAAGTTAGCAGAGGCAAGGCAACTGCTGGTCATAAGGGACATCTTTTCACTTTTTTTTTTTTTGCTGCACAGTGGATATTTTCAAAAATAGGCTTATGTGAAATTGCTGCATACTGTAGTAGGATTAGCAAAAAGGTAAATTGCTCTAAATACTGATATTTGATAATTTTGCCTCTAAATCCTAGTTGGAGGTTGAAAATGTAGTGATGTACACTCCAGGCTCTGGTTTTCATGTGTAGTGAAGATATTAAAACCAAGAAGCAGCAGTGGAACTACATGAAGATCCTGAGACTGTTGTTACAATGGGTTTAAATTCTGTTAATCCTGCACAAACCTGAGTTCTTAACATCATGCAGAAGAACTAACACAGTGGAAGTGAATATAAAATGGGAGGTGCCATATGTCTATAGGGAGTACAGAAGGATAGTTTTTATTAAAGCATACTGTCAAATATATATTCTACTAAGGAAAAAACATACTTAGTAAAGAAAATATATCCCATCTTTTTGGTTTTCTGTTTCAGTTTGGTGAAGGCCTGCTGAATTACTGTGCAACACCCTCAGATAGGAATTGTTTTTCTCTACTGGATGTGGGAGGGAACTTAGTAACCGCAGATGAGGTGAAGGCAGAAGTGCTTAATGCCTTCTTTGCCCCAGTCTTTAGTGGGAAGACAGCTTGTCCTCAGCACAACTGTTCTGCTGGGCTGTTGGATGGTGTCAGGGAGCAGAATGGTCCCCCTGTTATCCAGGAGGAGACAGACAGACATCTGCTGAGCCACTTGGATGTTTATAAATCTATGGGACCGGATGGGATCCATCCCAGGGTGATGAGGCAGCTGGCAGGTGAGCTTGTGAAGCCACTCTTCATCATTTACCAATAGTCCTCGCTCACTGGGAAGGTTCTAGACTGGAAGCTGGCAAATGTGACACCCATTCACAAGAAGGAAAGGAAGGAAGATTCTGGTAATTATAGGCCAGTTAGCCTGACCTCAGCACTGGGTACTGAGGAGCAATTTATACTGAGTGTCATCAACAGCCCTTACAGGATGGCCAGGGTATCAGACCCAGCCAGCACAGGTTTAGGAGGGGCAGGTTGTGTTTGACCAACCTGGTCTCCTTTTATGACCAGGTGACCTACCTGGTGGATGCAGGAAAGGCTGTGGATGTTGTGTACCTGGACTTCAGCAAGGCCATTGACACTGACTCCCACAGCACATTCCTGGAAAAGCTTGCAACCCATGGCTTGCATATGAGCACTCTTTGCTGGGTTAGGAACTGGCTGGATGGCCGGGTCCAGAGAGTGGTGGTGAACGGTGCTGCATCCAGCTGGGGATCAGCCACCAGTGGTGTTCCTCAGGGATCTGTGCTGGGGCCAGTTCAGTTCAATATTTTTATTGACGGCATGGATGAGGGTATTGAGTCTCTCATTAGTAAATTTGCAGACAACACTAAGCTGGGAGCGTGTATTGATCTGTTGGAAGGTAGGAGGGCTCTGCAGAGAGACCTGGAGCAGTTGGATGGAAGGGCAGAGTCCAGTAAGATGAAGTTTAGCAAGTCCAAGTGCCAAGTCCTGCATTGTGGCCACAATAACCCCCTGCAGCGTTAGAGGCTGGGGATGGTGTGGCTGGACAGTGTCCAGGCAGAAAAGGACCTGAGGGTACTGGTCAACAGCCAACTGAACATGAGGCAGCAGTGTGCCCTGGTGACCAAGAAGGCCAGTGGCATCCTGGCCTGTATCAGGAATAGTGTGGCCAGCAGGAGCAGGGAGGTCATTCTTCCCCTGTACTTGGCACTGGTGAAGCCACACCTTGAGTGCTGTGTCCAGTTCTGGGCCCCTCAGTTTAGGAAGGACGTTGAGACACTTGAGCACATCCAGAGGAGGCAACAAGGCTGGTGAGGGGCTTGGAACACAAACCCTGTGAGGAACGGCCAAGGGAGCTGGGGGTGTTTAGCGTGGAGAATAGGACACTCAGGGGTGACCTTATCACTCTCTACAGCTCCCTGAAAGGTGGCTGTAGTCAGGTGTGGGTTGGTCTCTTTCTCCAGGCAGCAACTGACAGAACTAGAGGACACAGTCTCAAGCTGCACCAAGGGAAATATAGGTTGGATATTAGGAAAAGGTTTTTACGGAAAGAGTGATCAAGTACTGGAATGGTCTGCCTGGGGAGGTAGTGGAGTCACCATCCCTGGATGTGTTTAGAAAAAGACTGGATGTGGTACTCGGTGCCATTGTTTAGTTGAGGTGTTAGGGTATGGGTTGGACTCGATGATCTTGGAAGTCTCTTCCAGCCTAATGATTCTGTGATTCTATGTGAATTGAAAATTCAGTACCGATTATTATAAAGTGATCTAGGTCGTTTACTGTAGGTAGTTAGATGCCCTCAGGAACTGTACATTTTTCTGTGAACATCAAAGGTTTTTTATGTATTATCTCTATGAAATTTCTTGTGAAAATGTAATGGCTATGGCATTTTTTTTTACAGATATGGAGGCAGGCCTAGAGCAGCTAAATTACAGGCCAATGGTCAGGTAGCAAATGCTTAGCAGAGCAGAGGTAAAGCACAGTTTTCTCTGAGGTCCAAAGGCATTGCTCTCCTTGGACACTGCCTTTCTCAGGAATCAGTAACTGCATTCCTGTTGCCCTCAGAGAGGACAGGACTGAATAAACTGGTAATAACTAGCAGAGGCAGGATTCCACAGAGTAAGTAGATCTAGCCTCACACAGATTCTAAAGGATGATGTTTTTACCAATACCATCCTGATCCTGGCCATGTAGTTTCTGCTTGTTGTGCAAGGGGTCTGGCTTTTATTGGATCCTCTCTTGAGTCCTCTGAGCTCATTACTATGGCAGAAAACATACCCAGACAAAATAAAAGCGGATTGTTCTCTGCCAAGAAGCTGAATTGACTCACTTGCTGTAATGAGTGCCAGAGCTGGTGGAAAAGCAGAGCTTACCACAGCAAGGAGCATGGGAAAGGTTAAGAATAAGTAGGAGATGATGTGGAGGAGACAGGACAGCATGAAATATTCAGCAGCTGCAACCTCTTAGATTGCCTCAGCTGCTGACAGACCTTCAGCCTCCATATCATCAAATCAAATGTTAGCCATCTATTAGGAAATTCTGGAGAAGTTAATGGCTGCATTATTATCATGAAGACTAGACTGTACTGTCTGCTTTTGAGAACAACTTTAATATATAGATGTTTCCAATTTTACATCACAAAACAAGTGTATCTCTCATAAAACTGACGGGAGAGCTCAGCTACACTGAGGTCTTCTGGACATTCTTTAAGCTCCGTTTATACCGGAAGGCAAAATGGTGTTGGTTACCTGCAGGTGGAGTTCTGGGAGACTCATAGATTATGTACAGACGGCTGCTGAGAGAGACGTGTTTGCTTGGCCCTAGGAAGAGAAAACCTAGTGCACATCTCACTGCTGCCTTTACCTAGTGGGAGAGTATAGAGGAGATGGAACTCTTGGAATGTCAGTGAGCATCTTTTTGTTCGTAAGTCATCCATTTTTTGTATGCTTTTGTTATTAATGCTGTTTTACTGTTCATTTTCTTACCTCATTGCTGTGTCGAGTAAATCTCAACCTGTAATCTCTACCTTTTGTCTTCTTGCTGGAGTGGAGAAGGGGAGTGTCTTGTGGTTTTCTTTACAGTGGAAATACTAAACTGAGGAATAATATTCCTGACCTATGATGGCTGGAAAATACACCTCACCAGGGACACTGAAATGAACACCAGTCTTGCCAAGCTTCATAAAAGATGCCTTGCTCTGTTTGTATTCAGAATTGAATTGGATTTGAAATGAATCTGGGAGATATTGCATATATTTCTGTGGTTGCCAAAGCAGAACCTCAAAGTTGTGTTCATGGAGAAAGAAAGTAACAACCTGCTCTAGAAAGAAGAGACTCTGAGATGTAATCCACTAAAATAAACTACCAGCAAAACACAGAGAGGAAGATAACTAAGCCATCAATGAAACTACTCAAGAGAAAAAGGTTCTTCGGTAGTGGAGGATAACTGAGTTTGTGAGGTAAACTCAAAAGAATCCTGAGGAAGGTATGCGAAAGCCATGACATATCTAACAGATATCATTAAGGCAAAAAGCCCAGTTACCCAAAGAGAAAGTGGATATGTGGACTGATCTTCAAAGACTGAATTTGACATTTTGATGATTTTTTGTTTGCTTTCTGAGCATCTGCTGAGACCACATATTTTAAGCAATAGTTAGGAAAGCTAATCTAAAGATTGCACTTTCCAATGGTGCACTGGTGGAGGAGCAGGACACACAAAAAGAAGAGGCTTGTCTGAAACAGTGACCAGTTCAGCTCTTCCTGCTCCAGTCCTGGAAGGTGAGGATGAACTGCTGACAATACTGTCGTGATCCAGCACAGGCACCAGGCCTGTGTCAGTCTTGAAATCCACGGCAATGCTGGGGTTACCACCTGCCTCTGTCAGACCCAGCTGGTTTACAGCCAAACCTGCTGGGCAGGATGCTGGAGCAGAGGTGAAGATAAGGGGTGTCTTTCTCTGGGATGACCATAAGGTAACACTTAGGTGGGAGCATTGCAGGCAAGCTGAGTGGTCAGGTTTGCATTCTGGATTCTAAAGCACAGACACTTGTGGAAGCAGGAAGTATTTGTTACAGGCTTATATTTGCAACTTGAAGATGGCTCCACCTCTGCTTTCACTTATGGCTCTTTCAATAGGTTATTGTGGAGTTCTATACATGGTCGAATTATGTTGCATTTATACACTGTCTGAATGGTTTCCCAACAGCAAGTTCCTGTTTTTCTTTAATATACCTCAAAACATTGTTTCCTGCTTGGGTTTCCTAAGATGAGTTCCTGACAACTGCAGCACACTGCTGTCGTGTTATCCACTCATATTCCAGGGCCTCTGACATTTCATTCTACCTATCAGTGGTTTGTTAACAGAATGTATGTCAATCTTCATATTGCAGCTCCTTGTTATCAATTTCTAATTGCAATAGTGCTCTTGCTCCATTATCAGAAGAGCTTACTCATAGCATTTTGTTCTTTCCAGGTTACAGTGCTCTTCTGCAGGAACAGAAGCTCCTTAGGGACAGAGTTAAGCTGGGGTGGAAACTGTTCCAGCTGCCTTATTTCTGAGTCATCCCTGTGAGTACATTAACTTCTAGAAGCTACATTTATTCTTCTATGCAGTTTAATAAGATTCTAATGACTACAAAAGAATGATTTGTCCATATATGCTCCTTATCAAGGATCTTAGGACAAAAAATAATAGGGGCATAGATAAAATCATAAGGCTACATATTCAGGTGATAAACATCAGTGTAGCACTGGTAAAATTCATCTGTTTATTGCAGAAATAGAAAAATTACCTAACAACATAAGTTTCCTATTATTCCAAGATAAATTTATATCTGTCTGTTCATTCTGTATGAAATTATATCTTTGGTATAGTAATGCAAAGAAATTAAATTACTAACTTTAGCCTCTTTTATACATTTGTTTCTACAGGGAGTCAGCCTGAGGCAACACACTGCTCAGTGTTTCATATGCTATGCATATGGTTTATTCTTTCTGTTCTATGGAGAAACAATTATCTAGCTAATGAGCAAGACACTGCACTGCACACTGTGGTGCACAAGTGAGTGCACCACAGCTAAATGCTTCAAAAATACTTTAGGAAAATTCTTGCTCCCCCTGCAGTCAAAGGAAACTTTTGCAGCGAATTTAAGAAGGCAAGGAGATGTGCCTGTCTCCTGTGGATACCCTAAAATGGGTTTGATGTGTGTGTTTGCTTTGCTTTGTCACTGTTTACTTAAGAAAGAAACAAGATAAAAATTTTAACATAAAAATTAGTTTCCTTCTGTAATCTTTGCTTACTGTTTTGTAAACATCATGAAAACAGTGAGTGTACAGAAAAGACCTACATCCACAGTGTATTTTGTACAGACTTCTCACATGGTGGAGCATGTGAGTCTGCTAAAACAGAAGAGAACTGAGGGTATTAAAAATCTTGGAGGCATATAAAACATAGAGAAATACAGTTTTATTAATTCACAATAAATACATGATGTGAACTTTGAAAATAAATGGCATGTACACTAAATAATTATAATTAATACACATAGATATAATACATATGATTGAGTTAATGTCTTTATATATATGTAATTAAAAACAGAGATAAAGTTTTGTATAATATAATAATTCCAGATATTACATTAAAATAACATCACAATATACATCCAAAAGCATAAAGTAGTAAGTGGCTTTCTAACAGTTCAATGCCATTATTTTCATAAAATAATTTAGGTTGGGAGGGAACTTAGAAAGTGCCCCTATCACCCTCTTCTAAGGTTGAAAACACCTGTTTTTTGCCTTTGCATTCAGTTATGCTATGCCTTAGGTTATCAGAGGACACAACATCCAAATAAAATAAGTTTTTCTATATCTTCTCAGAAAAGACTGATTCCTATTTTCTTTTTGCCTCTTCCTCTTTAAAATTTTGTAATAATTAGAAGCCTGATATAAAACACAGAGCTCTTCTGTGGCTGAAGTGCTCTTTTCCTTATACACACTAGCAGAAAGCTTAACTTTTTAAAAATTTTGACAGCTGAGACAGTGTATGTAAAACAGGAGGTCCCAGCTAACAAAGTACATTTCTCCTGGGAGCTTTGTGGACAGGAGAGGGAGGATTTAAGAATGGCACACTAGCTTTTGGCTATGTAAAAAGCCCTCATCAGCTAAACTTTAAACAATCAGCCTCCCAAGGAAATCTGATATGTAATCACTCACTGAAGAAGAAGCTGTTGTGGAAGAAAGGTGAGAAGATACTTTCCTTGAATGTGGTGTGGCCTTCTACACGAAGAGCAGCAGGTAAGTGGATGATCTACTTATTCCACACTTGCTCTGCCCCTCACTTGTTGGTTCAAGTTCCCAGGCTGTCTTGATTATAGGGAATTTCACCAGTCGTGGAAAGTTCAGTCTGCACTTGCATGAGCATTGCTCAGTTCATTTACCTCAGAAGGCAAAGAATGAGGAGCTGGACTGTGTTCTGCTACAGAAGCAGTTCAAAGGTGATGCCCCTTTCTTAGCAAATCTTATAAATTAAGTCTTATCTCATTAATTCCAATCTTAATGGGGCCAAATGTTCCTTCTCACCTTTGTGGCTTTAAACATGCATGATGTTACCTGGAACAGGTCAATCCAATAATATTCTGTGGTTGTGGGCCTGAGGGCTGGAGAATTAAGGGGAAAAAAAAAAAGAAAAAAAAGAAAAGAAAATAATTATTCTTTCCAATCTTCATGTAAAACAAGTTCTCAATTCTCAAGTGGTTTCATAAAAATACATTTTTTAGAGGACAGGACAAAGCTCCTTCCCTCCTGCTCTACAAAGATACCCACTCATGTCAGGTTGATGTTTATTGTGTTACAAAACATTCCACAGTGTAAGAGGTGTGTCCAAATCATAAGTAATTCAATTTAACACTTAAAACAGCAAAAGGGGTAACTTTGTTCTCCTCCTCTCCTCTGCCCTCCACAGCTTGCAGGGCTGTGAGTCAAGGTACAGGTAGCTTGTCTTTTTCCCTGGGCTGCTCTAAGAACCTGCAGAGTTAATGGGAAGTGCCCATTCACTGCTGTGCAGAGCTGGTCAGACCTGCTCAGTTCATCTCAGAGGTCACATTGCTTGGCAGCAAAGCCAACAACAGGATGGCTAAAATTCTCTCCTCCCTGCCCTCTCCTTAATCACAACTGAAAGGCAGCAAGGCAGTGACCAAGCAGCCTCTGCTCTTCAGGAGAGCTTGTGCTTCACACTGAAGGTACAGCTGGGTCTGCAGCGAAGCTGTGGGATGAAACTGGGAACATGTGGAGATATGGTCTCCAGAGTCCAGTCTTTTCTTTAGAATGACTTAAGGGATTCAAGCACTTCAGTAAAAAAAAAGCCCAACCCTTCAGGGTAGTCATCAGGGACCAGGACTGTTGACTTTAGCAGTTGTACTTTAGAGTTCCTCAGGGCTACCAGAGAACATTGTCAATAATATGCCCATTTTTCTCTGTGGTCTGTGGGTGCTACACAACCTGCTTTTACAGGAAGCAGCCTTAATCCTGAATTTTGCCGAGATATGATAAAATGAGGTTCAAAGTACTGTTCTAGTAAAAGGCTAGATACAAATTTCCATGGAAATTGATTGTATCATGTATCACACATGGATGAGTCAAGGATATTGTGAAATACTTCCCATTTACTGGTAATAGCAAATCCATAGCAAAATGTGAATTATGCTCTGTAAGTGCTCCTTATCATTGTATATGGTATGTATAATTATTTTATAGACCTGTTCTATGATTTTATTTTGCCCTCTGTGACTTAGCATGAATGGCTCTTGAGCTGAATGATGGTACAGATATCTGATAGTCACTATAATTCTTAGGTTAGAATTTCTGTGTTGGAAATAATGATGTTTGTGCAGCTTGATGTGATGTGAGGTAAAAAAAAATGGCACAAATACTAAACATCTCTAATTTTGATGATTGTTCTTCCCTTTATCAATAGCTTTACCAAATCATTGAAGATGCCAGCTACCTAACACAAAATAAAAAATAAACAATTTAATGAAAAAAAAATGATATAACCAATTTTTCTTGACACTACAGCCTTACATTTTTTCAACATTTCTGTAATGCCCAGAAAGATACAAATATTCCTTTATACTGATTTAGGAGTCATCCACATTGTCCTGATCTGTAAGTTTCCTGCCTCTTACTGGTTTTCAGAAATTTCTCTGCTCTTTTGGGATTCTTGATGCCAGCATTCATACCTTTCACTATGGAAATGTATTTATTTGGCCTGTGGCCACTGTCTTTGGCATTTTGCTTAGTGGTTACTGAAATCACATGAATTTTTTCCCTTTTGTGTAATCAAATCCAAGAGATTGTCTTGTTCCCCTGGAAGTGTTATGTAAACCCATGCTTGCTATGAAGTGATTTTACCAGTTGAGAAAATTAGTAATGTAATATTTACAGATCTCATTTGGAAACAGAGGATTTTGGCAGTGTTGCCAATATAGCCCCAATTCTCAAATATCAAATGCTGCTCTGAGGGAAAAACCTTTCTTTACCTTAATTTTCCTTCTTTGTGGTTATTCTGCTACCTCTTTGTCTGGTTTTATATTCAGCTTTTGTCTATTGTGTCATTGTGCTTACAGTCACACATATTTGTGTATTTCATTGTATTGCATTCACACATCAATGCTCTTTTATGCAGCAGTAGCAACAAATATTTGCAGAGAAATATTTGTTGTCTGTTGTACCAAATGCTGTATTTTCTGCTTTCTTCCTGTTTAGGATCACAGACCAGCTGAGGCAGGAAGGCACCTGTGAAGATCCTCTGGTCCAAATATCTGCTCAAAGACGAGTCTGTGGGAACAGGTTGCTCAGGACAGCGTCCGTTTGATTTTGAATATCTTCAAGGCTGGAGCTGAGTGGAAGGATCAGCTCTCTCAAACTGTAGACAATGCTCTGCCTATTGCAGCACAAGATAATATTGGCCTTCTTTCCACAATGACACATTGCTGGCTTGTAATTTAAATTTTTAAATTTAAAATGCTCTATCTTATTTCTAAATCTTTGTATTGTTTCTGTCCCAGTCTTTCTCAACATGTATATACATCTTCCATTAATCCCCTAAGTACCACACCAAATATACGCTTTTTGTTAACTCACTGAGTTCCAATTTAAAGTAAATATGTTTGTTTTCTTCAGAAACCACACTGGATCCATTTTTCTGAAATTTTCCTCTTATTCATGTAACTAAATAACTTTTTCCTACCAGTCTTCCTTGCAAAATCTCGGTTGCAGCCTCCATCTAAAAAAGCTTCCCTGGTTCTCTATGCCTAATTGCTCAACTTTGTGTTTTTCTGCCCCTTTCCAGCAACCACCTCTTTCAAAAAAAATCAACTCAGTGACCCTTTACTTTCAATCTGCTTTTCAGAGAGTTTTCCATTAAAACATTCCTCCCTCTCACTTCCTTTGGCACGTCTTATGCCCCTGGGTAACTGTGCTGAGCATAATTTCTTAGCAGATGGAGCCAGTGATTTGTCTACACTTGTTCCAGACTCTCACATTCTCTGCTTTTCCTGTTTTCCTTTACTCATGGCATGGTTGTCCAGGATTACCCAACTCAGAAAAAACCCAGTGGGCAGTGACGGCTTCTGGTTTGCATGGACCAAAGTGCAGGAGGGTTTTCTATCATTGTTTTGTTAAAAGTCCTCAGTATATCGATTGCTTATTCTGTTGCTACTTTCAGACAAAATTTTCAAATGAATGTTGAATTTAGAATAGCAGTAAAAGTTGACTGCTGGAAAGATGAAAGAGTAAGAAAGTGAGAAATGTAGAAATCAGAGTCAAATTAAGAGCCAGTACTTGAGGAAAAAACCCCATTAAAATCATCCTGTTATCACGGGATGGCTCTACCTAGAAATTACAGACATGTGTTAATGTACCTAAAGAAACCAGACCACTGTAACACTTCTTGGATTTCTGCATTTTTTTGTGGTATTTTGATACACTTACCAAAAAAAATTCCCTTCTTAGTAGCCTGTCTTCAATTTTGTTGTTACACAGATGTGTAGTAAAAAAACCTAAAAATGAAAGCCCTCATCTATTGCTCAGTCCTGTTTTACAGATAAAAGCTCTTTGCCTGATCATAAAGCCTGACCACTAGTGAGTAGTTGTCACTGAACCAAGAAGTACATTAGCAGCTGAACGTGTGATTTATTTTTAATGAAGACCCAATGCAAGCTTGGAATTAAGGTATGTATCATATGACAGGATTTTGTACAGGTAGGCAGTCTTTCAGACAAGCTTTGTTGTTCTTGGAAATGACATTTGAAACTTTTATAATATGATTAACCAGTCCTTCCTTAGGAACATCCTGTTTTATCCTAGAGGGTGTGTGTAGCCACAGTGGGAATTTGGCAGAAAGCCAGGAAGAAAACTGCAAATACTGTAGTGCACTTGTCCTGCAGAGATGAATAGTCTTCCTTATCCTCAAGGTGCAGCCAGGTGAAGGAACAAGCTCCTCCTCTTATCAGCTGGGATTTGCTGAGGCTTGGAGTTTATTAGATCTAGAGACCTGCTGATAAGGGAATCATGAGCTCACCCAGAGGCAAGAAAGCAGGAAAAGATTCTTGTGAATAGAAAGTCAAGCTCTGTCAAAATTGGTAAAAACACTTCAGCTCTGCTGCCCTCTCCCTAGGATGGTGTGGGCTGCTGGAATCTCTGCTTGAGGCACTGCATCTGTAAAAAGACTCCTTCAATAAAAGATGGAGGCAGCAAAAATATTTCCTTCCCAACCCACTAGTTAGTTTTATCAGTAATCCAATGGTACACCTTTCCATCTGATAAGTAGGGTGCAATTAGCTTCTACTTAAATAAGTGAGCATGCGTGAATAATCATTTCAGACTTGTGAAGCCAAGAATGCAGTGTAACGTCCCTGGGGATTTCCTATGGTAGGAAGTGATTTGACATAGGAACTCAAACCCTTTTTTGTTCTAAGGCAGGAGATGCCTTAGGTTCAGCCTTAGCTGTTTTATTTGCATGATACCTGAAATGCTAATTTTGATCACTTCTATTTGCTATGCACACTCAGGTTTATATTTTTTTTTATATTGCTGACATGATTCATGTGAATTTCAAGCATTTAAAGAAGTTTTTAATGTATGAAAACCATTAAATAAATCTAAAACTGAGATAAATCACCAAACCTTCAGTGTATATGGACATATTTTGAAAATTTAAATACCTACAGAGGAATTATACACCTTGAGCAAAAGTCACCCTCCTCCCCCCCAAAAAAAGGTAATTGGTAAACTTCCCCTCTAAAAAATCAACTTTTAAAGGAATGATGAGGGCTACCAGAACACAAATTCTGTGAAAGGATCAGAACTAATGTGTGCATCCTGGGAAGCTTGAAAAATGACCCTGGAAGACTGTCTAGCAAGATCTGGAAGGTGCAAACATGAGAGTTATAGGTGCTGACAACACCTTTTGCTGAGCTGGGTGGTGAGTGGGGAAATGATATGCTTCATTGCTTGACTAGTAGTTGTGGTTTGCACTCTCCCCGGTGTGCTGAGAGTCAGGCTCCTCTCTGCTGCTGACTGAAATGCATCAGACCCTGGGGTATTTCAGTCAGCAGCACAGAGCAAGCCATGCACAGCATCTGTGGTGTGCATCAGGATTTCAGTAAATATATTTCTGTGTATCTGCACACAGTAGACCACCTTTTATACATGTTGTTATTTGAGGATGCTAAAAAGTAGGTGGCATCTAGATTTAGATATTCTTGGTTGTTGGTTTAAAACCATCCATTTCTAAGTTATTATGGTACTAGTTAGGAGACAAAAAAAAAAAAAAAAAAAAAAAGGATAGGAGAATAAAAAAAAAGATAAGTTTTTGGCTTCTGGCCAGACACAGACAACGGGAAGAGGGCAGCTTTCTTGCTGCCTTCTGATACTTTACAGGCTGCTCGTGATTCATGCTCTGCAGTGCTTAAAGGCTTATGTGTCCATATGTGGTTATGCATGTGGTTATACGTGTGGTTATGCATGGAAACCTCAGGATAGTCTCTGCCATCAGTGGGATCACTTGTACAAGAATGTACTTTGTTCAGGATACATCAGTGCATTATTTGTGACCATCAAAAAAAAGGATATGGGCAGAATAGTTTGACTACTAAAGGTAAATAAGGGGTTATGAATGAAGAGAGGTTGAGACTGAAGGGAGAGATTTCTGAACTGTGACAAGATCAGTCTCCTAGTTCGTGTAAATTAGCGAGAGAAGAAAAGAACGTGAACTGAAAAGACTTCACTAATTGGCTACTTGTTACTACAAAAGGCTAGTGCTGGGAATGTAATGTAGATCAGCTTCAATATACTGTATCCAATACTGTTATCTCTTCCCAAAGCAAACTCCCCTTGGCCTTGGAGATTATATCTGAGGGTGCAATGTTCTTGCTTATAATTTTCTCATATCAAAGGCCTTGCTTTTGTTTCCTTGATTTGCACATAAATTGAACCTGTAGAAATGTCTGCATATAACTAAATATTTATGTGATCCACAAAGGAGAAAAGAAATTTAACACAGGAATAAATTTCATATTTAATGGACTAGAAGGAGCACAAAAAGCAGCAAATGTTCCCTACTATTATCCTATTTGTACTTGAAGTAAAAATGCCTCTGTAGTTAACTAAAAGATTTAGTGGTCACTTTTGTGTGATGAAACAGTTGCTTCATTTTGAAGTATCATACTCTGGGTGCAGAACTTGATGGATATAACTACATGGAAGGTGCTGTGCTCCTTGAGTTCCTGGAGTTAAGGCTCTGGGCCCCAGGGACAGCCAGACTTCTCGTTGCTGCAATCACTGGCCATGGACAGCTGGAAACAGCAAGTGTGGGTGGGAATCAAAACTCCTTCACCTTTTCTAGAATGGCAGGGCTCTCTGTGCACTCATGGTCTTTTTTTCCCTCATTGGAAATGCATGGCCAAGAGAACAATGTCACAACCACGTTTTTTTCCACACAATAGGTAAAGGGCTGAAGTAATTAATCCAGGAGACTCCCTTTGGCCTCAGGTATCTCAAAACCAGACTTGCCTGGCACTCATTTGGGAAATGGAAATCCTCACATTTTACCTAGAAAATTCAACTGATCTATTTTCTGTTAAAAACAATGAAGAAAGAGGAAAGATAACTGTGTATGATGGAGGTTCTTCTCTGTTTAAAGACTGTTGATTTACTCAAATAATTGATTATACTGGTGAAATTAATGCATTGAAAACTGGGTTTTCAGCTCAAATCAAGTTAAAACCTCCACATATACTGGAAAGATTGAAATGTATCTGATTTTGCTGCTGTAAGGAATATAAATCATTCATGATTGTTTTTTATGATGGAGTACTGGATAACATGCTTATCTCCTTCCCATAAAATCTTTCCTTCCAAAGATCAAAAGGTTTAAAAATATCCCCTTTGTCCTATTGCACAAAATACTTATAAACTAGGTCATAATCTTAAGGTGGTATCTTTAACTTTATAAATGTCAAAATTTGTGGTAAAAGGTATAGATATACCAAATAAGAATGGAGCTAAAATAGTTTGATAACCAGAGAGAGCTTACTGTGTACATATCTGCTTGTGTATGTGTACAGGAAAATTGATTTATTTTATGTACTTATTCCTACTATTAAATTTAACAAAAAGCTATGGAATATTGTCATACCAAATATCCCAATTTATCATTTCTAGAATATAAGCATTTAACCTGCAAAAGACAGGCAGCTGCCTTTACACTCTCTGACCAAACAGGCCCAGGCTAAGCAGAGGCCAACCAAAGCAGAGTGAGGGCAAACAACTGGCACATTTGTCTTGAAGATAAACTCTTGAACTGAAATAAAAAACTAAGCATCAGAACTACTTAGGATCAAAATTAAAGCAATTTCCTCGAGGAAATTCCTTGTGAGTAGAATAATGTGGTAGAGAAGGAAGCATGGGAATTTACTTGAATTTTTTTTTTTAAGTGGGTGGGGCGGTGGATAGGGATACCCAATCTTGATGCAATTGAGCTTCCTGTAGCGAATTACACTGACTAAAATAATTTGGCATGGCCTCAGACAACCTGAGCTACATTTACAGATGAAGAGACTGACTGAAAGATTCCCTAAGGTGCGGAAGCTTTGATCTCTCTCACATCTGTTTCTCTGGACATGGGAGGCACAGTACATGTGGGGATCTTTGCAAAAGGGGTCACATGCTGCTGTGTTGTATCCAGCTCATTCAGATCTGGATCTTGCCCTCAGAGTGCTGCACTCAGAGCAGTTTATAAGCCACATGGCAAAAATTCATATAAGATGGTGCGTGTTAGCTGAGGATAACTCTTCCAAGGTCAGCTGTAAATGTAGTAAAGGTCACTAGAATAAGTGGGTGTCCTGAAAGCCTAGACTGTCAGGATGTTAATGTGCAATTTCAGTGACAAGAAATTACAGTTTTATATCTCCCTTCCATAGGTACACAAAGCTATTGTACAGAAATACATACAATATTTGAGTTCCTCTAGAGAACTGAAAACATTCCATATGCTCAACAAAAAAAGGTCACTTATTTTATGCAAATCTAGTTGCCTGAAGATAAGTCTTAAATCCATACTTAGGTAAATCTGTGATAGTAGATTGATTTTACAGTGGTTCTGGACAGCTGTGCTATTCTGGCAGTAGAAGCACTTTTACTTTAAAATATTTGTCCATTTGTATCTTCTTGATTTGGCATGAATTTAGATTATTAAAAAAATATTTTGAAAACTCTCTGAAGACCTTTACAGAAATGCTTTTTTATACTACCAAAGTTTTTCCCAACAGTATAACTAGAAACATTGAGCTTCTGTGAATATAGAGCTCTTTGGATGTACAGAAGAGATGAAACCTCACTGAGATTTATTTCTTGCTTCCCTCGATACATTTCATCCAGGTAAGGAAACATGGGAAAAAAGTGTTGGGCCAGAATGTGACAAGGCCTGAGATTGGTCCATAGTACAAATGAGAGATCAGAGAAAAAATTAAAATAATGTTAGTATTAATGTTAATATTAAGCAGAAAAGAGTTGGTGTCTTATGAGAGTAGCTTTGTTTGCACAGGGAGAACTTTTACAGCAAAGATACCTGATAAGACTTGCATTAAACTCCCAGTGTTCTCCAGTTTTTGTGCTGTTTAGATGCTGCTGCTCCTAGAATGGCATATGACTGGGTACAATATTACTTGTTAAACTCTTGTATGAATTAGCTACAAATGTGTAGGTGGGGACAGACTGACACTTGTACTTTTTTCATGCCTATGTCTAAGAAGACTTTGGAAGAAGATTTTGATATTAGTACCAATTATATGTTGCATCATGGTGAATATTTAGGAAGATGCCATTAATAGAAGTATTGTTTCTGGCTGGCAGAGTTGGAGGCTTCTGAGAAAAACACATGGTACTAAATGAGGAAGTTAAAATTCACTGAGAATTAAAATATATTTCTAATATATTTCTCTTATTATTGCAGTGTATGCATGCATAAAGATGCTTTTTAAAGCAAATTCTCTATGTCCTATTGGGATCAATTCAAACAGTCCAGTTATATGTTTCCAACTGTATTTGTCTTCTACCCTTAAGGAATACTCCCAACACCAATCTCAAAGCCGTATTCACAGTTCGCACACTTCATGCTTGGAGGATGAATTCCTGCTTGCCCCAGGTATTTTCATCCACTGCCCCTCCTAAGACTAATTTCCTGGGTATGGTACTGAGTGCTAAAACAGACAAGGCTTAACTTTCAGGTCTAACTTTTGTCCTGCAAGTGTTGTCAAGTTTGCCAAAGCAAAACCTGAGAAAGCAGCTGTGCTGCACTGCTTGGTGGAAAATTATATGTACAGTGGTCTGCAGACAACAAAGTAGGCCTGCTGTGCAATGCATTTCTGCTTTGGCACCTCACTCTTCCAACCTATTTGGCATGACAGTATTGACATGTAAAGATGTCTCGTCACGTCAGCTAAAAGGAGAGTGATGGCTGAAATGGAGTGCACTGTAAGCTGCCAACAGATGCACAGTTTCTCTAAGATTGTTCTGAGCATTTGAGTCACCAGGGCTTTTTTTCTTACAACGATCCATCTGCCTGGACTGAGTGTGTTGCAATCAGCTATTTTAACAGTACACGGTTTCACAATGAAGTTTAATTTGGACATAAAAGAGGAAGCAAGTTCAGCATGTTGAAGTTTAGTCAGTTATAAAACCCCCTCATCTCCTAAGGGACTTTCTTTCTATACTTCTTTGCTCTAGAGGATTAGAAGTAAGACAGATGTTATCTTAGAAGTGTCATTAAAAAGGAAATAAAAACAGAACATTGCATTTTTGGGTAAGACAGACTCACAGGAAGCTTCAAACTAGTTAGAAGACATCAATTTTTTGTACCTGGTCAGCTCCTGTATCTTTGGAGGTAAGAACTAAAATATACTGTGCATTATATAAATGTATGAAAATGTTGCCCTTGCTTATCAAAGTGGCTTGGTTCTGTTTGTGTGGCACCACAGCTGATAAATAGCTGGTAAAATGAGGATGCACTTTTTCTGTTTTGACTGCATGTGTGTTTGCAGTGTCTCAGCCTTTTGTCCACAGTCAGTTTCTGCTACCTTAGGAAGTGATGAGAATATTTATAAGGTGCCGTCTTCACAATCATGACCAACTGTGGTTGCAATGAGGCTTCAAAATAAAACAAAATTTTTCCTCTGATACTTCTAAAGATTTCCATAAAATCAGACTAAACAGGTTTTTCAGAATATTTTTAAAGTGTCTTACTAGCTGTGTTACTTCTATTATAATTAAGATATTGTTATTGAAATTTCTGTGCATGTTACTCTACTGTCTAATTAATGTCCTCCAACTGGAATACTTCAATTAGAGTATTTTAGTGCCTAAATAAAAATAGGCACCAAAATAGATTAATATGCACATCATATTAAAAAAAAAAGTTCCTCAAAAGAAAGATGAGACTTCTCTGAAAGCACGCTGATGTTAAAAATTATAAACCAAGAAACTTTATGATTGCATTTTCCTGATTCTCAGTGAATTTCCTGGTTTGCTGCAAATTCATAGCTCGACGAGGGTATACACATACATGTCTCCTCTCCCGTCTTTTTTGTGTTCCACAGCAAACGTGACTAACACTTCAATACCTTTTAGTAGACCATTTCCTTCACTCCTTCTGGGAAACACCTTCAGTCTTTTCTGTCTTTCTTGCTTTACCATTTATTCTTTTCATTTCTGGAAAGTGTATTCTCTTCTGGAAGAATTCACGTGGATTTGTTGCCTCTTTACTTCAAATGCTTAGATTCAAAGTGTTGCAGTACATGTACACTCATAACAGCTAACAACTCATTAAAATTAGCACAGACATCCAGAGACATGAAATTATTTCCACCCCAGGAAGAAAATGATAAAAACACAGGGTAGAAATATTATGTAGTCAAGTCTTATGAATGCGGAGCCTGATTCTTTCCTGGCTCAGATTTCATGCTGTTGTTTACAGCTGTGGATATGAAATGTAAAATGCTATCCAACCAGATTGATGGGGTCTTAAACCAACTTTGTATGGGCATAGATGATGAAGAAAAGTATGAAGAATGATGAGCCATGCTTGGTCTGTATGAAGTTTCAAAGAACTTTAACTGATAAAACAAACTTGTGTAGAAAACTTTGAGAGCTCAAGAAGCTATATTTTTCAACATACAATTTTCATTGTATTTTTATGGAAGCATGTCCCCCCCACAACCCAACTTAAAGACACAACTGCACTCAAAAATACACTGAGAATGTATTTGTTTCTAAATTAAAGAAGTTGAATGCTCCTGAAACTCGTTGCCATCCATTTGGCATGATCAAAAATTGGTAGGCATTTGTCTAACAAGAGCATTTAACAGTATAGTAGATTTCTTGGGGAAGATGTCTCCTCTTTGCTTTCTTTAGCCTGTTCTTCCAGCAGATTCCCTCATACTCTTGATATACAGGATTATTCTCTCAAACTACTTGTTCTCCTTGAACCAGCTCACATTCCTCCATGGGTGAGGTACTCCAGCTTTTCTGCATGTCTTCAACTGTTGGCATGTAAATAAAGTAGATGAACAGGCCTTATGCTTTCTCCTGTGAGAAGACCAAAAGATCAGAGTGAAGAGAGCTATGGGGAGGGGGCAAGAGTGATTTGGCTCATGGTGACTGCTTAAAGAGCCTCATTGTGCAGCTCTGTGTGCCCCAGCTCTTCCAGAGCAGCAACAGCAGCAGCAGGGAGAGGAAGTGACAAATGTAGTGGGTAGCGTTTGGGTGCTTGTGCAAAACCACTCTCTGGCTATTCATCTTCTCCTCTGCTGTGGGCAAAGTGAGCCACTCCTACATCAAACAGCAGCCACTGCTATTGTAGAACTGTAGTCAGAGAGCAGCATAAGTTGGAAAGGACCTCAAAATATCATCTGCTCCAGCATTTCACGGGAAAGGAAGCCTAGATGAGATTATGTAGGACTTTGTCCAATCCCATCTTGAAAACATCCAGCGAAGGGGACTCTACCATGTCTCCTGGGAGGTTCCAGCCATTGATTGTTCTCACTGTAAAAAATTTCCTTCTACTTGTGTTATGAAACCTCTTCCCTCTTATCCCTGGGAGCACTCAAAAAACATGTGGATGTGGCACTTGGGATCATGGTTTAGCAGTGGCACTAGGTTAAGGGTTGGACTTAGTGATCATAGAGGCCTTTTCCAACCTGTGTGATTCTGTGATTCTATTCCAATGCAACTTGTGCTCCTTGCCACTTGTCTTCTCCATGTGGCTGCTTATGAAGAGACGCTCTGTCTTTTTTGCAGCTGCAGATACTGGAATACTAAGATGAGCTGTCCCCTTCCCTGGGTCTTCCTTTCTCTGGGGAGAAGAGTCCTAACTCCTTCAAACTTTCCTCACGAGGCTGCTTTTCCAGCCCTTTGATCATCTTCTTGGCCCTCCATTAGAACCACTCCAGTCTGTCCACATCTTGTTTTCATTTTTTGGGACCAGAACTTTGATGCTCCAGGGGCAGGCTGACAAATGCTGAGTGGGAAGATCCTGTCTCTATCTCAGCCAGCTGTGCCCCGGTGGGTGCAGCCCATGATCTGATTTTCCTCATTGCAGCAGCCCTGCACTGCTGGCTCAGGGTCACCTTGTTGTGCACCAGGGCCCCCAGGTCCCTCTCAGCAAGGCTCCCCAGGCACACAGGTCCTGTGCTGAGCTCTTTGGTTGTGTCACCCAGTGCAGGAGCTGCCACTTGCCTTTGTTAAACCTGATGCTGTTATTGCTGGCCCACTTTCCAGCCTGTAAAATGTGTTCATCTCACCACACAATTTGGTGTCATCAGCATTACCTTTACCCAAACCAAAGGAGGTTCAGATACCAAAGATCTGTAGGTTTCAGGCATTAAGGAGAGGCTCTACCTACCCATGTGCACAGCTCATGATAGTACCTTCTTCAGTATCCTGGTTTCCCCACACTGGCTGCACTGAGGCTTCCTGGGAGCTGTTCCACACTAGCCCCAGGGGAAGGTGAGATATGGGTCCTGCAATACCTGTAAGCTTGCTCTACAGACTATCCTGCTTGCCAGAGCTCTTGCATGTGTGTCTGGTAATCTGAGGTGGATCCCACACTTCACTTTCTGTATCTCCACAAACTGGAAAAATGTCTCTAAAAATAGGGAAAGAATACTACAGACAGATCCATAGGATTTGAGTTCCCTCAAGACAGGGAGACTGTCACCTGGGATCCCATCTAGTAAATCAGCTGGAACTCAAGGTATACGCTGTGATAAAGTCAAGCTCCAATCCCCAGCAGCACAACTTTAATGCCATTCAGAGCTCTGGTCATGGATCTGAAAGCCAGACATATCCCACACGAGCTTGTCTGTTCTGTGAGTTTCCATCCCCTCCTTTTGCAATGCAGAATATACCTTTCCCCATTGAACTCTGATCCCAGCTGGCACCATGTTCTTTCCATTCTCTCTAGCAACTTTTCATCTTGCTTCGGCTTTTGAACAGGACACTATTTATCATATTTCTTTGTGCACCCTTCTCAGGCTTTCTGTAAATATTTTGCTTACCCTGAGCCAAGAACTCCCATTCTGTTTTCCTGCTCTCAGACTGTAATCTGAGGTCTTTATGCAAACATTGGCACTGTCTACAAGCACTACAACCTAGCAAATTTGCTGCCACACACTGGTAATATCCCTGGATTCTCCATGTGACTTTAAACATTTATCCTGCCTTCAGGCTTTTCTACTGCTGAAGAACTGAACAAAAACCTCGACCAAGACATAGGAGTTTTAAGATCATCTGACTGTAATAAAGACTATGTCAGATAGAAAAGACAGTGTAAACCAGACAGTCTTCTCCCTCTATCCCCACTAAGTTTAGATGGAATGTAGTCAGTGCCTACTGTCAGGGCAGTAGCAAGACAAGGAAAATTCTTTTTGTTCACCTTGCATATGCAAAATGTGTCAGATTAGAATTGTAAAAGGGACTGGTCTTCCTTGTGCAATAAAAAGTTACACAATTATTTTCAGGCAGATATAAGTGAAATCTGGATTTAAGGAGCATGAAACCCAAATAGTGAAAGACATTAGATATAATGTCTGTGTCGTTGGAATCCTGGTGTATGTGTGTCTGTGGCATGAAGAGCGGATTAAGAGAAAAGGCACAAGAAAGCAGAATTAATGAATGCAATCCTTATCAGATTTAAAATGCAGAAATTAAAGGTGGCACAGTTGCATGACTGTTGAGTGATGGGATAATAACTCAACAGAGGTATATATTACATTAAGTACTAGGACAAGAAGCACCACAGATACATGCACCACCCTTTGCATTCATGCTCTCAGCACTGCCTATCAAAACTTAAGTCAGATTTCCTTGCAGAGATGGGAAGAGCCAGATTAGTTTGACAGCCTTTGCTAGCTTCAGAGGGTAAGCTTGTAATTCATTCAGCAGAACACACAACTCTGAGCAAGAGACCCTGATATTTTTGAATTTGCCAATTCTTTTGTTTCCACTCCTGTCTCAGTGTGCTCCAACACTCTTAAAATAAGCATAGCAGAGTGCAGTGCAAAGAAATGAAACCAATGGTTTCATTTCCCTCATGTAGCACCTTATGGCATAAACAGCTCACATCTGGGGAGCGGGAAAGAACGAAGTGTCACATGCTACATGAACATAACTGCCTTGACCTATGTCGGTTGAGCAGTGGAGAGGCCATATGTTGCATTTCCACTCATTTCTCTGAATCTGCTTTAAAAATAACACAGGAATAAATATATAACAGTTCCAGATTCAAGCTAGCCACGGTTAGTGGTAACTTTGCAATAAAGACATCTGGGCCATGGATGGTGGGGAGAAGGGAGCAGCCTTTGCAGAAGTGGGGAACAGAAACAGAAGAGAGAGTTGATAACCTGAGCAGCTCTAGCATTTGGCTAAGATTTCTATGGGGCGCCTTAGTTACAGCTAAAAGCCAAAGCAAGACAACAGCAGCATACTGCAGGGACTGCCAAGCCCCGAACATGATTTTCCCCCCTTCTGTGTGAATAGGTCACTTTTAATTAAATGTTATTACCCGCGGGAAATCTCACACAACTGGCAGCAATGAAGAGAATCCAGGGTCACCAAAGCAAGTGTTTGGACACATCTAATTCCCATTAATATTTCTGCCTGAAGGAAGGTTGTCTTCTCTTCAACTTTCTCTTCAACCTTCTTCATGGTGTGGAAGTGATTCCCTCCCCCCAAGGAAAGTCTTTTCTCACACTGTCTCCTCCCTAACATCTGTGCAAAGTCTCTCTTCATGTTTAGACAGGATTTAGCCAACAATCATTAGTGCAGCATTTTGCACTAGCAACTGTGACACATGAAAACTTTACTAAGAAATGAGAGTGCCTTCAGTCTTGGAAAAGACCATTTGTAGTATATAAAGAAAGAAATTATTTTAATAATTTTAATTTATTTTTATTTTAAATCTACTTTCTCTTTGGTGAGAACCAAACATTTCTTGAGAACATCTTTCCCATTGATTGTATCCTTGATATTGGTTGAAAAAAACAAAGACAGATGTGGATTTAAATTAATTTTTTTTTGTAGTGGAGGGGCTAAAGCTTGGGCAGAACATTTACTGATGTGCAGCATGTGTGTCCTTGCTGGCAAATACTGTCTTTAATTACTAACATTTCTATGCAGCTTTTGAGGCTGAGCTGCCTGCTAGAGAGTGGAGAGAGTGAGTGACTGCTGGAACCCAACTGTGCCTTTGCAGAAATGCAATGAAAGCTGATTCCAGAGCTGTGGTACCACTAATCCCACAGTGAAAGAGTGAGCTGAAGTACTTCTGAAATGTGCACTTTCCTATGCATTGCACTGAAAACTGTCTCTTCAAAAGTACCTGCAGATATCTATATCTAGGATCTAGCTTAAGACCCTTTTATAACAACTGCAGAGTGATAAGCAAATCTAGGGCACAATTAATTTCATTTTGATTTAGGTGTTTAAACCAGGCCAGATGAATCATGCCTCCAAAAAGTTTTGATTTTTCCACTGACATTTTTGTGTGTAAAAGGTAGAGACAATTAATTCTATCCTGATTGCAATGCAGAAGTGCAAAGTGCAAATTTCATGGTCTGAGATTTTTTTAATGAAAAAGGAACCACACCTACAGTTGTTACTAGTCTGGAACAAAAGGGGTGATACTCTCAATATGAATCTCAAATCATCATAGTTCAGAGGCAGCTGAAAAACCACACACAACAAAAGTTGCTTCAAATCATATGAGAAAAAGGGGGAAACCCCTGGCTTCTTAAAAGCATATGAGAAAAAGGGGGAAACCCCTGGCTTCTTAAAAGCATATGAGAAAAAGAGGGAAACCCCAGGCTTCTTAATGAACTCCAGGGCAAAAATTAGATATATTTAAGTATAAGCTGTTACAGCAGCTATTCCACAACAAAAGACTTCTTGTCCCTCTCTCCACAACTCACTTGCCACTGGATGCATTGGACATGCCATATGTAATGTTATCCAGGATATGCTTTGGTGAGATTCAGCACAACAGAGAGGCTGGCTGATCACTTCACTCACTGACTCAAGTGCCCTAGTAAGGCAGAGACACTTTGTTTATGTCCATATTGGAGACATCTCTTTGCAGCTAGTAACAGACTGGTGAGTGTAATCACAGCTCAGTGAGTTTAAAATGAACTTTTTGTAATTAACTTGTTCTCATTTTTGTGTCTGCTGGTGGATCCTTTCCCTTGGAGAAGGATGCTGTCAGAAGGTTACCTTCATAGAATCACCTACCTTTGTGAAGACCTGAACCCTGTGCTCTACAAGAGTTTGCCTGATGAAGGGGTGTATGAAATGAGACCCATTAATTATTCTTCCACAGTTGAAGCACAAGGAAAAAGCCTCCTTCAGAGATGCAGATCTGCTGGCAAGTGCATTTCCTCAGTCTGCTCTAGAGGTAGCAAGCACAGCAGAAGACAGAAAGATAATGTCCCACAGCCTGTCCAGCACCCAACACCCACAGGGCAGCCACCTCCAGCTACACATGGCTGTGAGGAGCTGACAAAAAAAGTCACTTACCTGGTTCCACCTTCCTGCAAGAGCATTTGCAAGAACTACAACGATCTGCATATAGCTGGGGACTATGTGGTGCCAATTAGCTCAGTCACGACAGATTTTGCTTGTGACAGCGGCATAGGCCCCTTCTTGGAGTCCTCAGAGATTCCTCCAGCCATGGAGTCGGTGAAGGCTCCCCCCACGAGTGACACCATCCGCAGGCCAGTCCAGGGCCACTCGTCGTGCTGGCGCCTGGCCAGCTTGGGGCCCCACCTGCAGCCCCTCTCCGACTCCGCCCTGAACGACTACCTGGAGCAGAAGCTGGTGGAACTGTACAAGCAGTACATCATGGACAGCACAGCAAACAGGGCATCCCCCACCCAAATCCTGGCCTCGGAGCTAATCATGACTAACGTGGATCAAATCAGCATGCAGATATCACGGGAGAGGAACATGGAGACTGTCAAGGCCAAAGACATTGTCATTACCCGCTTCTTACAAATAGCCAGTGGGAAGATTTCCTCAGAAATGAGCACACCTACTCTGCATATTTCTCAATACAGTCACATTAATGCTTAGTGTTTGGATGTTAGAAAGTTTTTATGTTCTTCAAAGTCAGTTTTTAGTTTAAGATACTTTCTGCTTAATAAAAATGCATTTACCATCCACCACTTAAATAAAATCTTTCAGTATATATTAAAAAAGTAAAACTACCTGTACTCCCATTTTGTGCAGCTCCTATTGTGGTCTGGTAAGTTTTTTTTTCTTTTAAGTGTTTTTAATGAACCTCAGACATTAAAAAAGTTTCACAGAATAATGACTAGGAGCATATGAAACTCTTCCAGGTGTTTGCTTTCTTCCCAGCATACTTGATGCATCATTTCAAATTTCTTCTCTCTGGCATCTGCCATCCTACCTCTGGGTCTGTGCTTGTGCAGGCTTACACTCATGTGAGGCCAAGCAAGCACAGTGATGGCACAGCCACAGAAATACAGAATTTAGGATGTCATCCAGTTTACCTCCCTGCCCTTAAGGGCTTTACTTAGGATATGCCTCCTAGGTTTATATAATAGGTTTTATAATTTGTTCTTAAAGATATTCAGGGATAGACAGTTTACAGCTCCTTCTATGCTAACCCTAATTATTTAATTGGTGTCTTCCTGCTCAAATGCTACCATCCCTTTTTGTGAAGCACAAGCTCTGTTTCCAAACAGACAGCATCCCCTGGAGTGTGTGTGTAGATCTGTGTGCTTTGCACTGACTTGAGCCCTCATGATAAGCATTGGGGACCTGTGATCACAGACAGACTCCACCTTTGCCAGGTGCTTACACACCTGACACTGTGGAGGGGGCATGTGGGGACAGCAGTAGTAATAAAGGGAGAAGAGGAAGGAAAATTCACCTTTGTTATGAGAATTGCATGCTGAAGAAAAAGGGCTATTCCAAGGTCAATTGGATTAATGTGAACCGTGCCCTGGAATGCAGAAGAAAAGCTGAAGTGGAGCATTTGACGCCATGGCTGAGCACTTTTGTTAGGATTGTTGTATCATAGGTCAAGGTCATTTGAACTTGATGTATTTCTGACAGAAGGTCCTATTTTGTAAAATTTCACCAAGTCTTAAAAAAGAAGAAAAAAACAATAACCAGAGCTGCCCTCATGGCAAGGGTTGGTACCTACTCTGAGTGTTCATAATGTACTATGTATTGATTGACAATGCCAATCCATCATTGGTTGAAGTTCTGAGCACCAGTATAACATAAGTACTAATTTATACTAAATATTCATAAAATTATTTTATGTCATTGTTTCCACAGTGTTGTTTTGGCCTTTGTGAGCTTTCCCCCCTCCTGATTCAATTATTTATGTATTTTATTTAAGGCAGGTTTTTATGTACATTTCTAAAACAAATGTGAGGTGATAAACATGTCAATTTATTCTGTTGCTGTTTTTACAGAGATTACTGGGGTAGCTCAGTATATTTTCCTAAGCGTGCAGGTATACAAAAAAAGTTGCCATGAGACCCTGTGATGCTTAAATCCAGAGGGTGTACCTCTGTTGCCATAACAGCCTACTCAAACACTAGTATTCAGCAATTAAAGACAGATAATTTCTGGCATGCAATATTTCTAGATTGTGATCAAATGCGATTTACAAATACAAAAAAAAAAAAAAGGCTATTTTTAGGGGCAAATAACAATCATGGAAATAGACAGGCTCACACATACATTCTGCATGCAACATCCATTACCAACAACCTGGAAAATGACTTCCAGAGGACAGCAAAAGCACGGAAATGTAACAGTTTTTATATCCTATGGATACAGATTCAGGCTTTTCAAAACACGAGGCTTTTGTTCATACCTATTGACATTCACATCACTGAGGTCCAGTTGCAAAAGATGTAGTGGAAATCAACTTGCAGAGTTGAATGCGCAGATCAATATCCTTGCTGAAAGATCTGACTCCTTCATCAGGGGACACAATCGATTCTTGCACTCAGCTCTCCCTGCTCCACAGACCTCATCCTGCACAAACAAAACAGCATTTTATCATCTCTTACTCAGAAATCCCAATCTCCATTTCCCCCCAGATGTGTGGGCAGCACCTGTTCACCATGTCCTCTTTCTCAGAACCGAAGCAGGAAAGAGGGAGGGCAGCTGGAGAGCAGGGGCCAAAAGCTCTGCCCAAACCTGAGTGCAAACCTCCCACCTGCAGCCAGAGCCAGGAGCAGTGCTCAGAGAACAGCAGTAGAGGAGAACAACCACACAAGCAGGCTCATGCATATGAAGGGTATATTTGATATTTATCAATCAACTACAAACCATTCCATTCTCAAGCAGCTTTCTTCCAGGTAAATCACTTACTGCAGTCATACTTACTTTCAAGGAAAGATCTTATTTTGTATTGTCAGACTGACATTACTAATTGTATTTTATAAAAAGGTTATAGTCATTGCAGAAGCTGATTTATTCTGGACAGATAGCATCAGCCACTTCTTCCCCACATATGTTATTTTCTTTTCTCTGCCTAAATATAAATGCCTATTTCACTTTGAGCCCTGTAGTGTGCCTGTTTCTCACATGAATTACATACCAGCCACATCCCATTATCTGAAGCAACTCTTGGATTTCAGGCAATTTCTACATAAACAACTATTTCTTTCCACTATACTAAGATGAAAGTGCATTTCTATCTCTGTTGTTTTTCCATCTACACCTAATCTTACTGTGCACAGGTGCCTCTCTAGGTGTGCCTGTTTCCTGCTGAAAGCACTTGGATAGCAATTAGGCTGCTATTACCATGACTCAGGTTGTTAGCAGCCTATCATATTATCAATGCAATAAAGCAATTATCATAATCTCCTTCTCTCTCTCCCCTCCTCCTCTTCCACCTCAGGGTCAAGCATTTAAAGAGAGAGATCCCAATTTTTTCATAGCTCTCTTAAATAACTAATTTTTAGTCAGGGACACATAATTTCTTGACATGAGCTTGCCAAAATGCTGATAGGAGCCCTGGTGTCTGAGGAATGTGTGTTGGTAAAGTTTGAATTCTGCCCTCACATGCCTTGTAACAGTATTGCTATTTTAATATGACTAACATAATTTAAGAAGGCAAAAAAATTTGTTATGAATATTTCATTAACTCTTTGGTTGATATTTCAACCAACTGTCCAACTGTTCTCAGAAGGATAGTTTGTAGCCACCTTCAGCATACTCCAGCAGCTTCCTTAGGCCTTTTTTGTGGAACATATTACTCATTGCTGACAACATGATTATAGCAGCTAGGAGTTTTATTGTTTATAGATGGTGTGACTGTGCCTCCAAGAGTCTGAACCCATCACTGTGGCAGATGAACATTATCTGTGGACTCCAGGAAGGCTGGATGTGTAGTGTGACAAGAAAAACCCTTGGCAGACAGAGAAAGGAGAGGCGGAAGGAGTTTGTCAATTCTGTTGGGACCTGTAGGTGCTGTCTTTGGTTTTAACCCCTTTGCTGGCTCTGATTTCTTGTCTGTACCAAGAAACACTGGAGGGAAGAAAAATGGATATGAAGTGCAGACTGGGCTTTCTGCTGAGTGTGATAGTGAGCAATTCATGCTCTGATTGCTAGGTTCAGATGGAGGCAAAAAAGCCAAGCATCTAAAACTGAAATAAATGAAGTTCTATAGTGCTGACTCCAGCCAGGCATATTCCTGGTATTTCACCTTGGGGAAGCTGGGACCTCCCAGCACCCCAAGGTTCATCTCATTCCCCTTCTACTGTCCTTTCAAAGATTGAAGCAGTGGGGATTTATTTAGGACTATCCCTTACCTGAGCTTCTTCCTACCACAGGTTTCTCTCTGGGACAGGACCTGCTGGGATGCAACCAGCTGCCAGTATAAATGGCTTGGGCAGGAGGTGGTAAAAGGGACTGCAGGTTTTGTTACCTTGATTATCAGAACTGCTGTAGCATATCTTGCTGGTATGGACAGTACGGGCTGGGAGGCATCACTTGTTGTCCCAGATTCAGGAGGGATTATTATCAATTTAGGGAGATAATCACCATGTTGAAGTGACATCTCACTGCAGATTTTACACCAATATTGACATATGAAAGGACACTAACTTGCCAGAAACCTCATTAAATGCAATCTGTATGCCTAGGATAGCTGGTGTGTGTCTGCTTGGCATCTCTCTGTTCAGAGTCACCCCTTCTCCAACAGACTCATACAATGGCTATGGACGGTGCTCAGAAGGGACATGAATTTCTCCATCTGCATTAATTACATAGAGTGGGAGCATGACAGTGGCTTAAATCAATGTATTGGCATCCAAATTGACAGGGCTTGTCTCTAGCTGGTGGAGCCATGTCAGCTAACATGGACTGAGACCTGGTCCCCAATCTGTGTTGTGCTGGGTAAAACCATCACTGTCTTTGAAGAGCATTTGCAGGTTAGAAATATGTAGTAGAATATGACTCACATGCAAAGGAACAGAAGTTTAGGTCAAACCAGAATTATTCTGTGCACTGCAGCATTACTTCTGCTTATGCTGCACTGGGAAGAGCTGGCTTACTGTCTCTCAGGCATTTCTGCTGACAGGATTAGGATGGCTTTTCGGAACATTAGGCAGGCTTTCTAAGGGCTAAAGGGAACAATGTTCCCGAGGCTCATTCTCAGACCTTCTTACATCTCTTTCAGGGCAAATGTTGAATGAACTACCTTGCTTGAAGTGGAAATCCCCTCTAGGAGTATTAAAAGTGCCTTATTTTGTTAACATCTAGTTATTACTGAACTCTGTGCTGCTGTCCTTCACAATGTGACACTCCTGCTTTAGATTTCCACAAAGCTGGTCACTGAGGGCTCCTGCATTTCTACCATGTCAAAACCTCCAGGACTGCCCCAGCATTTCCCTCCATCCTCCTGCCATGCAGCCCTACATTTGGTGGTTTTGCAAGCTGTGCTCCTGCGCTCTCCAACCTCCCCTGCCCCTATAATCCCCTCTCACAGAAGATGTTCCTGGCTCCGCTAACAACCAGAACAACCAGTAAAATGGCAGAGTCAGATACTGAACATCTGGAGAGAACCACTGGCAAAGGGAGATGGGGAGACTGAAGGGCTGATGATGGTGAGTTCCTGTGGGAGAAGCAAGGGACTCCAGTGAAGGTGGAGGATGCCCTTGCAGAGCTGAGTTTGTGAAACATACTGAGAGATGGTGGGGAGCTGAGGAAAGAGGTTTCGCAATTTTCCCAGTGAAGACAAGCCCAACGGCAGCATTTCCAGCCACTCCCTGGATGGAAGGAGTGTCTTTGTACTTAAGAGACAGCAATCTCCCCAGCTCCACCCATGGCATTTTTCAAGCATAAAGAGCTGTAGAATCCGACATGGGCTTCCTTCCTTTCCTCTGCACTCACATCTGGGTGGGAGACACAAAAGGTCTCTGGCCACAGCAGTGCCCATCAGCTGTGCTGGACAGATGTGTTCCAGCCTCACTCCTGCTCCTGGGAGCTGGAGGAGCTGCTGGTGCTGCTGCTGGAGCAGTGGCCACCCAGACATTCCACAGCTTTCCTCCAGATCCCCACACTGGCTTACTCATCTCTGACCAACAGGTGTTTTCCTCCTTTACTGAACTTTCCTTGCTAAATACAAAATGGGATAGGAGACCTTTCTTAAAAACAAGCAATGGGAATGGGAAAAACAGGAATTACAGAGGCCATGCAGTGCCTTTTTTACAAAATAGTTTTTCTGTAACCAGAGCTAGACTATAAGAATAAAATCATTGTTGGCAGAGCTGACTTTGGTATTTTCATTGATGCAGTTGTCCAATGTTGATATTTACACACAACGTACATCTTTACAATCTCCCTTGCCTGAAAATGGATCCTGTTTGGAGGGTAAGGATAGAATAGGATAAAAAACCAACCAGTAATAATTTGATCAGTACCATTTTAACACAGGTGACACATTCCAATGCATTTCTACATAGAAACCATATCAAAAGAGCTTAACAAAGGTTGGCTCACCACTTTTAAGAAAGAGAGGTTAGTGGTTTTCAGTTCCAGCACTTTTAAACCAATTAATCTCAAGGTTTAGTTGACCTATTTAGCAAAAGCTGGCTGAAGTGTCACTTCAGAAGCCTAGTGCTTGACTAAAGCACATTCAAGGCCATGGAAGTATGCAACTTAAATTGCTATTAGGGCATTCAATTTTATATAAAGCTTCACAGTTCATTATAGAGAGATGTGAGACTTGGATTGGGTGCAATGGTAATAATAAATTTATTAGTAGAAGAAAGAGCTAGTTAATTATTTTTAATTCACAGAACTAATTTTTGCTTTGAACAATGTTCTACAAACCCATAGCATCAAATTTACAGTTTTAACTCCAATGAGGCTACCAGCTCTTTGTATACCATTTGCTTTATCATCTTCTCTTAGCAACTTATCTGTGAGTACTTAATTTAATTTCCTTTCCTCTGGTCTTGCTATTTTCTTCTTCTGTTACTTTGTCCTTTGAATGCATCCCTTCAATCCAGGCAACTTGTGATGTGCTCTGCTTTGGCATAAGGATGTCACAGGTACCTTACACAACTGAATCAATGGTGAGATACAGAGCAGCTCTAAAGTATCTTTCTTCCCCCTTATCCTACTTTTAGTTCAGGCCTTGACCAGCTAAACTTAGATAAGAAGCTAGAAGTCTATTAATTGGAAAAACTATTAAAATGAATCAATTAGAACAACATAAGTGTCTTAAAACTAGTAAAGTTTCTTATTTCTGTTAGCCTATGATGTATTAAAAAAAAAAAAATAAAAAAAATTCCAGACTGAACATAGAATCTAGAGCACTCCTGTGGAAAACAGAAGGCCTATTAAAAAGTGTACTTTTAAAGACTGAAACAAAGCAGAATGGTGCCTGATAGAATCACATTCATTAAATCAATTTGAAATTATTAAAATTATAGATTAATCCCTTTGTAAAATAATATATTACCTTTCAGGTAATATATAATTGTATAATATATTATAAAATAATATGATATATAGAGTCAGGAACATGATTATTTACTAATTATTTCATCATATTTCTAAAGTACTTGTGCAAAAATCAATCTGATATCAGCTGTCATTACATACACTATAAAGGTTATTGAACCACTGATGTGGATAAATATGCATTTGAAGATCAAAGGCAGTTGTAAGAAGATAAACCAGTTTGAGATTGCATTCTGCTTGCATGCCAATTGTCATGTACCATGAAATGAAGTTCACTAGTGATCTGTTTCCTTATTCTGCTCACATGAACAACAGCATATGGGAAAAATCCATGAATTGTATTCTTTTATCTAATGAAGTCACACAGCCTCTGATCCTTGACTGTTAGATGTGATTGACATATTTTAAAAAACTGTAAAGCAAAAGAACAGGAAAAAATGTATGATCTTTCAAATATAAACTTAAAAATAATATTTAAAAGCCAAGTTTGTTATAGGCAAGTTGTATCATCTTGGCTTCAGTTAAAGAGTACTTCTCTTTGCAAGTCATGACCTCAGTGGACTGTGCCATGAAACAAAGTATTACTCAGTTTAAGTAAGATACCAGATGCAAACCTTCAATACAAAGAAAGAAAATTTATCCAAAAGATATGAACAGTAACTTCAGTGATGTGACTATAACTGGGAGAGAAGCTTTCTGTTAGATTTAGATCTGCCAGGTTAGATTGATGTTTTCACAATGGGGCATTCAGTTCTCATAATCTTGGAGGTAGTGTGTTTCCATGCATAATTTGTTATTGCTATTATTGTTCATTTATTTATCTTGCTTTTGAGAGATGGAATAGGGCGAGGCTGTGAGGAGATGTAACACTTCATTTTTATTCATGTTTGATGATATGAAGGCAGGATAGCAGTGGAGGAATTAAGAGAGAAGAATGATGTGCTCAAAACAAGGAAATAGTAAAACAATTTCTGTAGAAGGGTGGGGAAGGCAGGACTGAATTAGTCAAGGATGTTGTAGTGCTTGAGAATGCAGAAGCTGAGAACTTGGACAGGAGCCATCTGTGTCTGTTGATGGACACCATTTGTGACTGGCATGTGGAATAAACTTAAGGTAAAAGGACAACTGAAGATGTAGTTATTGTGAAACAATATAGAATTAAAGGTTTCTTTTAAATTGTTGTTTAGACAGAATAGAATAAAACATCTGTGTACTGTGAAGGTAAAGATAAAAAAGAATTCAGAAGAAATGCGAAAGAAATTATACTGGGGACATGATGCCATGGAGACAAACAGAGGAGATTAAATTTAAAAAGGTGGGCAAAATTGTACAAGAAAAATGAGGGCATGAAAAGGTAAAGTGTAATGGAATCAAAATGTTAAAATGAAATTTTAATTTGGCATGCTCAACAGTTCTTTTATCAAGAAAAATAATGAAGGGGAAATAGGAAAAAGTGTGATGTCAGGTAAAAGATATGAAAGGATCTAGAGCTGTGGTCTAGAGTTGCGAAAGCAGAGTAATTTGTCTAGGAAGATGTAGAAGTCGTGGCTAAAACAAGGAAGATCAACAATTACGTTCACAGAAGAAAGGAAAGAGAACAGAAAGGAGATATCTTAAGATAAAAAAATATCATTGAGCTGGAAGAACTGGGTAATCATATCAAAGTTTGTGGTAGTGTTGTCTAGGGGCAAGTGGGAAAGAAGCACAGAAAATTGGTAAAATGCAAACAGTAAGAGATGAGAAGAGGCCAGTGTCTGGTGAAAACAGCCCTGGAGAGCTGACTGGGGCTGCCCAGTGTGTGGTGAAATGTACAGCACAGGGGTTGTGTCAGCACCTACCACAGGAACTGGAGGCACAGAGACAGGACAGAAAAAATGTAAAAATAGAATGAAAATGGGGAGAAATACTGATAGGTTCAGGTCACAGGAATTAGGAGGCATGAGAAGACCTTAAAAAATTGCATTTCGATTAGAAGAAAGAGAGCAAAGGGAGAGAACAGAAGTGTTGAATAAGAGAGAAACCTGAGACTCCCAGGGGGTGCTTTGATCCAGGATGTACAATGTCAATTTGCAAGGAAAGGCAGTTACTTGAGTACCAATGTTAAAGACATGATTCCTTAAGAAAACTAAGAGCTGAAGAAAATATCTAGAGGCTCCAGATGCATCCTAACTTTTAGAAATGGAGTAGTTACTCCAGAGATGGTAAGACAACAGAGGGAAATAGAAATGAAGAAATGTAATTGTTCTGATGTGACTTGCCGTTCTGTAGATGCAGATTCCACTTTTTGGCTAAAATGCAGATTGCTACCTTTCAGCATTTCCTCTAGAGATTCTCCAACAGTGAATTCCAAATATCAGAGACTTACAGCAAGTAAAGATGTCATGATAGTGTGCCAAGAGTCTACTGAGCTATCTAGGACAAGAAGAGATACTTTCAATTTTGTATTAGTGTTCCAATTTCATTTAACAGAGTGAATTAATAATAAGAAGAAAGGAATGCAGTTGAGAAGCATGCTAGTATTATGTAGAGAAAACCTTATATTCTGGAATAGGTATTTTTTGAAATGCTTAAATGGATTTTTTGGACAGAGCAATGGTTTGAGTATGTAAGTGTGCCTAGCCCTGAGAGTGGGCTCCCAGCTCACCCTTAGACAAGGAAAGATGGCAGCTTTCCCAGTGGCTTCCTCTTCCTCTTGAAGAAGAAGATGGAGAAGAGAAATAGCCATTTCTTATTCCTTACTCCCACTTAAAGGAGAACAGTCATACTGTGGAAAAGCTTTTCCTAGGCAGAATGCCCTGGAGATTGTTTTTAAGCACTTGGAATTATTTAAGTTTCTTTCACATGTCCTACCTACCATGCCTGACTTCTCTGCTTCTCAATTCCCTCCCTCTGGCCTGGATGACATGATGTGTCCCACATGAGCACAGCTGTAGCACTGTTTGCATCTGCTGTAGTGGGAGCCAGAAAAACAAATGCATTGGAAAAATCAGGCCTCTAGATTTCAGCTAACTGGGGGAGTGAGGCAAGGAGAAGCAGACAAACAAACAAATAAATGAAAATGCTTCAGAGCAGCTTGTCCTGATTAAAGGCACGCCACCACAGAGTCCCTGCTATTCAATTTTGTGGAACCCAATCCAGCATGCACATGGTCCTTACAGCCTACTGTGGCTCTGTGCTGCTTTGCAGCCTTTGAAGAAACAGATTTATTTAAAGCATAGATTTTGTATTTTTCTTCATTTCCACATTAGTGACAGCTGTAGCAATGCAGTCTGGAGGCAATGAAATGAAAGGCACTGTGTCCAGATCCATTTGCAAAAGGAAGACATGAATTTGCTTTTAAGGCAGAGAGAACTGTACACTCTTGACACTGTTCTTACATTGTGCAGACCGAGGAATGACCTAACTGAATTTTGAGATTTCACAGCAATTGATAAATGAAGATCAGTATCTTCGGCTGAAAGGAGGGTCATAAATTTGGTGTTCCATGGGTAGCAAGCTTTGTAAGGGTAACAGATATCCTTTTGTGTAATTCTGAATTTTAATAAAACCAGGAGCCATGTTTGCTGCCTATCTTGGCAAATTCCTTATTGATACAGAAGAAAGAAAACAAGACAGTTTATTTGCTTTCACCTGTGAGCTCTAAGAGAAAAGAATAGACATGGAGCACTGTAGGCAGAAATCATACAGAAATTACTGTTCTTACTTTTTTCTATTGGATATGAATTTGTACCTGGATGCATTTTTATATAAGCTGTATATTCTGAACAATATTCTGAAGCCGTATTTTGTACTGTTCCTTTCCCATGTCTTGACTAAGGCTTAATTTTGAAGTCTTCCTGATGCACATAATTAGAACTAATTTGAATCAGTTTTTCTATCCTTTTTCAGTTTATCTGCAGATTAGCAGAAGAAAGGTCTAATACATCTAGCATGACATATTTTGATGAATGTAAAATGTCATCTGGAAAGCTTCTTATGTCTTCAAAGTGGAATTGACTGTTCAAAAATACTCTCCAGAAATGGAAAACCTTTTAGAGTGTCTATAGAAAGAAGCAGGAACTTGGACTGATCCATAGCACCTTGGGAAATAAAAAGACTTTGGATCACTGAACTGTCATCTCTTAATAGTATACTTCTGTTCCAGAATTCTCTATGAAAAAAAGAATAGATAACCCCTCATTAAAAATAATTATTTCAGACATATTAATTAGTTTTTTCATACAAGTAAAATAAAAGATGGCATGGGAATGGAAAAGGACTTTGACAGCCTTCCATTCTGCTAAACAATCCTTCAGAAGTGCATTGCAGTATGGAAAAGGACATAATTTAAATTGTCTGACCTCCATATTTTTTTCTGGCTTTCACTGAATTTAATTGTGAGTGTAGTTTTTTCTATAAGAAATGAGAAGGGACTGCAATCTAAAGAAAAAAAAAATCATTGTAAGGTGAAGATTGTAGTAGAAAATAACCTCTAAGCATTTTGTGTTTAACCACAGGAATTAAAACAGGCTCAAACTCTCAAAATAAAGTGAAAGTGAGTGATATTTAAGTCATGCCAAAGAAATACAGTTGGGGAAAAAACCTTAAAAAGTTGCCATCAGAACCCCTGCATATGCAGCTAAAATAAAAAATCTCTTCTTGAACTTTTCAGTCTTACGCATTGAATTTATCTTTCACCCTTAGGAGGGAAAATACATGCTCTGGCATTATTTACCACAATATTTACAATTTATCTGGACTAATTGTGAAGCTGATATGCAAACAATGCTTGAAAACATGACAGGTATTTTATTTATGAATTTTTGTTCACAGAGGAGTGTGTACAATAAAGTGTGTGCATACTTTTGCATAGCTTTTGATTCAGACCCAGGCGAATTTTGAAACAAATATTGTAAGTTAAATGAGAGAGTGGATCTGAATTTTATATCTACTTCAAGTATACAAGCAAGGAATAAAATAACCTCTGAAGATTAAACCTTTATATAGAATTATTTGAGTAAAAAGGTTTCTAGAGAAGAGTAGACATTTTCTGTGACATTTCTGTGACATTTTCAGCATTCAGTATCTGAACAATACAAAATATTCAATAATCACCTTAAATAATTAGCTGGATGATTCCAGTTTCTGTCTGTGCTTGCAGAAGATGCAGTGAGAATGATGTTATTTTTGCATTTATTCCATTGAAATGATATCTTAATGATTTCCTATTGGCAGTTTATTCCATTGTGAATGGAATCTGACCAGCCCAGTGTGAATTGTCAGCTGAAATTCAAGCTGTGCCTGTTGATTGACCATACCAGTGGAGTCAGGGAGCATTGATTTCTCATCCTAACTGGAGCCTTTCCATAAGTTACCAGGACATCAATTCACTCAGAAAGATGCTGGGTTGGATTAGGCCAGTTTAGAAGATCTGAAACCTCTCCTGGCCACACTATCCTTTTGTGTAGCATCTTTCCTAGAAAGAAACAAAAGGAGTCAAAATTTATAGGTTGGATGCAGAGTTTAGCTTTAAATTTCCCCCTGATCCTTCCATGCAAAGTAAAGGAATTCCCCTAGCAGTGTCTGGGCTGTTCCAGGAGCAGATGCTTCTCCTTGGGGCTCTCCAGCTTCAACAGCACCTTAAACTACATGAGCCCACTCATCCCTTTCAGTGATACAGGCATGCAAGGCTGGGATAAATGAAAGTGATTAAATCATCTGGTGTCTGAAGGTTACAAAACTGTTCTAAGCACTGATCTCTTCTCTCTGGTGACCAGTTTCAGGATATAATTTGTTCAACTTCTTCTGCTTGCTTTTCATTGCATTTGGTATCACTGCAGAGCAATTCTTCACCTGCTATACACCTACTCCACCTGTGAGTAAAAAAATTTCTATCAAAAATTTGCATCAAAAAGCTAGCTTTGAGTCAAGTATTAATTCAGCATGCACACTGTTGCAATGGTAGATGTATCATCGCACACAAGACAAAGTGACTAAGTTCTGACTGAGCTAAATCTAAATAACAATCACTAAATAATATCCAAAACAAAACCAGACAAAGTTATTTACCTTTTCCTTTTTATGAACAACTGAAGAATTAGTGAGCATTTAGTCTGTGAAAGATTGAAGGTTGAGCAAAGCAAAATGAGAAGTCTTTTCATCAGAATATTTAAAACAGTTTGGTTTTATTCAGTTTTGGGGGATTTCTATACTTGATCTTTTCACTTTTGGGTTCTGGTGGACACATTGGACAAAGGGTATTAATATTAATAAGGAGAGGTTTTTATCTAGAAATGGAAAAATATATTTAAAGGATTTTAGCATTAATACATGCAACAGCCATAACTGAATTTAAGAACCAAATGACTAATTCTGAGGAAATCTGTAAATAATCTTCCTCACATAAAAGTCTGATTTAATATTGTGATTATATTTAGGGTAGTGAAATGATATCGATGCATAGCTAAAAATGTATGAGTGCATGATTCAAGCAATTTGGTTTTAAACTCCTTTGGTAAGGCTTAGACCATAAGACATTTAGGAACATGCTAGCTAAATTGACCTGTGCAGTGGTAATGTCAACCCAAAGCTCCTGTAATTGAAATACATTGCACAACTGGGTTTTAAAGAAGGAATATTTTTTGGCTTAGACATATCCTGATTGTAAGATCCAGCTCAGAGCAATTTCCTTCTGGAGCTTTAATCTTAGATCAGAGTTTTAAAACAAGTCTCTTGTCCTCCCCAAAAGCTGTCTGAATTTAACATCCCTTTTTCTTATGTACAAGATCATAAAGTAGAGTAGTGGGCATGCTGCTATGATTTATTTATCAACTTAAGCACAAGTTTGACTAAGGCCAAAAAAAAAAGTTTGAAAATGAGCAGTGGTTGAAATGAACATATAGCTAGAGCCATGGGAACATGTCTTAGCCTCTGGTGTGGTCATTCAAGAATTACAGCATGCTAATTAAAAAGTAATATTTTGGTTTTTTGTAGGAAAAAATTATGAAGGAGAGTTTGAAATTGGATGTGATCATACTCAGAATTTTCTTGTCTCTCTGAGTCTGTTGAGAGTCTGAAACAACTGCTGAGCAAAGAAGCCAGGTGTAAGCCATTTTCAAGTTTTTGATGTGAAGAGCGGAAAAGGAGAGGAAGAAAACGTCCAGCAAAATTCCTCTGCTGCTGTTTCAAACCTGGGGAAACCAGCCTTGCTTCAGAACAGCTCTGTGGAGGTTCAGAGGGCACCTCCCTCAGCTACCCTAGTCCACATTTAAATATCTTCATGTTGTAACCACTTTCATTTCCTGCTGGTTTCACCCCAGCAAGGGCCCAGTGAGTCACTGTATTTTGTATTTCCCCACCAGCAGAGGAGTGTTGGAGCAGCACAAGCTCAGTGGCTGGGCTGCAGTGGCAGGCAAGCTGTGAACAGGAATGACTGCTTGAATGCAAGGGTGGGGAAATGGAGGCAAAAAATAGTGCTCGTTGCATTTTGGACAATATGTCTGCTCCACTTCAAGATGGGAAATCTGAGCCTGTGCCATCTGATTACCTGCCAGATAATTTTCTGGAGCTTTTCCTGTGGCTGTATTTTGAGGGGAGGAATTCTGAGCTCCAGCAACTCTTAATTCTAGTTCAAATATTAGTGCCAGGCATCCCATGGTGAGGAAAGATTTTAAATTTTTTTTGGTCAGGATTCCAGATGTGGCAGGGGCTGTAGCAAATGAATTGTAAGAGGCTGGTGGAAGGGTGCATCTCATCCTGACATGCAGTTCACATGCTGCTCATGTTAAAATGCCATTACTTCTCAAAGGGGTTTTACTAGGCAGACAGATTTTGGAGGCTTTCTGACGGGATGACACATAGTCTCACTATGCCTGAAGCTTTCAGCCTCCAGGTGTTCCCGAAATCAGACCTCCCTGAACCCCTGGTTTATGTGGTGGAGCAATGCTACCCTGAGGATTTAAGTGGCTGCAAATCAGAAGATTGGTAACCCAAGGAAGCAAAAGGTCAGAAGAAACAGAGGAGTTTGGGTACTTTTCAGAAACAGGAAATAAAAATATATTTAAGGGATTTTAGAAGATTCAGGATTTCATTATCTACTTTTCTGTTTAAGATGGTAAAACATTTAAAAATGCCACAGGCGTTGTTCACAAGAGGGCCAAAGGAGGTTAAATCAATCTCCAAACTCACAATAAGGATGGTTAATTCTCATTTGTGAGCTGTGAATGTGACAGTCTTTATTAATTCCTAGAAGTTTATAAACAGAAGGTGAGAACAAAGGAAGAAAGGAAGACTCATTTGTTGGTTTTTTCCTGATGTAAAAATTAATGTTCATCAACTCACTTTAATGACTCAATGAGACAGCAAGCAAGAAAAAGCATCTCATTTGCTCTGCACATCAGGACATAGATATTCTATCTCCATCACACTGTAACAAGAAGTAAAAAAGCACATCCCTTTTTTGGAGTTGTCTGGATATTTCACTGTGCATAAGCATAATAACTGTTATTTTCTGTAATTTTCCAGCATTTTCATGTTCTCTTAAAAACAGGCAGTTGAGCTCCCTCATGTCTACTGGAAGTACAAACCCAGAGATAGTCCCTGAGGTCAGTGACCAATGTAAACTGAGTGAATACAGAGCACATGTGAGAGGATGCTGCACGATGACAATAAAACACATACACAATGACCATGGAAAAACCCTCTCACCTGTGAGCTTTGTGTCACTGCTGGATGCAAGAAATATTCCAGCATCTGGGCGAGCTGGGATTCAGGTGGGGTGAGAGGCATAAATAAATGGCTGAGAAGAGGACTGACTGCCAGGAACCTGCCCTTGGCTCCTCTGCAGCTACAGGACAGCTGGCAAAGCCCAGGTGTAACTGAGGGCTGGTTTAGTCTCTGTCTGCAGACCACGTTTACAGGGACTGAAAATGGGAGGTGTAAATTGTCACCTCTTTGTCCCACTGCCCACCAGTGCCACTCCCATCAGACCAGAGATCTCTCAGCATCACTTCACCTATGGCCCCACGTTGATGATGAGGTGCAGGATGCCCCGTGCCAGGCTGTGACCTTTGGAGGATGGGAGATGCAGCCCAGCACATGCCAAGGCTGCACTGCAATCCTGAGGCAGCACAAGGGTGGGATTTTGGGTTTAATGTGCGATACAGAAGCTCTGTGATTTTTTGGGTGTGCACTGCCTACAGCAGAAATCGCTTAATGCACCATTAGGTCTAGCAATAATTGGTGAGTACAGGCTCCTTTACAAGAGCAGAAGGGATTTCCACATTTTATGTAAGTGCACTATTAGTCATGTGCCATTGCTGATATATCTGACTTATTTGTTGTCTAACGTTTCAGGTAAATTATATTTTAGATTTATTTTGTAATTTCCACTGTGCCAGTGTAAAACATGTATTTTGTTGCCATCAGGTTGGGAAAAAAAAAACCTACCTCTTGATTCAAAAAAGGTGTCAAGATTTGAAACTCCCCAGTGACAAATGACAGAGGCACCAAATATACCTTGTTCCTGTATATCACTTCTTTGATGATGATACGCTTTTTATATAACATTGTGGGTTTCATTCCTGTCCCCAGAATACCCTTGGAACTGAGTAGTGCTGTCCCAGCAATGTTATTATGCTGACAAAAAGATTTTAGTTTTTAGACAGTTATAAAATATATGAATGCAGGCATAATGTTTTAGTTGCATAATGTAATACCAGGAATAGCTCACCAGTCATCTTAATCAGGTCATAATTCACTCAAAATCTTGATAATTTGCAGTATACCTTGTCTAAATGGAGGTCAAAAAAGATACTGATAAGGTCAGTAATCAGTGCTGGCACTTGGAATAGATAGGAAAATAATTGTGAAATGTATAAAGTTTCAAAGGTTTTATTTGTGAGGCTGCAACAATCTCTTGGGGTCTTTTTCAGTTCATAGGAATTCTCATCCACTTTCAGTAATTATTGCTTTCTGATTTGAACAGATCCATAAATTAAAGGAAGAGCTGCTTTCAAATCATTAACTCTCCAGCCTCGTGGAGTTAATAGGGTTGATATAAAATCACCATTATCAAACCTTCTAAAATCTGATAAGAACTCTAAAATGACATTGCAACACATCTGCTCCATTCAGTTATGCCCATTTAAAATAATTACAACAGAAAATACTCATTGCTGAGAAAACTCTGGACAGCTGGAGTGTTCCCTTTAACCTACATGAAACTAACAGGCATCTCATCTTTCTTGTTAGCAATTCTGCACAACATTTCTCCTGCCAGCCAGTGCAATTTAAATCACCTGGTTGCCTGAAGTAAGGTCAGGGACATTGAAAAGATGAACAATTACTCTGAGTGTTTTTTAACAGCATGAATATATTAGATAAATGAAAAAAATTATTATTCACTGCAAGAATGGTTACAGAACTATCTTGGAAGTTTGCTATATTCCTGAATAACAAGCATCTGAATTATTCCCATCATTAGAAGGATGCTTTCAAACGTTGTAAACATCAAGAACAATTTTAGATTAAAGATATAAGCAAAAACTTGTAGCTGAAATCTTAGCTCATCAATAATTCAAAGTAGTTCTGGGAAATGTAATCTATTTCTTGGCAATGCTTTATCTAAACCTGTGGCTGTGTGGGTTTGATTGCTCTTCTGTGCCACAAGGTGTCATTGTTTTACCATTATCAGCTTTTGAAATCCACACTAGAAGAAAATCTGCAAAAAAATTCCTTCGTCTGGCATTTTAAGAACTTGGGAACAGACACAGATAATTATCTAGGGTTTAGTAGCTTGAAAAATGTAGAAAATAGCAACCTGTCAAAGACTAAATCAGCAACATCTCTTTGACACCTACTAATGTACCAGCAGCCTTCAAGGTCTTCAGGCTTGTTGGTTTTTCCCTTCCCAATGTAGAGACATTTTGTGTGGCCATTTGATCCCCTTACCTCGACAGGAGGCAAGGAACTTCAGTTCTATTTTGAAGGCTCAGAGGATGACACATTCCATTTGGGCAATCCCATCTTTCTGTGCCCCTCAGGTGAAGTCCAGCTCCCTTCTGCTGCAGCCCCTTCCTGGTGCTTGCCCTGGGAAGGCTGCCTCACTGCTTGATTGATCTTGGAATGATTTGGGTTGGAAGGGACCTTTAAAGGTCATCTAGTCCAATCCCTCTGCCATGGGCAGGGACACCTTATACTAGAGTGCTGAGAGCCCCACTCAAATGAGCCTTGGATGTTTCCAGGGATGGAGCTTCTATAACTTTTTGGAGCAACCTGTTCCAGTGCCTCATTTTCCTCACCGTAAAAAATTTATTCCTAACATTTAATATAAACCTCTTTCCATTTAAAGCCATCCCCCCTTGTCCTGTCACTGCAGTCCTCGTGAAGAGCCCTTCTTTGTGTCTCTTGTAGCCCCTTTAAGGTACTGAAAGGGGCTCTAAGGTCTCTCAGGAGCCTTGTCTTCTCCAGGCTGCACAGCCCCAGCTCTGTCAGCCTGTGCAGCTGTGCTGGTATTACCAAAGCAGAGCTCTGTGTGACTCTGTGCCTGTTACAACAGGTAGGACACTGCAAAGAACAAATTCTACTATTAACAACATACATAAAGAGAATGGACTCGAGCATTAGCACTAGTAAACCCCAGGTTTATTTGTGCATTCAGGAGATTTTCCAGATAGATGCCTAGTTGCCAAAACATGGCTGAATTTCTCAGGGAAAGCCTGGGGGAAAGCAGGTATCCATCACTTTTACAGGGCTTGCCTGGTGCAGTGCTGGGAGTTGGCTGCTCAGCCAGGATTCCTCTGTTCTGAATGGGAACTATGTAGGGAGCTGCTCAGCCACTGAGCTGTTTGCTCTGAGCTCAGGGCAGCCAGAAACACTGTCTCCAACGAGGCCACGATGCAAAAGCTTGAGAAAAGAGAGGTGGTGAGAGAGAGGGAAAAGGAGGGTGTAAGATGAGCTGGCTCACAAATACAGCAGGAGAGATCTGACATCCAAGTGCTGGGGAACAAGAGACTTGTAAAGGAATGTTGTGCAGTGAATCCTCATTCATTGCTTGGAATACTTGCTATTGCTTGGAATTTTTTGCCCAGGTACTTAAGACCTTGGGGAGGACATTTGAGGCTCCTGCCATGGGATGATTTAATAGGAAATGATGCGTCGGTAGGAACATATTGGTGTATTATACAGGCATTCAGTTTTGAGGAAATGACTGTGAGTTAATGTTGCATCGTGTTATTTTGCTTCTGTTTTCCATTTGTTAAATGGTTTGTTCCTATGTTAAAACCCCCTATTGATTATAGTAGTGGTTGCCCTAATCCCCACCCTTACCCTATCAGTCAGCCCCAATGCCCTCCCATTCCTCTAGAATGTTCCCCATCCATCACCCTTATCCACTCCCCTACAGTTGTCAATCCCCGCTGGCCCCTCCCAAACTTCCAGTGTGTTCTGTGTCAGTTATCCCCTCCTCGGTTACTCATTTGATGTTGCTGTGTATTCCCCGCTTATGTTTTCCCCATTGGTTAATTATGTATTCAGTCCCGCCTTGTGTTACACCCCTAATTTGTTGCGGTTGGTTGCTGTAATGTACCCTCCCCTGGGGGAGGGCCCATATTTAAGTTGCTGCAAGTCCTTTCTCTGTGCCTTTTGTGGTATCCTGCTCTCCCCTTCGGTTACCTCCTGTTCCCCCCGTCCCTCCAATAAACCTATCCTGGACCCACAAAAGGACTCCCCCTGATCCTTTATTCTTCCCCGGACGTGCTGTCAGCCAAGAGGGCTCTCAGCCCCAGCCGCACTCCTGGTTCTCTGCCATCCGGGAGGCGGCCCACTCTCGGCGCCGGTCTCGCCTGGAGAGCTAGCTGGGCGAGCCGAGCTCGGGTGGAAAAGGCGAGCCGCGTCAAGTTAAGAAGTACAGATACAGCCATCCTATGTGTATCCATAAATTATAAATCTAGCAACATATTGCTAAATTAAAATAAAATATACTCAGATATCCTAGGCATTAAATCATACCACTCTCAGTTGAAAATGGATGTTTAAGGTAGTAAGTAGATCTTTCATTTTGTAATTGGTCTTGGAAATCTCATTGGACCTTCCAAAACTTCAAAACCATTGGAAATGTTTCTTCATCCTGGGATGAAGATTACTGACAAAATGGCATGTGAAAAGTTTGCTGGAAATTGCTGTCTAAATCATTGCCTTTTCTGTGCATAGAGTGACACTCTGAAGAGTGTTGAGGTGTGGAAAAGAGGGGATTTATTCGCAGGAGTTTGCTGGATTTCAGAGACATCATATGTAATTGCCTCAGTCAGTGCTGCAGAGAGATGAAATTATGCCTCTGTTGCATCAACTTTTCTTCTGAATTTTATCACTGGTTAACCAGAGATACTTTTTTTGAGCAGTCAGAGAGCTGTCACTCAGTATTGATACTAAAAAGTCAGTAGTAAAAAAGCACACAGATTATTCTCTTTGGGCCTTCTGCTTTTCTTTGCTTACCAATGAATGTACCAAACATGTCCTTTTGTCTGTGATGTAATACACAAAACCAGTCACACTTTTGGTGCAATATCTCTAACCAGAAGCTGCTGCAGGTGTTGGCAGCAGAGGTGAGCAGTGTGGTACCCACTGCACTGTGTGCTGGTGTCTCACCTCGCCCTGCTTCCAGCTCACACTGCTGCACATCTTCTCTGACAGGTTTCTCTGTGTTTAGCTGCTTCACCTTGCTTTGATTTCTGCTTTCATTAGGCTTCCCTAGCCCACATATGCATGCTTTTAAGTATCTAAACTGAAAATCAGTCTTCACAGAACCAGTGTTAAATCTTGTTCTGTCAATCAGAGCGTGACTTGTGTCACTGGGACAGAAGGTCTTTATGATCTTTATGAGGAATGCCTTTAGGACCTTTTTGCACTGTATAAAATCTTTCCCCAGGCTGCCAAGGGTACCTATCACCTTTGCTAATGATTCCACAAATGTCACCATGTTAATGATCTCTTTCCAGCGCAAACTGTAAGCCGTGGATGTCTGTTTCTCTTGAGAGGGATAACTTGTGTATAAACTGCACCTCAAACCAAATGGAAAATATTAAATAGTAATAACATTTCTGATGGAAAATGCTTTCCACAGAAGGGCTCAAAATGTCACATAAGTTACAAAGATAATGTTTCATCCATCATAAAAAACTCCCATCGAACCAGGAGCTTTTACTGGGTACTTTATTTGTTGATCCTAGGAAGAGGTGAGGCTTCAGCCTTCTCTTTTGCCTTCTATGTGCCAGCGCAAATGCAGCAGTGGAGGCCCTGGTCACTGCTTGCAGCTGTGGCTGTGATGGCATCTGGGGATTTCTGGAGCTGGACCCCAGTGTGCTGCTGGGCAAAGGTCTCAGCATGGCCCTTCTTCCTCTGCTGCCCTGGGAGAAACAGCTCCAGTGCCCCAGTGCTGCTTCAGCCCCACTGAAAACATGTCTCTGGCCTCCAGAGCAGCAAGGCAAAGAAATGCCCTGACTGTCTTCAGGGCTTGACAATACTCATTTCATAAAAGCTTTTGGCATTTGCCAGCTTTCCAGGAGTCGCCTATGAAGGCAGCCTGGTCCTTGAACACCTTCCAGGCAGGGGGTTACCATGTGCCCTGTTTTTGTGTCCTGCTTGATGCACAGTGAGGTATGTGGTAAATTCGCTGAGAACGCTCAAGCTGTCATGAATCGAAGAAAAAGACAAAAATCAAAGTATTTGAATTTTCAGAGTCCTTCCAGGCAAAACAGGTTGCCCCCCACCATCACAATCCCCTAGTGAAGACACTCAATGCTTGGTCAGATATTGCTCCTGAAATATGTATTCATGTAGAATAACCACTGACCATATCAAAGGCTCACATGACACAGTAGCATGGTGATAGAAGTGTCAGTCAGACTGGCCAGTTCTGGTATTCCCTTTGTCACAGCATGCCAGACATTAGAATAGAGCTGTGTGGATGCTGAGTGCAGCAGCAGGTAAGATCAAAATTACCTTCAACATGGGAAAGAGAAAATCGGTGAGATTAGAGGGGGCTTTCCTTATAGCCAAGTTTCACACTCACCAACTTTAACCTGCATTTTCAGCTGCAAACCAGACTGTAGTGATTAACTGGACAGGTGATTCAAGTGCATGATTTTCCTTGGTGGACAAATAAAGAGAAATTATTTGATCCCTTAAAATATCTTGTCTCAGTATAAAGAGGTACTGAAGACTGCATAAGAAACGGGTTTCCAGTGACCAAATTATTTTCTATTCTTCCCACTGTCATTATGTTAATCAGGGATATGGGTGCTCATCTACCAATGTCTCATTAATGTTCAAAGGCACTTAACTCCTGTTTTCGCCTTTGAAATTCTCCCCTCATGGTACTGAACACATTTCCAGCAGTCTGTCATATTCAGTGTTTATCACATACCCAGTAATCCCTCTCTTCTCCAGCTTCTGTGCTGAAAAGCATTAGCCCTATATTTAAAAAAAATTAATAACCACAGGGACACATTTCAACTTAGCAGAAGCTCAGGTTTGTCTTGGTTTCCCAGAGCAACCATCACGAATACTGGAAGAAAATAGGTCAAATGAAAACATTCCATGACAAAATCAGCGGCAGAGTTACAGTGTTATTTCTGAAAGCTGGTTGCACAATTGTTAAGATGGAATGCGCATTACACACCAATTCCTCTAAATTATTCTAATTAAAAAAAAAAAATTATACGGTAGGATTGTTTGACTGGTTTTAGATATAGAGCAAAATTCATGGGTCAAAGAAAAGCAATACTTTCACCTTTGTGTGTCATTTTAGTGATAGATTTTCCAGAAACTTATGAACAGAGTTAATTCTGTGTTTCCTGTTTGGGATATGGTTATAATGATTATAAATTTGACAGCTACAACAATCTATAGTGCAGATAACAGCAAAATATTGATCTAGGATCAACAGGAATTTAATCTAGGCTACCTTTCTTTTACAGTTTCCTTGGTTAGTAACATGTGAATACATCAAAATTTTCTATTGCTTTTCGTGCTGCTATTTGTTATTTCATCCCAGAAGCATTTGGGAGAGTCTGTGATACCTAGATAATTACTGTATAGAACACAGGGAGCCCAGAAGACTTTAAGATGGTTTTGATCCTTCCACAAAAACAATCTATTCTTCTCAAAGGATAAGCTAAATAGGTTAGTGAATGAGGTGAATCTCTGAGAAGTGTGAAGCAATACAAACCAGGTTTAAATAGATCACGTACTTGCAGAAAACATAAAGTAGGATTAAATTTAGAAATACTTTGGTTAATAAATAGAGAGAAAATCCTCAACTTTCAATCAAGTGGATCAAGTTTGAGAAAATATATGCGTTTAACATCATCACCTTATTTTGAGTAGGAATTGATTGCAATGAGGACAGTAAATGTCCCTCTTGATAAGCAGACAAATTGAATTTCAGAACCTAGATGCCATCTTTATAAGCTCAGGAGAGCAAAACACTTCTCTGAATATAATATATTGCTTAGTTGCTTAGTTTTCCTCAAAACACTTTCTACGGGAGAACAGAATTCTGTGTTCTGGACTGAATAGTGTGAAATGTTGATGAATGGTAGGACTTTTGGTTGATTGGTTAATTGGTTGGGGATTTTTAGCCTTTTTTTTTTTTTTAATCTGGAAGTCATAATAGCATGCAAATCTTCTCTTTCTAGTTACATGCATGGTGGAACCAAGCTAAAGATCACCTTTTTCTTCTGCTGGTTCTGTTCAAAATCGCTGCACAATGAAATGTGGCATTGAAATTTTTGATTTGTTCATTTTGGTTTTGCTAAATGACCTCTCTATCCTTATTCTTTTCTGTCCTTTGATCACAAATGCTAATTACTCTCTACAGAGTTATTTCTTTTCCCCTTTGGCCAGGTCCTGCCTTAAAACCTATTTCCCACCATGGAGCAGTCTGGACTGAGTGGTCTTCTTTTATGACACCAATCAACTTGTGCCATAAAGAATTCCCCCTCCATCACCAGGACCTGCTCAGCCTCCATCCCAGCTCCAAACAAACCCTGCCATACCTCTGAGTGGAGATGACTGAAACCTTTTGCTTCTCACAGACTCTCACCTGGACTGCCATATCATAAACAGGAACCTTTGTGCTGATCCATGCCTTTCAGGCATATGAATTTGAGATTGTTTTCTATGAATAATTTCATACAAAGAGCAAGATACTCTGTTTTTACAAATAAACAGGAAGGAAATTAAGCATTAGATACCAGCTGTTGAGCTTACTGTCAGCTATTTTGGAGGAAACTGTGACTAAATCTATGTAACAAGGCGACTTGCATAGTAGAATTTACTTTATTCTTCATTATAATGCAAATCTCTATGTCCTATTACTCCAGCTACAGTATTTTATACCAAAATAGCTGATGATGCAAACCAGATTTCACTACTGCTGAGACCTTGCTCTCTGACATTTCTTCATTCATTTGGGGAAAAAGTCCACAATTTCCTTCCAAATATCTCCTCCAAAAGCTTTCAAGAGATAAGCATTTTTCCCCTGCTTTATTCTAATGTAAACTGCAACCCATAAAGTTTCATCAAAAGAGTGTAAATCTTTCCCCTCCAGAAGTTATCTGCCATGTTTCTTCTTATCCTTTGGGTGACTGCAGTAATTTTTATGCTCTGCTGTCGGGAGTGTAATGTTAAGTGCTTCATTAATGATGATTTGTGCCATTGAAAAGTTTAAAATGGGCAGATCATGGCAAGGACCTGACATTATTTATTTTCACTCTTTGTATTTAACTCTGCAAAGAACATCTTAAGAACAGTTTTGCTTCCACTTGGGGATGCCATAAGCAGTATTTCATATGCCATTGCCTCAGAGACAGCATTAAGCAGGACAACAATAATAATGGCTGCACACATTGCTAATAAATATTTGCATTTATTTGTAATAAAAGGAATACATTTCACTGTGTGAAAGGAAGTAGATAAGTAGAGATGCTTGTCTGCATTTGGAATAAATGATAATTCCAGAAATTTTCTGCTTGAAAGGTTAAGAAGTAATAATTGTATCTCAAGGACCCAGGTCCTGCAGAGTGTGGTACAGCAGAGCAGCTGAGAGCAAAATAAACAGGGAGCTGGGAATTACCCTAGGGAAGAAGCTCGGGCTCCCTGGAGTACCTCACTTCAAATGAAAACAAGGGGATCTCATTTTAACTTGGAGGTGGGGAGGCATAGGAAGGAGCAGGAGGAAGGAGGGGATGCCTCAACACTCGGATGTGTTGATGGGTTTAGGTCCTGACCTGGCTCTTGGTTTGGGACCTGGTCCTGGGCTTGGGGTCCTGTCCAGCTTGTTTTTGACCTGGAGAATGAACCAGGTGAAGAACTTGTGCTGAAATCCAGGTGGGATAAAATAGTCTCAGCACAACTTAATACAGAAAAACTGAAAGAACCTTTTTAGCATTTCACTATCTATATTTTCAATCCCCACACTATATTAGAATATAGGAGGAAACAGAGGCTCATTTGCTAAGCAAAATTCTTTTTTGCTAAGACCAGCACAGGGTGGTATAATATGGTTTGTTTGCTTAACTACAATTTTTGTAACATGTTGAAAAAGAATAATTTGAAACAAATTAAAGGAGGTGTAATTTTTTGTCTATTTGATATATAAACGGACATTTTACTACAGCTAAAATGTCACATGACCTCATTTAAACACCAGGTGCAGATAATGGCAAATAGTGGGTAATTTCATTTGTGTGCTTTAGCTCATTAGGACTGTATTTCTCTAGGGAGACTGAAGTTTAAGAATGTACATTAGGAAACTGAAGAAAATTATTTCTGAAGATTCTAAGCCCTTGTCTGTGGAGTCCAAGGTGGCTTTTGAAAACAAATAATGAGAATAAGCTACATTTCACAGTTAAAAAAAAAAAAAATTAAAAAAAAAGTTAAAAATACAGTGTCCCAAAATTCACTTTTAGGAGCAGTATTAAATAAGTTTGTAGGAAAGGAAAGGTCAAACACAGCATTAAAGGGCTCTGAATTAAATACCCTAGAGAAATTAAGCTGTTAATAAAGACTCTTAGAGCCCCTTTATGATTAGTGTTTCTTGGAACCTTGAACAGACCAGACTGCCTGTGCAATGTAAAATGTCACTGGAAAAATATTCATTTAATCAACATGGATTAAAATATATGAATCTTTGCCTGGTTCAACTCAGATGCAATAATTTTCCAGCACACATCTGTAGCAGTCAGACATCAGCCTGGGTGAGTTTGTGCTTCATAGTTCAATCATTTTTTGGTGTTCTTGTACGGGAAAAATCCAGAAAGTAGTTTTATAAAGTGAAATTTTTCAGGAATTATAATTCTCACAATAGAAATGAAAACACAAATTATATGTTAGGGGCCCTCACCAGTTTCAGGGATCAGACTGCTACTTACTTTAATATGCCTGAGAAAAAACTGTGCACAAATGGGTTTGTGACACGGGAATTATTTAGTACAGATTGTATTTAATTTTATACTTGATCAACAGGCATAATTTAATTGAATGGTAGAGAAAGAGAGCGAACAAGGTGCTCACCACGTGGGGATGAAGGGACCTCATGAGGAGAGGAGTCACCAGGATGGAAAAGGAAGGAGGAAGCCTAGATGGAAGAGCAAGCCAGTGCTGGTGCCTGCTGGGATCCCTCCCATCTACCACACTTCTCCTGACCAGAAATAGATCAACTTCTCACTCTCTGCAGGATGCAGCAACCTTGACATGCTGCTACTCTGTGGGATGATGTGAAAGACAGTAAAAGAAAGGAAAATGTTCACTCTAATTGGCAGGGGAAAAAAATAATGAAGAAGCAAAGATATTGTTGTGAACTAAATCATGTTAGGCTCCAGGCTTACTTTAAGAGTTGTCCAAGTGGTGCTATTCCCAACAAATTAAATTAATCTGAAGTATTGGTGTTTATATCCAGGATTATGATGACCTTGCATGAGCAAAAATTTGCTGGCAGTATTAACAATGGAAGAACTGATATTCAGAAACTCCCAACACATTTAAAGCAACAGAGATGTCATATATCTAGTCCCAGTTAGCAGTACAAGACATTAGCAAGCCCAGTGATCAGTTTAAAAAAGTTTTATAAATCCTGTACACATCCATTTGCCTTCTGAATAACGAAACTGCCTTGTGGGTTCATTTTCCCCTCCCATTTTCTCCACCTAAAAGCAGCAGTTTGGGAGGCTCATTTCCATTACAGATGCTGTATGTGCATAAAAGGAGAGTGCCTGTGGAGAAAGCTCCGTTTTAGATGTGCTCCCTGTGGAGCGCATTTTTTATCAAAACCCATTTCTGATAAAACATGCTATTTGAGCTATTTTTCAGTTGTAAAGAATCTCATGTAAAAGTGCTGCAGTTGGGCCACGGCGTGCAAAGTCTGGAATGCCCAAGACTTGGTGTATGAATTGAAGCTGCAGCAGTGCTGGGTAAAGGAGTAGAGTCAGTCAGGGCACTGCAAATCACAAATACAGATGCATGGAATTTTTCAAATTAATACATTACTCTCTTGAAATGTATCTCTAGAGAAATCAAAGTAATTTGTCAATATATGCTGAGTTTCATAAGCAGTTCAGCCTTCCATTCCTTCTCTTCTCCCCAAGTAAAATTGAAAACATTTTTAGACCTAGTTTTACCTAGTTTTTCCACCATAAACCTGTATCTGCTTGCAGATTTCAGATTGACCACTCTGTGCAAATCTCAATTGTTATATTTTCACATATTAGGGAGCTGGGTAGATAAGGAAAATGCTTTCCCGGCCCACTTTGAAAAAAGGCTGAAGTAATTGTGCAGTTCATGTGAAGTCACTGAGGCTCCATCATAGAGAAAAGTGGATGCCTGTCCCAGAGGAAACATTTCAGGGAGAGTTAATGCCTCATCACCTTAGTCATCAGAAACTCAGAAAAATCTTATAAGCAGTTAATCCTGTAGAAGCCCAAATTCATTAGTTTCTGTTCTCACGACAGTAGACTCTAAACAAAACTTCCTGATTTCTATATCAAGTGATTGTAGAATGACAGAATGTTTTGGATTGGAGAGGACCTTGAAGATCATCTGCTTCCAACCTCCTGCCATGGGCAGGGGCACCTTCCACCAGAGCAGACCCAAGGCTCCATCTAACCTGGTGTGGAACACTTCCAGGGATGGGACATCCACAACCTCTCTGGGCAACCCGTGCCAGTGCCCCATCACCCTCACAGTAAGGAATTTCCTTCTAATATCTGATCTAAATCTGCTCTCCTTCTGCTTAAGAACATTCCCCCATGTCCTTGTAAAAAATCCCCATCTCTCTCTCTCTTGTAGGCTCCCTTTAGGCACTGGAAGGTGCTCTAAGGTATCCCTGGAGCCTTCTTTTCTTCAAGGTGAACAGCCTCAACTGTCTCAGCCCATCTTCATAGGAGAGGTGCTCTATTCCTCTGATCATCTTCCTGGTCTTTCTCAGGACTCCCTTCAAGAGGTCCATGTTCTTCCTGTGCAGGGATCCCAGAGCTGGATGGATTGCTCCAGGAGGGTCTCACCAGAGCAGAGGGGTGGATCACCTCCCTTGACCCACTGCCCACTGCTCATGTGGCACAGTCCAGGATACCTTTGCCTTTCTGCGCTGTGAGTGCTGGATCATGTTCAGCTTCTTGTGAACCTTTGTCACCTTCATGGAGGCAGCAATTATCAGTCTTAAAAAAAAAAAACAGGTTATTTTTTTTTNCTCATGTGGCACAGTCCAGGATACCTTTGCCTTTCTGCGCTGTGAGTGCTGGATCATGTTCAGCTTCTTGTGAACCTTTGTCACCTTCATGGAGGCAGCAATTATCAGTCTTAAAAAAAAAAAACAGGTTATTTTTTTTTGTTCTTATCAGTGTCCCACCGCTCTGGACAAGTGGGAAGAAAGCAAGCAGCAAACAAGGCAGACAAAATTGGAAGTAATCATGGAAATATAGGGGATCGAGGGGGTGGAAGGGAGGGAGAAAATGTCATCCTCATTTGAGAGGAAGAACTTCAAGAAACAGAAATATGTTGAAGCATGATGCAGCACTAATGGTCAGCAAATATAGTTGTTGGTGCTTCCTCTATAAAAGGAGAAATTTTGGGAGCTGATCTTTATCTCACAGAATTGTTTAGAGAGGACAAGGCAATAGAGGAAGGAAAAGCACTATGCTGTGGCCTAAATTGAGTATATCTATATTTTCCCTTAAATTAAGACAGGATATTTTTGAATTTTTATTTTCTAATAAGAGAATGTCATGGTTCCTTGGCAAATCTGTGAAATATGAGTTTGTTAACATCAGTGATGATTTTGATAGATAGACTGAAACATTTTCAGTCAAACATTAAAGAGAAGGAAGTTTATTAAAGGAATTTTTCTTCCAACTTTTTTATTAGATCAACATAAATTCAATGTTTTTTGACAGTTTGAATAAAAAAACCATATACTATGTGAATCAAACACGTCTTCTTTCAAACACTGGGGGTTCTTCTTATGAAAAATTTTTATATTTGTGAAGCCTGAATATTTTTGCATACTTTGCCTACAGAAAATGCAGAAAGTCATATAGGAGCAGTATATCAATATGCCACATTCAGGAAATGACCAAGTGTGGTATTTTAGTTTGAACCAGGATTGCATTTTAGTCTCCGCTTACTGCATTTCACATCAGAGATTGTCTTAGAGGATGCAAACCAGATTCCTTGATGAAAGTGAACTGGCAGACACTGTCCTGGTGGCTTCTAAGGCACTTCAGCTGCTAATGAGCAATTAATCCATCAAGCCAGTTCTGGCATAGCCCCATCCCATATTCCTATGGTGTGTATGACATATGCTCAGCATCCACTGCTGCAATCAGCAGATCTGTGTGAGCAGTCTTGGTCGTGGAAACAGCTGAAAAGTGCCAGCACTCAGTGCTCGAGGCAGCACCCAACCCACGGGGGGCTCAAGTGCATTCCCAGTCCTGCCCTGGATGCCCAGCCAGGGGCTGAGCTAAGGGCACCTCCACAGCTCCCTGGCCCTGGGGTCAGGACAGTTGGGTCATTATCCCAGTAGAGACTGCCAGGACTGTCCAGGAGTGTAGGCACAGCTGGAGAGGAAAAACTGCCCCTACACTTGGCCACTCAGAGGATGAGTTATTTGGGGTTTGGTTTTTATATCTCCTGAGAGCCCAAGGTGTCAGTTTGCATGGTGTCTGTCTGACAAATATAAAGCCCTGCTCCTGCTGCTTTTCAGAAGTCACATCTGCTTTAGAAAAACAGGATGTCTTCCCTGAATATACATTAACCATTCCTATAAAATCTGCTTTAAATTCAACAGATAATTAAACATTAAATTAAATTGTTAAATTAATTTAATTTAAATTAATTAATTAAATAAATCATCAATTATTACTATTAAGAAAATAAATATTATATTAAAATTATGTTATAATAAAATTATTATAATAAATTAATTATTATTAAATTAAATTGTTAAATTAAATTAAATTAAATTGTTAAACAGATAATCCATGAGAAACCATAAGTTACTGGTAATGCGTACAAGGATGTTGTACCTTCTTCAAGGCAAACAGAAAATTAAGGAAAAACACAACAAGAAATACAAAGAAAATCCCAATTTATTAAAGTATTATTTTCTATTTTTTCCACTAAAAATATATCTGCTTTCTCAGGTGTAAGGCCTCATTCCAAGGGCTTTATTTTTAATGGAAAGAAACCACCTTGAAAAAACGCACAGTAGTATATAACCATACTAGGCAGACAGCTTTGTTAAATGATTTTTCCCTTCATAGATTTCTCAGGCATCTTAGACCATATGTGTCTAAGCAATATAGATGCATATATGAGCAATATAGCATGTACAGGAAACAATTTCATTTTGGACACAGAGGCTGGAACACATATCACCATACAGACATTTGCACTCACTAATAAATGTACATGTATACTCACATGCACAGCCAAATAATCTTAAGCTTCTGTCTTTTGCCATTCTGATTTGTGTACAGCTATAGAAGTATCAGTATCTATATCATTTTGCCCATCTATATTTCTTTCTATGAATGATAAATAATTAGTGGTGTAGCTATAAAGCTTATGTATTTCTAGCCAATGACACCTTCAAGGTCCCTCTGCTGCCTACTGCTTGACCTTGGTTTAAAAGCCCACAGAATAGAAACCTTGAAACCAAGATCAGCAGGATTCATTCTGACAGCAAACAGATGCAGCACAATGGAGAAAAATACACATTTAATTTTAATCCTTCTTTTTTTTTAACAGTCTGACTATTACCAGTTCTTAAAAAAAAATCCTAAGGTACAGACTGTCCTTCACACAAGTATCATACATTTAATACTCCAATCAAGTTTTGATTGGATAACATTGTAACTACAATCACTAGCAATGTCTACATTATTCTTCCCTTTGGACATGGTAGCAGGAGAACAATGTGGAAGTAACATAACAAAGAGCTGAGGCGTTAAGATGACCCTTCTTAATGGAAGATTCCTGACTTCATACAGGTACAATAAGAGGCATTTTATTTCATAATATTTGGACAGGAAGGTTACAAGACTGCAATATAGATAGATGACACACAGCGATGTGACCTTAAGGATACTGCTTTTGTCTTACATTACTTTTCAATTTTATGTTCTGTCTCAAGCCACCTAATCTTAGGTAGGGCTTAATAGGCTTCTTGTTTGCTGAAAGGGAATGGAAACAATTATCTTTACAAAGTGGAGGACAGTGTTTGAGATCATGTCACATGTCTCTGGTGTAGGTCCATAAAATGGACAAACCTGTGCCTGGCTCTCCAGCTACACTTGTCCATACTGAATAGAAGTCAGCCTGAAGTCTTCCCACTAGTATGACTGCTTGCCACAGCAATCTTTGGTGCTTTTATAGACAAGAAAATATAAGGCTTTGTTGGTATTGTTTTTTAATTTGGTGCTTTTATTAGGAAGAAAAGATAATAAACCTTTGCTGTTATTTTTGGTAATGTCAAAAAAATGAAAGGGTGCTTAAACAATGAAAAGAGGCAGCTCATGCGTTCTGGATTGCTCAAGCTGTTGGTGACCAAAAAAGGAATGTCTTAATATGCTAAATCATAGGGAAAAAGAATATAGGACAAGGTTCATAAGGAAAGTGGCCATACTTAGAAGAATTAACTTAGAAAAATGCTAGAAAGGACTGGCATTGTATTTGAGTGGAAAAAGGGAGGCATTCTAAAGGGAGAGAAAAAAAATACTTATAAATGCTGTGGGAACACTGGCAGAGTCCATTCTTCATCAGAGTATGTGGATATGGTTTGTAAAGACAGGAAGGTTTTGAAAACCTTTCTAGTGATGTGTGTAATTCAAAGAATCACAGTGTGAATGTTTGAATTTTGGAAGCGCATGAAAATTAACTACATTCCACAAATGCTTGAAGACCCAATATAACAACAACTCTTGAGCCTACTTTGAAAAAGCAAAAGATGGCTAACAAATTGGAAAAGTGGGAGGAATGAATTGTGACTATTGAATCTTTCTGTCATGCCACAAGACATTTCTGCAACAGAAAGGACTGTTCCTTTCTTTTTCATGAGCATTATAAAATCTAGAAACATATGACTCAGGCTTCCTTCACTTGTGAAAATAGAACTTTTTCCAGTGCACATGCACAGACTTTTAAGAGTTTCATGTGGAAGGCTAAAGATAGTTAAAGAATTTCTGAAATGGTTCCATTCTGTAAATTACATAAAAGCAGCAAGCAAGCATCCAGAGGTTTCTTCATCACACATTGAGTATAACTCCGTCCTCTTTTCTGTAATGGACATCTTTATGGACCTCAAATCACCAATGTATTCTCTTCCCAAGCCCTTTTCCAATGTTTCTATTTATCTAATTTAGTTCTAATCTGATGGTGCTCTAAGGTCCTGTAATTAGGCTCTGCAAAGGCAGGAATTGCCTGATATTTCAAGTTTCCTTCTGTTGTTTTCAGGCATTGCCGTGTCATGGCAGGTCTCACAGTTCAACACAGAATAAACTTCTCTTTCTCACTTTTAATAGGAGATTTATTCTTCATTTCTTTAGGGATCACTGTCCTCAGGTATAGCTGGAGAGTCTTTGTCATGCTGATTTAGTAAGCTCTTTTTCATCTTTACTTCCATTTCTCTGTGCACACATACCCAACATACATTCATACTTATACCTGGATACATCAGAAGCTCAAAAAACTTTGATTGTAAAGCTAAGTAAAATATAGGAAAGAAAGTGCTTTATTTATCCTGGGAATACTATTATGTATAGTTGAATAGGAGACTCTGCTGTATAACCACACACAGTTTTTTTTTTTCTTTTCTATTTTCTTCTTTATAAAATTGAACTTTTCTGTGGGAAATTGTGCTGGTAATGAGAACTCTAAGCACAAAATGTCTGCTAATGACAAGAGCAATGAGAAAAAAAGCAAGATGGATAGAAGAATAAAGACACTGAAGGAAAGGCAGAAAAAATCCTGGAAATCTGCACACAGGACTTGGAGGATATTATTGAATCTGAACCATAAACTTTATTTATGTAATTTTATCAATTGCACCTAATTATAAGAGTGAATGCTGGCAGAAACAGAAAATACTTCACTGAATTTTCATGCTTATATTTCTCTCTCCTTATTTCTTTTTACTGTGAAATAACTTCAATTAATGTTTAGTTAAGACCATTTAATCTATAAAACCGTAAATGCCCTATAGCATGTTTTGGAAGGCAAAATAAGCTCCTAACCTGAGAGATGAGTTAGAGGAGCCTGAGGTATTTTTATCAAAGCAGCCTAAGAAATGGTGCATTGCGGACCTCAGCTGAGAGTGCAATTAAAGGGAAAGTCAATTGGTCACACGAAGAGAAGGATAAATATCAACAGTTTTTTTGTCAATTAGAGTTCTAAATTATTGTGTGAGATTCACAGTTTTAGGGAAAGGTTAAAGCAAGAGACTTTGTAATGCAAGAACAGATATCTCTTGGGGAATTAATTGCTGATCCTCTGACCAGTTTTCCACACTCATGTTGCTGGAACAAAGGCTGGGGACCACTTTCCTCAGTGGCTGTTGCCATGGTGGGTAGGACGTGTCATTGCTTCTGACTGTGCTAAACCAGCATTAATTTGGTAGCAAGGGATGTATTTCACTCTTCAAAACAATGAAATCAGTTAGAGATGATGTTTTGGGGTTTTTTACATGAACTGACCTTCACAGGCTTATGCGCTTGGCAAAACCTTTGCTTTATATTTTAGTTTTAGAATGATTCTTTAAGCTGCTAGATCACAAGTAGAAATTTCCCATTGGAAGCTTCTGTTGTTTTGGAAGAACTATTCATGAATAGGGTAGGTGTCATTTTCTTATCTTTTGAAGTGGTGTGTCTCAAGGAGTCTGGTTCAAGGAGTCTGGTTTAAATTAGCCTAAAGTTCTTGTAGGCAAACACAAAGCACAGACAGTTCTATGAATAAACGGAAGTCTATTAATAAAGAGAGGACAATTATTCATATACTCTGAAATGTATACTGATCACTGAGAAATAAGAAATGGACTTCAGAATATTGAAATACATAAGAGACACTGTCTTAATTAGATTTCTATGTCAGTTTAGAGCTTAGAACATCAAAAGGCTTGATTCAAAAAGAAGAAAAACAATACCTCTGATTTTCTAAGTAACAGCTGGCAGTTTAATTTTACTGCCATCTTCTAGATTGTAATTTGGTAACAGGTTTTTTTTCTATTTTAAATGAGGTTCTATAATAAGTCCTACACGAAACTGAAATAAATATGGTTTTAACTTTGGCTTTGTTTAGTGTCTTAGGTCAGAAATGGAATTTTTTAAATTATTTATCTTGAAATTAATATATCCAAGCTACTGTTTAAACATTGAAACTATCTTTCCTTCCAAAATAATATCATTTATGTAATACCTGAATATATGGAGCAAAGCATGAGGTTCCTGCTTATCAGCTGAATTAAGCAGTTCAGCGAGTTAGACTTCAAGCATTTAGAAATTTATAAGAAATTAGGAACTCAAATCTGCACTTCCTGGTCAATATGTATATCTGGACTTGGCCATACTTCTTTCCTGACAGTGCAGGCAGCTGCCTCCCTTGTCAGTGCTCACCTCCAAAAAGGTCAGACCTGGGTCTGAGAATCCATAGTTAACCATAGCATTACAGGTATTCTACATTTATGCAATAATCATAAGTCACTTTGGGCAGTCCATTTCCAGAAGGTGACTGCCTTGCTCTCCAGACTGAAATCTCTATTGTCTCAGCCTTGTGACTCATAATGCACCTTTAGTCATATTTTAACCTTCAGCATTGCACTCTCTGTCACATTTTATTGCTTAATACATGCTGTTGAGCACAGCAACATCACAGCACCAGATAAACCTTAGTGACTTCTGCATGAAAAACAACTTCACTCACCTTTTTTAATAAGAGTTCCTTTTAATTTGAATGCCTAATATGAATGTTCCCCTTTGATATGAATGTTGCATTCATGCCCTTGACATACTTGCACAATAATAATAACAATACTGTCTGTATACAATAGGGTAAAACAGGATATTTTTGCCATATTATAAAACCATGTTGATTCACTGGGTTTCATCTCATTGGACTTAATACCTCTTTATTATTATTATTATTATTATTATTATTATTATTATTATTATTATTATTATTACTATTATTATTACTATTATTATTTTATTTCATTTTAATTTAATTTAATTTAATTTAATTTAATTTTGTTTTATTTTATTTTATTTTATTTTATTTTATTTTATTTTATTTTATTTTATAGTCAATTGAGATATAAAAACCAATAGATTTGGGGATATTTCAGGAATTACTTGAATCTCTTTATATTCAAAGACACCTTCACTACCTTTGTGTGTTTTATTTGGAATTTAATTAAATAATGGTAGCTGGGGAGAAGCAAAGGAGCCCCAAAATGCAGTTGGTATTTCAGATGTGGCAATAATTTATTCTTTGGCTTTTCAAACCATATGGATTTACAAATCTATATTCTATGGTAAAGGTCCTGAGCTTTTTCAGAAAAGAGAAGCTATTGAGGAATATGGTATGGAGTTGATAATCCTTACCAGGCAAACATCACATTAATAAAAAGATAATGAGATTTTACCTGATACAGTAATTAAATTAATTTGTCTTTCAGTTGTTTTCACTCTTTGCTCAGTGTTCACCTCAAGCATAATTCCACTCAGATTTCAGAACTTGCTTGTAAGGATTTAGGGAAATTAATTGGAAAACCTCCTTTATGGAGAAGTGTATGGAAGTTTATGGAAGTGAAGAGGTGACAAGCTTGACTTATATCCTAGTGAGAGACAGTGAGAGACTGAGTGGGATATTAGCAAACATAAACTCTGCAAGTATGACCAACAAAAAGCACCATTAAATTCTCTAGCTTTTGCTTCATTAATAGTTACTACTTGCTATAGCCTTATTTTCACACCACAATAAGCAGGAATGGGAGCTTGGACAAACCTCTGTAGAAGTGGGCTGTGGTGTGGGGGCATGGACCACACTGATTCCCCTTGGGTCACCAGGCTGAGGCTGCTCCCTTACCTGCATTTGTTTGCACTGCTGTGTCCTGCAACTCCAGGTAAGGGGATCCTGAGGAAAACAGTGGTGGACATGAAGAATTTACTTCCTGCTAAGTCATTCTTAGCCTAAAGCACAGTCCCCAGCCTTTAGAGTGAAACTTCAGTGGCTGACAGACACTGCTCCTTCCCTCTTAACATGGGCTACAGCACTACTACATGTGCCCAAACTGAGTTCCTTATAACCTGCTTGGTAGCCCTTCAATTAACTAGAAGATTTGCAAATAGCTTTCTAAGCTTTAATCTGCTTGCTTTCATCCTTTTCCTGCTGCTTTGATGGATTGCTAGACAGGATAAACAAGTGGCAAGACAAATACTTTTAGAGGTGGGAAAGTATTGAGTTCACAGTGCAGAAAATGCATGTCCTCCAGTGATGGAACCTAAATTTTAATTTAACAACTCTCATTTCTGGGAAAGAGCAAAAGGATGTCGTGTTTCATCCAGTCTACTGGATGTATTTAAATTAACATTCTAATTTGGATCTGGAGTAAACTCTTGAAACTCTGCACTCAGAGGGTGAGTGCCAAGTCTCCAGCTGGAATGTCTTCACTCTAGGGACTGGTTTCTGTTGCCCTGTCTGTCCTGCTGTGTGGCTGTAAACAGCCACAACAACTGGGAATCGTTCAAAGCTCAGCCAGAGCAAGCAGTTCTTGTTGATGCTGCAAGAGAGCTGTTCTGCTGCTTAGGTCTGTTTGTGTATGTATTATATATGTTTGTGTATATATTATATATCCTCAGGCTGGAGCTGCTTCTATCAAAGGTAGACTTTAGTCAAAGAAAATCCCAAAACAAAAGCATAAGTCAAGATTCCTGCTTTGCTTTCCGCGTTTGGAACCAGCAGCATTGCTGCAGTGGGACAGAAGGACCTGTGCTATTTTCTAGCTGTGTCCAAAGACTGCACATAGGCACCAACAAAAGGTTCACTGGTATTGGAAATAGAAGTTGCTTCTATTTTCTTACTAACCTTGGAAGACTCCTTCATGAAATCTGAGCTAATTCTGGGATGTCTTTTTAAATTTAAATTTTAATTTTTATCTTCAATCAAAATAATGTAAAGAAATTTACAGCAGAAACTACAAAATATCAGCTTCCTCTGAGCATGTTTAATGAGGCAAATGGCTATTCTATGCAAGAATTTTATTTACATGCATCCTGAGAAGGTGATACCAAAATCAGCTTGCATGTCTTGAGCCATCAAGGAAGAGATTGTACAAGGTATGCCCAGTTCCTCTTTAGATTCAAAAGATGTGAATGCTCAGCGCATTTCTGAAATCCAGAGGGGATGTATCAATGTGCAGAAGGCTCCTGTGTACTTCACAAATCTAAAATAACTCTAAAATTCTTTCCAAAATCTTTTACAGGCTTAATATTCAAGGCTGAAAAGAACTTTGTGTTTTGAACCTGAAATTCATTAAGACAATAAATATTAAGACAAACACTAAACATTAAACGAGGATATAGTAAATGTTATTTTATTCAAAGTTTCACCTTGGAGAAAAGCAACAATCTCCTCAAATCACAGAGGACTTGCAAGTATTTGAAAATATAATAATAGAGAACTTGTAAAAATTATGCAGATATATTGTTTCATCACATGTACCCCTAATTAAAGAAAGGGAGGTAGAAATTAAGTCTTTTTTCCTGGTCTAGTGTTAAACAAATATAGATGACAAATAATATGGGACTGGATAAGAAATAATACTCTTAGTATTCTTAAAAATATCCACTAAAATGCCATCAGACACTGTAGCTCTAATAAAGAGTTATTTGGAAATTGAAACTTCTTTTCTTTTAATTCTATGGGATTTTTTGTAAAAAGTGAAAGTATTTTGATACTATTTAATACAGTTCAGTGAAGAGTTATTCTTTCTTAATAGAAGTTTCAGGGGATTTAAAGCTATCCAAACATTAATCTTTCATATGATGCATCATTAGCAGAACTAAAAATTCTCATATTCTACAAGGTTTTGGAGCACAGTAGCAGAAATTAAGCAGCTGGTTGCATGGTTTCAGAAAGTTCCTATCTCTATTATTCAAAAGGTTGCTTGTTTTTGGAGCAGAAATTTTATCCTTTCTGGTGAAGTGGATAACACTCATTTTAAACCCATGGTGGATCAAGACTGTCACTGGGGTTCTTGATTTTCAGCAAAAGATTATTTTTCAGAGGCACACGGAGATATAGTGAAATAGTATTGACTTTTAAGCAGTTGTATTTATTTAAAAAAAAAAAAAGCTGCTAAATTATTTTGTCATCTTTGAAAAATAAAATCAAGAAACTTCCCCCAAAAGCCTTTTTCTCAGTAGCCCCAAGTTCTGTGATTTGAAATAGGGCTTCAATAATGTACTCAGCACAGAAAATTCAGAGTATGCTACTGGAAATTAATAAAAGATCTAAAAGATTCCTGCTAAACAATGAAATTTTTAAAGACACAAAGAGCATTCAGGCCCAGTTTACGAGACTGAGAAGAAACTTGCGAAGGAGAATGCTTACTATGTAACTGCCTTTTTATAGTTGGAATAATCTCCCGACTCTTAAATAATTTCTTGCACATCGCCCTGCTCATGACAGAGGAGAGAGGAAGGAGAGGGAACAAGCTGATTCCTTCCTTTGTCTAGCACTGTCTCATTGCTCAATCCTAAAATAAACTAAGGTGCAAGGGACGTGTGAAGAGCACGCCCTGATTGAAGGCTCCTGGTTAAAGCAGATTTTGGTGCCAGACCAGGCTGCCCAGCCTTGCCCACCCACCCTGTCCCAGGGCAGCACAGAGAAGGGGGTGACCACCTGCCCTCTCCTAACCACAGTCCCGAGCTGTGTCTGAACAAGACTCTCAGAAATTTTATATCCCCTTGCCCCAAAGGATCAGAGAAACCCGAGCCCACTTCTCTCTCCCCAGCAGCTCCACGTAGGATATTTCCCCTGCCTCTCTGGTCGTGTGAAACAGATTTGGAGCTTCCCTTCCTCTTCCCATCACATCAGTGAGGACCCTGTCCTGCCATTGCACACAGGCACATTCTTGCAAGCTCAGGTAGCACAGTTTGGAGAGGTAAAAATTGCAATCTTCAAGGCAGTTGTGCCATCAGGACATCTCAGGGAGTTACTCTTCTACTACTAAAAATATATTTAAAAAATATATCTACATTTCCTCAAAATTCATGGCTTTACTGTGCTGCTTTTTTACCAAAATAAAAGCCAGAGACCTACCAATATAACTGCAGCTACCTTCTGCCAGGGAAAGCAGATCCTAAAATAGCTTCTCTAAGATAAACAAGACAATTTCTTCTACAAAAATAATGCCGACACCAAAAATTACATGGATGTAACTGTAGCAGTAAGATTCCTCAGGACTGATTCTTCCCTTTCAAGTCTGGCTGCCTGAAGTTAAATCTCTCAATCTATTTTCTGGCATGTAGACAAGTAATCTGATTTTCATGAGTGCTCAGCACTAGGCAGATTCCCAGAAAATGGTTTATCTTTTAGTAACTAATGCCACTTTTAGAAACACCGAAAGACAGACAAATCTGGGTTGAAGGGTTTCCTCCAACTATTTATATATTGCAGATTTTCTTTCTGCTCAGCTTGCCTAAAAATAGAACAAATACTACCAATTTAATTAATTTTAATTCCCTCAATTTAAAAAAAAGTCCCTTGCTTAAACAGCATCTCACATTTGGACTCTTCACTAGCCTCTGGGAAATGGTACAAGCACAATGACATTCCTATCCCATGTGATATATGATTCCTCCAAGGGAAGAAAGTTGAGACCACGGATAACACATTCTCTCTTTTTAGCTTTTGTAGACACTATTTAGCACTGCATACAACTTTTTGTTCAAGTATTTAAAAATGTCTTCAATTAACTTTAAGGCAGAATGCTTTGAAATGAAAGATGCAATTACTATGGTTAGGTAATGGAGAACAAACTAACAATCACAGAAGAAGAAAAGTGGGATTATGGATTTCTGGCTGTTAATTAACCAGAACACACGTGTGTACACACTGTCCCAGGAAGCACAGCCCAGGAGGAGCAGTGGTGTGGGATGTGCTGCCTTCTGGCTTTATCCTGCTGTGGGGCACCAGTCAGATCAGGGTAACTGCTGTGGGAAGGGAAGCTCAGACTTTTCTGAGAGGAGCAGTGGGTGATTGATATGCTTGGGATCATCAATTTGCTCTTCACTTGCTAATGTGACATTGTTAATACACATTGTCCTTCATTTGGGATTTCTGGCACTGCCACAGCCTGGTCCTAATAAAATATGAAACAGCACATCATAGATTGTTACTGCACAGAGATTTTTGGAATGGCACATCCATATCTTTTTATGTCATTTTACTTGCTGATGTTTGAACATCATGAAGAAGTCTGTCTGCCTACTCTAGTTAGCATTTGTAGTAGGGGTTTTTTAAAGTAATTTCTGACCTTGTTAATGTTGTTTAGTGTCCTTGAGTTTAGCTTTAATCTTAAATAAAAGCACAAGAAACACTATGTTTTCAAAGGCACAGCTGAAAAGACATTGATAAGAAGAAATATTTGTAATATTTTTATTCCACTTTACTAAACTCTTCTACTTGTTAAGAGCTCTGATTCAACCAAGTTAACAAGGTTATCAGGTTATATGTCTATTGTCTTGTTATGCCTTCCTTGGCCGAGTTGCTGCAGCAAACAATGCAGGAGTGATGCTTTGTTCAAGCGGCAGGATGGAGGGAGCAGGGGTGGGCGCAGGGTTCAGGAGCTGCCAAGGGCTCTGCAGCAGTGGGAGCTCCACCTGCGGCCAGGATCCATCAGCCTCTGCCCCTAGGGGCCCTGGGCAGTCCCTGAGGATCCCTGACAGCCCGGGATTCACCTCGGGAATCTGCAGACCATCCTCACACCATAGCAGGGATGCAAGCCAGCAGGATGCTGCAAGCACAAGTTATCCAAGTTGACCCGTGCTTTGGAAGAGAGGTAATTAAAGCATTTTAAGGGATTCAACCTATGCACTAACTTAAAAATACATTTCCACTCACCTCAACCTATGCCAGAGTGCCTAAGTTATAAGAGGAACTGTTTAAATTACCAGTAAAAAGGCAAGATCATTGCTCGCTCCCTTTTCTGCTCTTCTGTGTAAGTGCCAGGTGCATTCAGCTTTCCCCTAAGCACTGTCATAAATTTTCTGTCTCCCTGCTGGCATAATTAATATATGCAACTGTTGCTATCTAAAGAACAGAGGGTGCCAGGGCAGCAGCTGCAGTCAGAGAACTCACATTAGCATCATGCCAGTTGGCTGGCAATTCTAATCACTTTTGTACTGTCATGATACTTTGAGAAGCAGAAAAAATATTAGCTCCTTCTACAGTATCAGTTGGTCAGATGGAAGTAATGGGAGTGCTTCATGTGGCTGCTGCAGGATTTACAGCATAGTTCAGTATTCCATTTTTTTCTGGAATGGTATATGTTCCAAAGAACACTTTGACAATCTTTTCCCTTCTCCCTCCTGCTCCCAGCAACTTTCAATGTTACTGTTTATAGTCTTGCCAATAACTAGTGATTAGTTGAAGACACCAGTGGATCCTTCGAAAAATTTTAAAGGTTTTATTCAGCACCAGTAAAGAATAAAATCTGAGGTGTTTCTTTGAACTTCTAATGACCGAATATTAAGAAAACTCATTCTGCTCAGTTCTCCACTGACAATTAAGTTATGGCCAGCATCCTGCTTCTGGACAGGATGGTTCAAAAATTGTATTCAAACATGATCTTAGCTATAGCATACCCAAATTACTGCTGCCTGTGAGAAAACATCGTGCTGGCCAGGGCCAACAGCACCATAACTCAAACTGTGTGGGAAGCCATCACTTCCAGCAGTGTTTTAGCAGGTATGAGCACAGTGCCAAGCCCCAGCATCTTCTCCCATAAAGGTGTGTGCCTCCAGCTGTGCCTCCAGCACTGTGCCCTCCACCTGCATCCCCTATTTCTCCTCCTCCTGTGGCTGCCTCTCACCCTTGCAGTGTCTGCCCAGCCCTGTGTGTTCCTCAGCTCCTCTCACCACTTTGTTATACAGATGCTGATTGCCCATAGGTTACCAGCATGTTTCTTCACTGTCCTCATTTTCTAAATGATCTTTATGCCTTTTGTAAATGTTTTTTTCCAGGGGATGCTGCCTCAGTTTCAACTTGTGGCTCTGGAGTCTTCGCATGCACCTTGTGTTCCTAACCCCTTTAATTCAATCAGATCACAGTGTCTCTCATGTCACTGTAGCTTCTGGCTTCACTTAGGAAAAAATTCCAAACCAACACAACAAAAACACTCTAATGTTTATTTCAGTGGGGTGCCTTCAGAAGGATGTAACCTGGAAAGGACAAGGAGTGTGGAACAGCATTGCTTCCTGCAGCTCTCTGTGTGTGCCAATGCACCTCAGAGCTGCTGTCACAGCATCCAAACTCACAACTACCAGAGATTTACCAAAATAAAACACACAACTGCCTTCTAATCTGGGGTGCTCAACACCCTTTATGCTCCTCTGTTGTGTGGACCCAACGTTGGAGGGCAAAGGTGGATAGAAGCCAAGAGACAGGATGGTGAATTCCTGCCTATCCCCTTCTCTCCTCTCACCCGAGAAGAGGCAGCTGCTCTGAAACAGTTCGTGTCCTCGTCCAGGTGCACCCCTTGTTTGGACAAAAGCTTCTCCAGTTTGCATTTAGAAAAGCCTACTGTGAAATGCTAATGAGGGCCTTCCAGACCGTTTTTTTTGAGTAGGAAAAATAGTGTATGCGTACCATGGACAAGAACAGATTTATAATTTCAAAATAAATCCTTGTCTCCAGACAAAACCTTGCTGGGTCACATTCATTTCAGGCCACTGCAGTAAGGTATTTAACTGAGGATATTTGATATTGCTTGCTTCCTAGTACTTCAAAATCCATTTAACTTTCAGGTTAAATACAAACAGAGCATGCATTGTTCATTACAATAAAGCATATGTTACTAGAAGTCATAGAGAGTCAAATGTGACCCTTTCAAAGGGAAATGTCAGAGGATCCAGAAGGTTTTTTGTCTGTATTTTTGTTCTAAATTGTGGTTTTCTTCAGAACTTCACTCTTGGCAGCTTTCTTTATGCTATGAAGTTTCAGTGAATAGAGCTGAAAACAACTCACATGGGGACTTCACTAAAACGTCTTATCCCTAGAGGAGTAGGTAACCAGGTCCAGTCTTTGTGGTTCAGGAAACAGTGATCTACACAAAGGGCACCAGATGCTTCAGCAGAGCCTTTGAGTCTCCAGATACTTTGAGAATTTTATTTTCAAAACACTGTTGTGGGAGAAACATTTCAGTAACAGAGACACAGGTGAATAATTCACCACTGTGCTGTACAGAGATATCTCAGTCTTCTGGGTTCCACAGGCCTAAATCCCTCTTGAAGAACTGCCTTATAACCTTTAAAATCAAACGCTGTGGCATCCCCTACAACCTCTGAGACATGTCCCCTCTGACTCTCCTCACGTCCCAAAAAAAAAAACAACCAAAAAGCCAACTCAAAATGTCAGAGGACCAAAAAAACCCAAACCCAAACTCTACAATACAGAGAGAGAGGGAGAATTAATTTTTCACGTGGGGAGCTCCTGGCTAGCACCAGACCATCAAAAATGTTCTGGGGACAGCAGTGGGGGACAAATTCAATATGAGTCAGGAATGCCATGCTGTGAAAAAGCCATACTACGAATTGGGATGCATAAACGAGGCTATTGTTTTTAAGGCTTGTCCAAGACTGTTCCATCTTGGTTCAGCATAGTGGAGGCTTGGCTGTATCCAACTCTGAACACTGTGCTCGAAGTATAGACAGCGTGCACAGAAGAGTAACAGGATGATCAAAGTGATTCTTACATTCCTGGTATGGAAATCCACAACAAGTGCGTGTAGTATTCTCCATTCTGGAAACAAGTCACTGCCTTAAATTTTCATAAAAAGGATGAAAATAAAGGATGGAGAACTGTGTACCAATAAAGCAAATTGTTTTGGGGAGTCAAAGGAATTCTATTTATGTAGTGCTTTAAGAGCAAGATAGACACAGCTCTGGTAGAAATCATATATAGAGCTTTGATTTCCTCAGGCAGAAGAGGAAATCTGTGTAATTCCCATGGTGCATAAGAATTTTACTCAAGAAACTTCCAGGTGAAAGGGAACAAGTAATGATTTGTAAAGTCTGCTTCACATGTTTAACTGAGTTTGGAAAGGGAAGTAGCTGGGGCTTTACTGAAGTGACTTTTCAGTTTTCAGCTAGACACTGTCCAACATTGGGGTTTTTTTGAGCATGCCTTCAAGTAGTTTCTATGTTCCTGTGAATAAGTATTCATAAAAGTAGGTTCAGGTGTTCTCAGAGGTGATTTGAAAGCAAGCAGGAATTTTGGAGGTATGAACTTCGGATGCTGTTACTTAGCAGAATTTTGGTTTCCCTGCATCCTTTAGAGAAAAGAATTTCTTGGAAAGATTATGGGAAAGAAGGAAAATCCGGGGAACCACAGGCTGCTCAGCCTGTCCTCAATCTCTGGGGTACCAATATTTTTTGCTTCCTGCCCCATGAAACATGAAGGTGGATTTGCTAAAGGCAGATTGTATCTGACTACCCTGATTTCTCTGAGGGGCTGACAGTGTGGATGAGCAGTGGATGTTTACCTTGCCTTTAGCAAGACATTTGTCAGGATCCTATAATATCCTTTAACTGGTGAATTATAGATTGGATGGTGAGTTATCGATTGGATGGTGAGTTGCAAATTGTCGGGACTCCTGGGCTAAAACTGGGATGATGAGCAGTACGAACTCCAACCAGGAGAGATTTAAAAGTGCAAAGGGCACAGCCCAGAGCCTCCTGCTGTAACCAGACCTCCTTCAAGCAGCAGGTTGGGCCAGATGGCCCCAGTGGTCCCTTCCAACACACAGGGCCCTTTGCTAAACACTGGACTGCAGTTCCCTCAGACAATGTGCTGAATACAGTGGGGTGTTTTGTAGATCAGGATGAGTAAAGGGCTGTTATAGCTACGTAATCCTATTTGAATGAAAACCGAAACTTAAGTGAAAACTAAGGGCCAGGCTGTTGGGGATTGAGATGTTTTCCAGTGTCAAGACTGGTCTTGTAGTATAAGTGAGCAGGGAATCTACAGTAATTCCTGGTGGTACATCAGTCTCACTGGCAGCTCACCTGCCTATCTGCTCCCTAGCTGTTCACCTGGGAGGTGTGAGAAGAGAGAAAAGATCTCTTTGACAGTAGATGTTTTCCTTTAATGTTTGATTAGGAGTGATTGAATGTCTTAGCCTTTTCTATCCTGGGAGCATGTTGGTGTGCATCCTGTTTTGCAGGAGGCAGTATAAGCCTGCTGAATGTGAATCTCTCCCCTGCTTTCCTTCCATTATGGAACCAGGAATGTATGAGTCCATAATTTATTTAATACTATTACATTTGATTCAAAAAAAAGTCTGGCAGATTTCTCACAGCTAAACTACCTTTCTTCAGGATTCAGCAATGATAAAGTGTATCTTGTACTTGAAAGAAGTTTTAATTTGAATCACCAATTCTTTTGTGCCTGATTTATCAGCAGTGTGTAGAATGGTAAGGGTATCTGGGAGTGAATCACTTTCCAGTCCAAGCTCTACAGTACTACTGGCCTATTTAAATTATCTATAGAAAACCCTTTAGGCATTTCAAATCTACTGCTAAAATTTCAATGGACAGTTCCATGTGATGCCATATTGTTAAGATGAGCTGGTGCTTTATCTGAAGTTCATGCCTATCAGACAGAAGGCATATGGCTCTGAATGTAAAAAGGATTGTAAAATAATCTTTTTTAAAAAAGTTTTTGAAGGATGACAACTAAGTCCCTTGTGGCTGGACACAGATACCTGATCAGTGAAGGTAACATCTTCACGTATGCACTGTAGAGCCCAACATCTCAGCTGGGATATCCAAAACTTTAGGACTCAACACATGCAGGACTCATAAACTGGACTCATCTAACAGATTCAGGTGAGATCTCTGCTCCTGGCACGTCTTAATTCAAAACTCAAACCAAAGGAAAAATAACCATCCTTCAAGACACTAGACTTTGGTACATTTTTAAAATTTTCCAGTATAGCTTCCTAGACAAACACAGCTTTTGTGAGATTGCCATCTGTCTGTTATTCCTCTTCAAACATTTTTAAAATTCCAATGACAGTGATAGGTATGTCATGGCCTCAGAGATGTTGTGTTTGTGTCTATGGCCCACGTATGTTATAATTCCAAGCTATTATTTCTGATTGGGCTCATGCAGGATGTACTCCCTGGGCCAAGAATTGCAAGAGCTTAAATTCCATGAGATATTTGAAATTTGACATTTGACATTTGAAAAACACCCCCAACAAGTCCCACATGCTATTCTGTAAGACTCAGCCTGTTTTAATATATTTAATGAACACACACACAAACAAAAATTTCAGTTGTTTCTCAGCATTCAGTGAAATTTCAAATACAAGATTTAGTCATTATTGTTCCTGGTTTTAGAACAGAGCTACTGTTGGGATTAGATACAAATAAATATAGTAATTAAACACTATTCTGCAAAACTCTGGGTAATGTCTCTATTGTCAGACCTCCCTTTCTAATTTCTCTCTTCTCTACTTAAATTGTAATCTTTACAAGAAAGGAACTTTCTCAAAATACATTTTTGTGAAACCCTTGCCAGCTGGGTCCTCTGGGCATGGAAATAATAATGAAAAGAACTCCAGTAATAATATTTTTTCAGACTATTATGTGGGAAAAAACACAAATCCCTTATATGTGTAGGATTAATGCCCTGTTAGGGTGGTAGACTCACAGCTCTATCTCAGCGTACCCAACTCTCTTGAGTAACATGTTTGCTCTACTGAACATAAATAGACTTTTGTAAAATGAGCAAAACAGAAATCTTAATCTAAACTTCAGGGGAAAAATAAAGTTTGCATTCCACCCATTGCTCTCCAATCTTATTACAACTCAAGTCCTTAGGAAAACAAAATAAATCTAGGTAGTCCAGATTGTTTTGCTTCATGCTATTACAAAATATAAAAAATGTATAAAAGAAGAAAATTAAGGAGGAAATAATTTAATGAGTATTATCCCTTAGAAATCAAAGTGTTTTAATGAATATTTTTAAACTCCTTAAGGAATTACCAATAAAAGAGCTTTTTGTGAGAATTAAGAATTTAATTATAGCAATGTCATAGATTTGACTCACTTATCTCGTGGTGGGCTGTTTTTTTTTTTTCAAACTCTTTGGGATGAGAACTCTCTTGGAATCCAGTGTTTGCAGAGCCTAGCAATAAGCAGCACAAATAATCATAATTTACCCTAATTTATGCAGTTATAAATAAGGATGGTTGTTGGGTCATCCTGTCCCAGAAACATATTCTTGACCAGTGCTGATTTGAAACATTTTTGGCATTTAATTATTTGCCTGGGAAAGACTTCTTGAGGGGATTTGGCAGCAGGCTTGACTGAATAGGCTTTAGGAATGACTTCTTTTTCTCATCAGTGATATAAAGGAACAGGGCAATATGATTTCATGTCATCTCAGTTTTCTGGGACCAGAGCTTGGAAGTGCAATATGCAGGTGAGTTTCCACAACAAGTTACGTAATGAAAAACCTGTGTTCTTTCATTCTCTCAGGATATTATATATGTTCTCTAATTTTGTGTAAGGTATTAAAAAATCTTTGGCAGTTATGATATCGTAGTACCCATGTACACCTTCTGACATTGGCCCTTTTTCTTTGGAATTTGACAAGTTGAACCAACTTAAAGTTGTTTGACTTTACCCCTTTTGCCTCCAATGGAAGTCTGTAACATGCTTCAATGTAATTTTGGACCTGAAGGTCTTTCTTGCAGTCTTCTGGAAATGTCTGTGAAGTGACTCCCTGATTTCAAGGTGTACACAACAGAAAGACGCAAGCAGGCAAGAGCCCAGTACCCAGGAAGAGGCACATTTTTATATCTGTCTCCTTCCTTGCAGCACACCAAGGCAAAGGGTGGAGGATCTGTGCACATTCCAGAGGGTGCTGGACGTGCCTGTGGTGTCACTGTGTGAGTGGGATGCCTTTTTCTGAGATAACACCCTGTGGGTCATGCTGCACTGCTCTCCCCTCCCAGATGTGTGCTGTCCCCTCTGTGATACACTCTCTATGTCCTGTCTCATCCTTTCTCAACCTCATGGCCATGCTGGCCATTGCAGGCGGGTGGGAGGGTAAGTGTATAGCTAGATAGCAGCAAAGTGTACTTACTAATTTTTCAGTGTGCCCAGTCTTCCTCTGGTGATGAAAATATGGTGGTGAATTAAAGTTTTTGGTTTGGTTATGTTTGGTTTGTTGTTATTTTCTTTCTTTTTTTAAACTTTTGTTTGTCTAGCTATGTCTTTTTGAGAGGTATAGTCTAAGGCAGAACTGAAACTGCTTCTCTTTTTCCAAGATCCAAAGCTACTGAATTTTGTGTATGTTTAAAATCAAAGCTACACCTGAGAGTGAAAACAATTCAAATTGTCCAAATAATAAAATAAATAAAGTTTTATGGAAAAAAAAAATCTAAAGCTGTAACTTTGCACACTACTGATGTTGGAAATGTTGGAGCTGGAGTGAGAAATTGCTTTATGGTATCTGAGGACCCTGATCCCATGCTGAAATCCATCAGATTGCAACTTGAAATCCAGATTCACATTTGGTTGCTTGCATTTATCTCACATTTTCCATGAGTATAAGTTTTAAACAATAAGATATTACTTGACTGTCTACACCACAAGTTTCTTTAGTTTCTTAAAGTGAAGTCCAATGCTGATTTTGTGAGCTGCAGAGAAATCCTAGTCTTACAGTTCCATCCTGAAAGAAGCACACACAATCTATTGGTGTTCTTCATGTAATAGTTACACATCTTATGGTGGGTTAATGGCAGCTTCTGAGTGTCTTAGTACTGGAATAGAAAGGACATTGAGGTTAGATTGTCTTTCCTTTTTTTTAATTTTTAAATTTTAAAAAAAATAATTCATTTATTGACTTCAAAATTCCTTCAGAATAAAATTTGCATTTGTTTAAACTGTGAGCAAAATATAAAAGCCCATTAAAATTAGCCCATTCTACCACTTATGCTAAGATTTTGTTTTCACTATCTCCTGCTTCTTACAAGGTTAGCCAGAAAATAATTAATAGAAATACCAAAGCTGAATAGATAACAGTGTTAATCCACTGATTTTTTTGTTTGCTTTGCCTCACAATTTTTATTCATCTTAAGAGAGGACAAAAATTCATAGAGATACAAATATTTAAGGCACTGAGCTATGTGTGATTTGGAGGCTCTTTCAGTTGCTTGCTTTGAAACACACTTCTATGACCTGAGGCTCTTGTAAAATAAACATAATAGCGCTCTTTAGCTCACAGAATGTGGTAAGAATTAATACATATTTTGAGATGTTTCCAATGGATAGGGATTAGATGGGTAATAAAAGTAAACCAGCAGGTGAATTTGTATCTTCTTCTAAGGAGCAAATTAACTATTTTAAAAGCATTGTGGGCATCACTTCAGGAACCCTCAGTTTTACAGTTTTAAGTTCTTGTAAAGAAATTGGGAGCAAAAATTACATAAAAAGAAAGTTTTCAAACCCGTGGAAAAATAACCTCTGTTTTCCCACCTGTTCATATAAAATGTGAAAGAGGCTTTATTGCAATGTAAAAATAATTATTGAGATTCTTGAGGTGCTTAATACAATTTCAGATTTCTCAAATAAGCTTTTCTGTAACTGCATAAGTAATTTAAAATATATTTTGACTTGTGTCTAGGTACGCTCTAGGTTGGATGAATTTGAAGATTGGAATACAAAGGTCAGTTTATTTGTTCCTTCAGGCACTAAACAGCAAAGTTTAGAGGATCACAGGAGACTAACAAACAGCAGATTGCATAAAAGTAGGAACTCAGTGCAGAAGCATAAAACAAATGCCACAATATACTGAAGAATCACAATTTATTTTAGAGACAATTTTCATTCGGAGAAGTTCTGTTAGTACTTGTGATTGATTCGGTAATGGCCTCAGCATATTTGTCAGTGGGAAAAATAATAAGCTTGATTTCATGGTATCTAGGTGAACAAGGTCAAAATGAAGCATGAAATAAGATAATAGCAATCTTAGTGCAAATATGAGAACACTGTAGAGGCCAGTCAAAATACTATGGCTTTTCCAAAATACACCTCTACTAGAGGAGGTTTCAATAGTATTTCTCTGCTGTCTTCAGGAGTATGTTTAATCCACAGTAAACCCCAAAAACTGTCCACAATAAAATGAAGAAGTTGTAGTTCCAAGAATAATCAATATTTGTGGTTTCAGCAGTCACACCTAGCTGTTCTTTCTTGCAAAGGAGAAGTGCTGTTTATTTCAAACCCTTTGAATTCTTTACTAAACAATGAAGCTGATGAGAGTGTAGCAGGATGTGCCTGCTGTTACAAACAAGGGAAATAAAAAGGCGGTGTTGTTTCCGAAAATGCACTGTTGAGTATTGCTCTCTTAGGGTGGCAGCTGAGGGGCAGGACCTGCAAAGCAAGGCAGGGCACAGCTCTCCCCATCCTCACCTGTGTGCTGGCTCAGCCCACAGCCAGCTCCAGGTGAAGCTCCAGGGCTTTGTTCTGTAACACAACTAATATGAGCTTATAATGTATCATGCTGAAAAGACTGACTTTTTGGATCATGGCACTTATTTTATTCTCCAAATTATTAAGATGAATAATTACTGTAGTTGCCATCTCAGCTACAGCAATTGTAAATGCTGTCCTTTGTATGTTGGAGCCTTTTAAAAATCTAAGTAATTTTCTTCAAGCACATTCTATTTCAGGTTTATTACCTTGTATTTTCATAAAGGGCCCTCTTGTCCTTCAAAACAGTAAGGCTTAGTTGGACCCCTCTGTTTTCCTCATTCTGTTGTATAACTGGCCCATATATATATATATTTTTTTTTAATAAATCTTTTAAGTCTTGTTTTAAAAGGAAAAACATGCCCTCTTAATTTCTGTTCATCATTCCACAGTCTCACTTTAATTTTTTTTTTTAGCTTGGTTTCCTAAGGCTTGCATGTGAACTCATCCTCTTTGTAGATGCCTATATACCCTCATATGTCAACTTATAATCATGTTCAGTTCATTGACCAATTTTATCTAAATTTGTCAGGGGACAGACATCTCAAAGACAATTAGTTTCCTATAAATAACTTTTGAAGGAGTGTTAAGAGAAGATAGCAATGTGACCTCACTTGAGCAGTCTCCTTCAGAGGAGCTCTGATGCCCACTGGCAGACAGCTACCAGGACATCACAGAAGTACCTGTTTTAATGAGGAGCCTGATGGAGAAAAGAGGAGAAATTGAGGAGCTTCCAGCATGTACTGCAAAAATACTTGCATTTTCCCTCTTCTTCATCTTAAATAGCTTTTGAAATGTTGTACAGTAAGGAGGGGCTAAGCCCACCTATCATCCTGTTCCTTGTGAGTTCCTTCCATCTTACAGGATGACCCACCTGTGTGGAGCAGAAAGGGAAGCCAGAGCAGCTCTGGGGACACTGGGTGGCTCTGAGCCTGGCACAGGGATGATGGAGCTGTGAGGAATTCACAGCCCTGCAGCCACACTTGCTGTTCTTCCTGCTGCTGAGTGTGCTCAGTGTTAGTGCTGGACACATGAACCTGCCCACAGTCATAAAATACCCCACAGCTGCAGGGGAGCTGTGTCAGTGAGCAGGAGTACTGAGCTGGGAGATATTTATTTTAGATCACACCAAGCCACATTTCATTTTCACACTCAATATATTCTACTCTGTTAATCCTGTAAGGACGATATTAATTCTGTTTTGTGTGTTCAGAAGGACAGATAGTGTTTGAACTGGAAATTTATATTGTTCAACTGCAGCCAAACTGGAAATAGTAGGGGAGGTCAAAGAGGATGATAATGGTCTCTGTGTTGCTTATATGCATCCTTAGGGAATATTTTGCATTTTTTTTTCTTTTCACCTTTAGTCTGTTATTATCACTTTGATGAAATTTCAGCTTAGGGAATATGCTTGATCATTTCTAGTACTTCTGAATGCTTCTTTGTGTTAATCTCCTACAAGAGATGACTCCAGTGAAAAACAATTCAAGGACAGGCCCTGTGAAAATGAATAATCCTCACTCATGTGACCAGTGTCAGGGAAGGGAATTTTCCTCATGGCTGACTATTCAAGTACTATTTGCTTTGTATAAAGAGAAATTTTTTTGTTTGCATACTCTTCTACATGCTTAAAACCAGTTCTAACTGTGTATGCTGGTTGATAAGTAACTTGATGCTTATTGAGAGAGGCTGGTCTCCATCATACCAGCTGATGAGAGCAAAGAAGATTCTGTTTCCATATAATTGGAAAAAAAAGTTACCTATTTCCACTTTAACACACGAACTGCTTTCACCTTTCCAGTCACTAATACTCATAAAGTGATATTATCAGTTACCAAGGGTAACATGGATCAAGAAATGTATTTTCTTATCTTTCAAGGCCAGAAGGTTTTATCATAGTTAGGAGACAATGTTACATGGACCTAAACTTTCTGCTGTAACAGAAAACAATCTGAACCGTGTTTGGAATGTTTACTATTAGTTATACAAAACAATACAGCTTTAGTTCTAATGACATCGGCTGTGATAAACACTTATAGAATGCAGTGTATTTAAAATTATTCCACCCATTTGTAGATACATTTATAATTGATTTTTATTTAACATTAAGCATCTTTTAATAAAACTTAATTCTCATGTTAATTCAATTCCTATAGTGCAAAATTTGCCAGGTGGACCCCTCCTCAAGTGCCAAAGGACATTTTGGGATTGGTCTGGCAGCTCCTACAAATGGGTAGGTTAGAGCTGTTAGCCACAGCACCTATTTGCCCTCTGTGCAGATGATCTGCTGTTTTCAGGGGCTATGCTGAAATCCCAGTCAGTCTTACCAGCCTGTTCAAGTAGGCAAGACTGGCCCTTCTAGGAAAAAGAAGTCAGATTGACTTCTCTAGCAACAGAATTGGAACAATTTTCATCATGATTTTTTATTTTTACAATTCCAATAAATATCTTATCTTGCTCACAGAGATGCTTCTGTGACCCACATGTCCTTGAAGAACTATTAGAATGACTAAACACACCAAAATACCCTGTAAATCTTCACAACAAAAAGCAGCATTCATAGGAATAAATATAATTATCATCTCAACATCTTCACTGGGGTAAAAAAAAATTAAAGGCATTTTCTTTGAAAAACAAGGTTAGGATCATAGTTGCTGCTGAAGCAATACTTTCACAATTAGAGACATTCGAAGGTAGGGATTCTTTTCTGTAACTCAAACAATTCAAGTGATTCTGTCTAATCTCCACAGAATTTAATGGAATCACATAAAAAATCCATCATGCAGCAAAGTTTTCTGTTGCCATAACTTGACATCATTTAGTGCAGCTTTGTTGAGATAAATGCCCTGCTGCTGCAATGTCAGAGCTGTCCTAAAGCCAGTGCTTTTGTTGTTGACTTCAGTTGAGGAAATCCTTTATAGCATAGATACAGAATTAAACATTAGATTTTTCAGTTTTATTACAGAAGTCTGGGAAGAAAAAATGCATTCTGTTATGCCTATGTTAAAATACTTTTATAACTGCTGACTTGAGAAGATTTATTGTTTGGGTCTTAGAAGAGTGACTTTGAACAGGGCTGAGTGCAGCTCTTCTTCCTAAGCTCTTCCTACCATGTATAGAATCCCTGAATCTAGAAAAGTTTAAACAAGTAAGAAATCACATGTGTATATGTTTCCAAGATGTGTTATCCAAACTGGCTTAGTTAGAGATTATCAGTCAGGAAATCAATTTATTTTGAGGTTTCTTTGTACAATGGGACACTTTGCTGTCAGGAGGTTAGAGAAGAGGTCTTCCTGATAGTGCTGGTCTTTGGCTCCAAGTATTCCTTTTCTCTAGATAAAAAGTCTGGAAAGAGGGTGTATATCTCCATTATGTACTCATTCTTCTCCCTGGCAGGCCTCGAACAATACAAAGGAAAACAAAGAGGAAGCAGTTTCTTATTTTGCAGTACTTGACTTTGATTTTTACAAATAGCAAAATCTCACATTTCAAGTAAGGAGCACTGAAAAGGATTACGTTTATGGAAAGGTGTACTAGCACAATTCTTTCTTTTTCTTTTCGTCTTTTGCCAGAAAACACAAGGAAAGTGCTTCTTGGCTGATGATATTGCTCATCAATTGCTATTGAAAGTCTGATCAGGTGGTGAAGATACCCTTCAGCCTGCAAGAAGGATTACAGTGACAATGACTGCTTTTGGGACACAAAGTAAAATTAACTTCTAGGTTATCCCCGTCAAGGACCATTAAGTCCTGAACTATGAGGGACACTGTGAACAAGTCATATTTTAACCTCCTGTGAGCACAAAAGCAGGCAGGTTCTTCTCCTCCCCCAACAAATCTGACCTTCGCTGAAATTTATGTGAAAATGAAAAAATAAAGCTGTAGCCCTGCCAAACTCTGATGTGACTCATTTTAATTACTGGTATTTGGAAATTAAATGGCCTGAGTTTCATTCTGTAGTTTGCTGCAGGAAGAGTGATTTAAGCAAGCTCCAGACTTGCAGCACCTTTTACAGCAGGTGTGAAACAAGGCATTCATTTTTCTTTTAAGGGCGTCCTTGTAAACATAATAACAATTAGGAAGCCAGGGCTTCACATCAGAATCTCCTGTGCACTCTGGCATCAGCTCCTTGGGCTACTTCATCACTTCTAATTTTCTCAACAAGTTCCTCAAATAAGAGCTTTGATAAAGTGACATTGAACAACATTAGATGAGGACAATTCTCCTAAAAGCAAAACGTGCAAGAGACAGAGCCAGCCAGAGCACATACACTGCTAAAGGAAGATTCTTGCTTTCCCCTTATCAGCTTCATTAAGCCAGAATATCCACTGCACCCAAGCAGTGGATTCTTCATCCTATGTACAGAATTGCTGAGGAAACAAGAGCTGTTTTACGATAGCAGTGCTGGCTTTCCTTGCTATTTCTGTTTTTTTCACATATAATTGATCTAATAGGAAAAGAGGAAACATCAGAGAACTGCATTATAGCAAGTGACACTATCAGCTGTTTCTTACAAAAGTCACAGTACATCTGCTTATTTTACACCTAGCTGTATTTTAGCAGTGACTTTTCATATATTTAGTCCATCTTTGAAAAGCACAAACTGGCTTCAAAATACACACAAGTTTGCAGTGCTGTCTCTAAGAGAGATGGTGAACTCTCTTAAAGGGAATTTTTCAATCCTGTTCAGTGTTTTGGATAATTTTTTTTTTTCAGAAATTTAAATTCACCCTTTTGAGAATGAGTAAATGAGGCTTTGAACCTCATTTGAACCTCTGAACAGCTTTCAGATTTGGGGGGTAAAATGAAGCCTAAAATGTTAATTACTTTGTGATTCTTAAGTTTACTCAGGGTCCTGGAATACTTTAAAGTATTTTTAAATATGTTTTGACTATAATTGACACTGATAATTTTGAATACGATAGCAATTATTTCAAATATTTTTATTAATGAAGAATATCTGCTATTTTTATTAATGAGAAAAATGTACCATTTCAAACTACTAACTACATCTTGTCACCTTTTGAAACTGTATTCTATACAGCATCCTATCATCCAATAACAATAGGGAATAAGCAAGGTTTTTAAATCTGAACTTTACAAAAAGAGATAATGGAATAATTTCAGGAAGATGCTATTAGAGTGTGCTAATCTGTATGCTTTTAAACTTACATTTTGATCAGCAGTTAGGAATTATTTATTAAATGAAAACATTTATGAAAAATCAAACACATTTTACTGTCAATACATAATTATCTCGCCACAAAGATGAATATTTCATCTCAGTTCCACACATGCTAAAATTTTTTTCTTTAAATGTTCCTCAATACTCTTGAACCATTTCAAATCAAATTCTAAACAAAATTTTATGAGAATCATACAGGCTCAAGTAAAAGCCATGAAATAATAAGTATTGCATATGACTGCAACAGATTGTAGAATCCTGAAGAATCTTTTTTTAAGATAGTTTTTGTCCACATATTTTAAAAATACAGTGCTTGGCTGAGATATTTGCTGCCTTCCCTGGTGTTTCTTAATAGTTAGCAAAATTTCTATCATTATTTTTTCTTTGAGAAGTCCTTGTAATACATCTACTTGAAGGCTGATACTACATTAATACATTTAAAATATTAGTACTCTTGTCTCAATAGTTGTAGTTCAGAGAGCTTTGGAAGTGAAGTGTACTGTGCCATATCTCAGTTATGGACCTATCCTCTAAGTCTATACCCAAACGAAAAATACAGAATTATTGATAGTCTAGTACATCAGAGCAAAGAATGTCTGAAAACCAAATTACCCAGGAAGGATATGCAGTACGTACAGATTAAGAGAAGCTCTGGAATGTGCTCTAGAGTGAGCAAAGTACATGGTGCACTTTAAAAGGGGGAATCAATGTTAAATGGTCAGCAAATACACAAATGCCATTTTTCACTATTTCTGTCTGGTACTATAAAAAAAAATGATGGAAGTGAAGATTATAATAGGAAAAGGTGGGAAAGAGATAGGTATAACAGCAGTGTTGCAACTGCTTTATTTCTGAATTTAAATGATTCAAAAGCATTACCTCATTTTCAGTGAAGTGAAAGCTAGTAAATGGAGAACTAAAACTATGTTGCAATAGTTTCTAGAGGAGAAAATATCTCTGCTTCTCTGTAGCGTGGTTATTTCCACTGTTATGACTACATCCACATTTCCATCCTTGCATTTTTAGAGGGCTTTTCCTGGTGTACAATATAAATTTTTGGGAAGGCTAGCATATAAGCATACAAACAAAATGAGGAGAGTCTGTTATATCTCATAGTCTGGTAGATCTCGGGCTGGGTTAATGGCTCCCAGCTCTCAGTGAGCACCTAGTGTGCTCCCCATCACTATTGAGATTGGGGGAAAAATGGAGAGAGAATTAATTCATAATCCCTTGGGAAGGAGATGGATTAAGTAGAAGCTTAATTTCCTTTTTACAAAGGGCAGCTTAGTCATTATTCTGATGACTCTACTTTGACAGCTACAGGCTCCATTCATTTATAATTTACTTGTATTCTTTGGCAGAAAGAAGTTGATATTCAGTTTTGAGCTGAGTCTATAGATTGGAAAAAGAGTACTAAATCCAATGATTTTATTGAGATCAAGATTCATTAGTGTCAGGCCTTGTGATGCATTGTCCTCTAAAGCTGTAACTCTGCTCTGAAATCAAATAACTGCATAATTTACAAAAAAAACGCTATATAAGAGTCGAAGGAGATGATTTTTCCTTTGGTGACATACAATTTAAGGCTCCTATTAAAAATCTTGCTACCGTGTATCCTAGCACTGGGAATGTCCAAAGGCTGATAGATTTAGCTTTTTCCACATTTTCTGTTGACTTTTAAAAAATACCTAATTCAGTAATTGTTATGCAAATTGTATCAGAAAGAAAAAGTAGGTTAGAGGACCCAACCTGTGTTTATTGACATAGTGCTATGATGAGATACAGCCTGTCAATGCTAGCTGCAAAGTTATATGGCCATTCTGATGACATGCACACGAAAAGAATGATTTTGCACATGAGATAATCACCTTGAATTATTCAAAGTGCAGCTTCTTCCTTCCATATATATCATATATTACTGCCGGGTCAGATAAGTCGGTGTTAGGTGGTGGTGACATATTTCAGTCCAAAGTGGGCTTTTAAAGATGAATTATGAACCCCTAAAAATAAAATAGGAGTTTATCATGGGACCTTCAACTACAGAATCACTAGTAAGCATAATTAATACTGAGCTCAAAAATGGGCAATCTGCTGCCGTCCTCCGCTGGAGAAGGGACATTACATGAATTAGAATGCCTCATGTAATGAAGAGAAAGAGATCTATTATTACCATAAACTTTCTGGTTCCATTATCTTCACCTCCAAACCTGTATCAGCTACCATAGTGGTATCTGTGGAAGGAATCTGATCATTGGACACATGGCTGTCTCAGGAATTCTGAAATAAATGCAATCTGTGCAAAAGTTACAATATCTACTGAGGCACCAGGCTGTATTTAATATTCAAAAAAAGAAACAAGAACCAGAAATTGATGAAAGGGTAGCATCAGTGGTGACATTGGGATAATTCTACCTGAGCTATATTTTTCTGGAGGAATAAAATTGGACTGGCCTTGCCACTCAAGCTACAAGGACCCTGATTAGACAAGCTGAGAGAAGGTAACAGGAGAAGTGCTTTTAAGATCAGGGTGAATCATGGCTCTTTGGAAAAAGCCCTTTTAACAAGGATTTATAAAAGGGGAGCATCTTTTGTTTGGAAACAGTGGAACACAATGTCAAACCTACCCTGGTCCTCCTCTGTGGATTCCTGAACAGTGGATTCCACTTATACTTGACCCATCAAAACACAGCTCTGAGTTTTTCCAAACAACTTGCATTATTCTTGTATTTATATTTATAGTTCTATGTGTACTGTCACATATATTGCTCACAAAAAATGCGGGCAACATTTTTCTGTATTTATGAAGAAATAGAAGCACAGCTCAAGTTTGTTGCCAACTTAATTTAAGTTGTCTGTAGATTTTTATTACCACTCACGAATATTAGCACTAATATGCTAACTGAAATATGTGTGGAATATGAACATTTTTTTCATTGAAAAATTACTTACATATAATAGAAAATAATTATTTTCAAACATTTCTATAGATTTTCCATCTTTTCTTTAACTTCTCTTTAAAAATTAAGGATGGAGAGAATAAGTGGTAAATTTTACTATCTGGAAAAAAGATAAGATCAAAAAAGCTTTCATTTATTTAAAAAAAATAAATTCCCACCAGCCATTTCTTATATCTTCTGCAATCTCCACATTACATGGAGCATGTGGTGTAGGTGTTCCTCACTTTCAAGAATCTATTTGTTTTAAGTGTACTTCAAATTTTTTTCATTATTTACATTTATATTTCATTATTTATTATTTATATTTTCCCTGGCCACAAAACACCAGGATTCTCTCCTGTGTTTCAAAAATAAAGTTATTTAATGTAATATACATGCATAAAAATCTCCTTAGCTCATTAAGCTACAACAACATTGCAACTGCCAAATTGCAAGGATGGAAGTACAAGAATATGCATAAAGAACAAAGAATCTCAAACAAGTATCTGATTTTTGAAGGACATATTTTATATTTATGATATACTTGTTGGCAGGAAATATCAATGTTTATTTATTTTCCCTGACAACCCAGTTTGTTTTAGTAAAAGATTTGTCTTTAGCACTATGCCTTGCTTTTATCCATTGTGGCCATAGCAGTGCTACTACTTTTTGAATATAGTCTTCACCTTGATTGAGCTCCATTTAATTCCTGATTTCTCTGTTCTCACTCCCCTATTGTACTGTAGTATGAGGAGGGTTGAGTGAGCATGGGGAAGCACATCCACTTTTGCAGGGAGTAAGAAAGGGCTTGAAGTGAATTCTTACAACAGAAGGGAGACAAGAGCTTTAACCTGGACATTTTAGAGGTTGTAGATCTCTGTCCTTGGTGACAATTCTTTCTTCAAAGACTCATGTGGGAGTCAGCCTGGCCAGTATTCCAAGCCAGGCAACCATCACCAAAGAAGAATTATACCCTAACCATAAACCCTGGGAGGCATTTGTTTAAGTTGTGATGATCCCAAAAGAAAGTTACTAAGAGTTATGGGATTGCTTATGTTAATGCCTCATACATATTCCTAACCCTCTTTCCCCAATTACTTATCTCCACTCCCAGTTTCTAGAATGTTCTTCCTCATATCCCCAATGACCCTCGTTTGATGCAATGTTCCACCCAACCTACCCCATTGGTCCCTGCCTTCCCTTACTCCACCTCTGCACCATTTTCCCCTATACCCATTGGACCCTAACCTCAAGGCCCCCCCCTTCTTACCCTGTACTTATACCCTAGACCTTCCTTTGTCTGAGTCTTCAACCACGGCCTTCCAAAAAGGACTTGTTCCTTTGGTTATCGTGTTTGGGGTTTTGGGCCTCATCCCACATTTACTTTTCTCATTATTAAAGTACTTTATTTTATCAAGTTGTGGTCGTCATACCTGCTCTTCATTTGTTTTCGCCACTCCTGCATTGATATCAGGAAACCCAAAAGTATTGTCAGGGGCCGCCCTTGCCCCGACAGACCCAGCTGTGCAAAGCCTCAGAAAACCCGAACCTGGTGTTGAACCCAATTTTGAGCAGGAGATTGGACCAGATGTGTTTCAAGGGTTCATCCAAACTGAGTGATGCTATGAGTCAGTGGCAGCTGTACATGTGCAGCTGTGGTGGGAGTCTGGTAGCACCAATGGGCCAGGAGAGGCAGGATTGGCTGTGCAGATTGATCTGTTCCATCAGGTGAAGTCCTGCCCTTGCCACAGTTATCAGAAAGGAAGTGAGATTGCCAACACTGTTAGAAAGGACACTGTTGTGGCGCAGGAAATTGAGTATTCAGGATGCACTGTATGTATGCAAGGCATTTAACCTATAGAGGCAACAGAATACACAATTTTCCACTTAATCTCACATATTTTATATCATTTGTAGTCTTGGTGAGATTCTGTTCTTTGCTTCCTGTGTCCCTGAGTGTGAGAGGTTCAGGACTGACAGACCACCCTTGCATCTCTGGCTCACAGCCCCTTGCTATGGATGGGCCTATGTGTATTCCTTCTCCACAGACACAGCTGTGGATCACTTTTCTATTATCTACTGCTTTTTCCTCTTCTTTTTCTCTGTGCTGGAACTACTGGTATTCTTTTATTTGCTGCCATGTTTTTATTTCTTGACACATTTTTCAAGTTCTAGATACTGCTCACGTTCACCATCTAACACATTCCCCTTCCACCAGCTGATGTGTTAGTTAGAAATAACTTTCCTTGTGTACTTCCCCCCTCCAAAATATTTTTTTACTATTTTGCATAACTTAAAGTTTTTAAAACTTTCTTTCAAGGATTTTCTATTTTTCTTCAAGTTTCTCTCAGTAATTTTTCAATCATGCCCAAATGTCAGGAAGCCAGTTATGTATAATTGTTACAAATATGAAAAAGCAGTTTAGCTTGTCACCCTTCTGAAAGCACATCCCCAGCTGTGGGAACAGATTGTGTTGGCCATATGTGGCTGCAGTACTTCTGAAATCTTATCATATCTCAGGTAAGAAACTGAAGCCACAGCCTTGACTACGAAATTCATAATGACATGTGACAGAGGAGATGGAGAACCCTGTCATCCTTGTGTTCTATATTACACACTGTCAATCCTGTCAAGTCAAATCTGATATAAATGAATCACATTAATCAGAAAATGTGAATTTCCATTTGACAAGCTAAAGGAGCATAACATCTTCAATTAGACTAGATACCTAAAATTAGCTACTGACACAAGAAAGTATACATAGTCAATTTTTGTCCCTAAAACTTAAATTAGCTAAGACTTATTAGATAATAGATAAGCCCAGACTGAATGCAAGGCTGTAACTCACTCAATGGGCCACACTGACGTCACATGAAACCTAAATTAATTCAGCTATATATCTAGTTTGGGGTCATCTGTTGGTGTCTGATTTACAGTACATATTTTAACCTTAAATGGTTTATACTCTTAATCAATATTTCAGTTCTTTGGTTAGAAAAGATGGTAGAAGCTGAGGTCCATCTTTCAGACATATTTGTAAATTCTGTGGTGCTCTGAGATCCCAGGTAGGAAAAAATGTAAGAGGCTGGATAGGTCTTCTATTTTTATTTTTCAGTGCACAGTAGAAACTTTTTTTCTATAGGTTTATTAGGATGAAATAAAGGGAGGAAAGACAAATAGGGAGAATATATCTCAGAGACACATGGGCAAGGGCATAAAAGGCTTGAGTGTGCAAGAGAAAGAAGGATGGTTTCTAGGTGTTTGAAATTGCTTAGAACCTCACCAGATAGGGTGCTAACCCATGAACAGATGATTGCCCTGTCCTTGCAGAAGTGCAAGGATGTGTTCCCTTTGAAAATGGACAATGCAAGACCAGTTCTTGGCACCTCTGTGCACCTCAGTACCGGTGTTTAGATAATCATTAGGCAATTACTGACTTAAAGATGCACAAATCTGCTTCTTGAGGCTAAGTTATCTCTCGGAAGAAAGAAATTAAACACACACTAGAGTCTTAGCAAAAATTATCAGATATTTCTGACCTTCTTTACAGGGAATCTGAGCTCAATTCAGAGATTAGATTAATTGCTTTTCTTACCAGTTGCCTTCTGAATCTTTGGAAACTTAAACAAAATATATGAAGCTAAAAGTCCCTAATATTTCCATGTTTTAAAAAGTCTATCTTCCTTCCATAAAGATGAGGACTATAATAATTACAGAAATAATAAATAGCAATTGCAAAGAGAATAATAATCCAGGACTCACAATGTTAATTTCCTCTAGGCTTGTGTAGCCATGATTGTGTGATTGACACAGAAAGGTCTGTAACACAGTTAAGTATCTGCTCTCTCATATTACTGTTTTTAGCTTCTCTTTCCTTCTGAGAGTAAATTCCTTCAAGCTGCTACAACCACTTTTATCTAATGTGGACTAATTCTACTTCCATAACAACTAAAACTCCTCCATTATCCTAAACAATTACTCTGGCATCTTAATCACTTCTAGAGAAATACAGTTCCAATAGAGAAGAATAAGCAGACTAAAGGCATGGATTTTGAGGGGAACATGATCAGGTGGTTTGACCTGCTGCACAATGTAAAATATTTTCTACTGATTGTAGCATCTTTATGAAGCTTTAAATCTCTCACTGTAGTGATGTGTTATAGAGCAAAGAGTTTTTTCTCTAGTTAACTTTTCTAATATGTCAGCTCTTCTTCTTGTGTGAACCTTATCTTTAAAAGGGAAGTTGATAAATATCAGAACTTGTCCTGTGACATTTACAGAATGTTCCTGCTAATATATTAGGAAAAAATGAATGGCCACAGCAAAGATTGAATACTTTGGCCATAAGGTGAACAGCCAAAACACTGTTTTCCTTATTGTAACTGGTCAAAGGCAAAGGAAAACAGATGAGTCCAGAGACAGAATTTCAATGCATGATGAGACAGTACATGTTTATTGGGCAGATGGACAGCCCCTCTCAAATGTTTGGCTGCATCTGCCATATGACAGAAATGAAGGCATTTGGGGCACAGAACAGGGTAGAAGACATAAGGAAATAATTTCATGTGCCAGAAATAATACATTATGTCACCTTTGTTCACTTCAACACAGTACTGAAGGGACAGGTGGTGAACAGAGCATTAGACCAGTTGTTTGACAGTTTTTCTGGTGGAATTTATCCATCCTGCAGGCTGCAGAGCAGTTTGAAGAACTGCTTCAGGGCTCAGGCCCATGAATGACTTACAGCAGCTCATCGGGAAACTTTCCAGACTGAGTTCATCATGCTTACCTAGGACAGCAGTCTAGGATGAGATGAATGATGGCAAAGGGCACCTCTGTCCCCACATTGACTCTCTGAAGGAGCCTAAATTGCTTTGATTAAGTCTGCCTTTGGTTTGAGATGAATTTCACCTCATGAGGTGTGAGCTCATCCCCATTGCACTGTTCAGCCTAAGCATCAAAGCTTTGTCCTGAACAAAGGAAGGGCATCACGCAGCAGCACTGACACAGGTGATGAGCAGTAATATAATAGGAAGCTACAATCTGATGGTCAGATCTTTACAAAATGGAGTTCTGAGTTCTTACAACCCTTTGAGAATAAATTGGATCTTTTTATGTTGTGTCATCTTTACTTTGAGAGCAGAAATTCTTTATAGATGGCACTTTCAGCCATGATTCATTTAAACACTGTACTAGGAAAATAGATAATGAAGGCCTTCAAAACTATATTTGTGATATAAACTCAGAAAGATGCTTTTAATAACAACATCTCTTATGGTTTTCTTGGCATGGGTATGAAATATCTTCGGAAAGTTCCAGAAAATCCCAGAACTACAGAAATAATTTGACCGAGCTTGGGTCCCACAGTTAAATCACTCAAGGATTTTCAGAGGAGACTAAAAATCTCACTGGAAAGTTTGCTTTAATCACAGAGAATTTTTTTTCCCCATGTATTTGACTGGGAAAGAACGATCAGTTATATACATAAAAAAGGAATGGCATAATTTTGCATTTCAGTACCTTTATGGTTTTTAATCAAATACCTTCAGCATCTTTTGACAGTTTTGCTTAGGGTTTTTAACAAGTTAATTGAAAACAGGCTTCAGTTTTTGTTTTTATTCTTCATTCCTTTAGACTTTACTTTTTGTATTTTCTTCTCTTTGTATCTCCCACAAATAAAGAAATACAATCATAGAATATCCTGTGTTGGAAGACAACTACAAGAATCATCAAGTTCAGCTCCTGGGCCTGCATGGGACACCTCAAGAATTACACCATGTGTCTGAGAGTGTTGTCCAAACATTTCTTGAGCTCTGTCAGGCTTGAACATGAACTTCTTACTTCTAGTGTTTCTTTGGCAGACTGCTCTCCTCTTACTGTCTCTGAAGCTACAAGAAATCCCATGTGGAAGTGCAGAAGGAGGTGCCAGAAAGTGAACACAATTTGTTAGAAATAGTTGTGAGTAATTCCATTTCCCTAAAGAGGAAAACACCTAGGGAGAGTTCTGAGGAGGCCTCCAGATCAGCAGTTATTCCAGTTTCCTGGCTGTTGTAATTCTGTTCACATTATTTTTTACTCCCACCCAATTAGGCAACCTATAATTCAATTCCTTTAATTCAAATCCATTACTACTGTGTCTATCTGAGGATCTTCATTTCTTACACAAACTTGGAATCCAAGACCTTATGGATTAAATAAAGTAAAAAAGGCTGAAAACCCAAAAAGTAAATCAACAGCAGTCAGCAATATCAAAATAAGCTGTCACACAAAGGAATAAAAAGCAGACATAAAAATATGTCCAAAGTCACCTTTCATCTGTCAAAGAAACCTGCAACACTGCACAGTGATGAAAGATTTAAAAGTGAACTTCACAGATTGGGTGCATCTCAGCACTGATAATGCAGAAAAGATATTGGGCTTGTTTGCTGAATAAACATCACAGGAAAATCACAGAAAACCTTAGTTTGACTTATGCAAACATATTTATTTAGTTCACCTCACTCAGGGATTTTCCATTGTAGGTTTGGCAGGGAACAGATTGATTTAATAAACTTTCCATGCATTTACTGTGTGATTATTGAAGGCAAATGAATGTTTCATTTTGTCAGTCTGTGTACTTCAGGTAAAAACATCTCACAACAGCTGTCAGCTCCACTTAGAATATAATCTTTAATTCATAGGAGAACAAATAATGGACAAAAGGTGTAGGTAGCAAGTATAAACTTTTTTTGCAACTGATGATTTATCTGTCTTGTGCAATGCAACTTGTCTAATGTCTTCACCCCCCCAAAAAATACCCATATATTCTTTGGTCTAGCCCCAGTTTTCTCTTGCTACCTTTCAGAACAGAGAGCTGCTCAATAACATCCCTCCATAGGATTCCAGCTCTTCCTGCAGCTGCCCTGCTGCTTGCTCAAAATGTGATTTCACTCACCTTTAAAATGTCTAATAAAAACTTTCTTGTTGCTCCCAGGATCTCACCTACAGGAGAAGCCAAACGAAGCTGATCTGCACTACCTTGAGGGAATTGCAAAATGCAGATTTGCTGAAGCTCTACTTCTGCTTTCATTTTGGTAAAAGCACTAGGTCAGTGATCTTTCCTTATGGCAAGGCTAGTGTTAAAAATCATAAGAGAGATTTTTATATGAAAGAATTTTTTGAACTTGCAGATTCATAGGAAATTCATAGTTGATACAATTTAATCACTCTTGCAAAAGTAAAGCAATGAAGTTTGACCATCTGGTTAAAATATATCCATTCTTCTTACCACAACATGTTAGAAAATAGTAAATACATGTTTATTTCTCCTTACTCACCTTCTTGTTATATCCTGAGCAAACTGTTCTTATCAGCTGCTGAGGAATTTGGCACAGAAGTATGTTGATATGAGAGAAGACTGAATGGGAGAGGAAATCACAAAAGTTTAGTGGTCTTACTAAGATTCAGTCTGTGTGAAGAAAACATGCTCTTATGAGAGTGGTGTTACTGCTTATTGCAAGTAGGTTCTGTGAGTAATTTTGAAAGCTTCAAAGTAAAGTTTTTCATAAATATATTTAGACATTTTTAATGCTTGGTAAAAGCCTTCAGGCCTACTGATGAGGATGGATAAAGATTTTGTGAGCAGCTTGGAAGAAAATAGTTATCTGGAGATACAACAAGAATTGCATGCAAAGTCTCTGTGAAGTACAGAAAATACTCTTCTGCTAATTTTATCCAATGTCATAATTCTCTATGAAAATTTACAATAAACCTTTTTCAAGAACTAGATTTAAGTTTCACAGAAACTCTATTCTGAAATGCAACTTTAGCTGTAGAATCACAGAACCTTTTGATATCTCCATAGCTTTGCCAGTCATCCTCCTCAGCATATTGAAGGACACCCACTCAATCCCTTTATTTTAAATAGGGTGACATACACTATTGCCTCTTTTTTCCACCCTCTGCAAAAGAAGTTTGGTCCAGCAGAGGCTCAGTTGCCTTCTCAGAGGAAGTTACACAAAGAAATGTAAGAAAAACTTTTTTTTAGCTAAAACTCAGACACTTAGTTTCATACTGATTACTGAAACAATGTTCAGCATCCATTTTCAAAGACCAAACAGGATGTTCTCAATATTTTTATGATTTGTCATCTTTTTTCTAGTATCTCTAAAAAAAACACCCAAAAAAACCCACCCAAACAAAAAACCCCTTCAGAAATCACTATACTGTTACTTACATTTTACTTCCCCCCTACTATCACTAGGTCTGACCCTGACAACAAAATATATACAATGTTGAGAATATAAGCACTTTAGTGTTGCGATACGGCAGTATAAAGAAAAGATCCTAACTTGGTTGTAAACTGATGCATTTCCACTGAAATAGTGAAATTATGTTAGCTTTAGCTAGATTGTAAAGATTTTTTGTTAAACATACACATTGGAAAGAAATAATTAGGTGCTATTTCTTTCAAATAAATAGCATGGCCTTTCCTTAAAATGGAAAGTTATCTACTTTTTTAACCTACCACAGCAGAGAAAGACTTATTTTTAAGGTCTTCAATGATGAGCAGTACCTGATACAACACAAGATAATCAGGCTGGCACCATGAATATAGTACCTCCCTGGAAAAATAGTGTTTGTTGATATTGTGTGTGGGGGAAACATGAGTAGGACCAGGTGACTTTGGAAGGACTGTGCTACTTGCAGAAATAGTTCATCAGTGCACACATAACCTATTGAAAGATAAGAGAATGCAGCCTCCCACAGAAAAATATAAGACCTATATTTGATTAAGGCCTAGGCAAAGCAGGATTATTTTGTTATTTACTCATTGGAAGAAAATCAATTGCTGCAACATAATCCTATTGACAAAACCTGCATGAATGCATGGCCTATCAACAACATAAACACTTACAGCACTAAAATAAATAAGCATTCAGACATTGAAAAATACAAACTAGCCATTTTGGTTTCACCATTTGCACTGTCACACTCTTATGCCAAACATCCACCAGGTTAACAAGTATTTATTTCAATTATTTCATGAGAATGAAAGGAATTCTGATTCATCTCTGCTGCCCTTCAAAAGTACTCCAACCTGTAACCAAAGGACTCTGGACACTGAGTCCTCCTAAAAGGAATATTGCTGTTTGTATCACTAGTATGCAGTACAGAAAGCAGCAGATGAGGCTATTTTTACTGGATGCATGCTGAAATAACTAGCATTTCCACATTAGAGTTTCTGCAGTGGATGATCCAAACCTGCTTGCAGCACATAAATATCATAAGTTATGTAGGACTTGGACCCTACAAGACAGCTCTGTGAGCTTATGCAGAAAAATACTTTAAAGTAGATAAATTTTGACTATAATCCATACAGAGATGTGATGGTGAGAGAGATGTATGAAATATTTGCTAGTCATTTACGAACTGTTACTCCACCTGGATTTTAGCTTGGGAAAGAATAATAATTAGGAAATCACCCTAAATTTGCTCATCAATCTGCATAGCTGTTCTCCATCTCAGTAATGTCTAAGTCACGAAAGCACTACATTCCTGTAATATGTGAAGTAACTTGATGCAGTGGGAAGGAACTCTATTAATGGTTCTACTTCAAAAAAAGGCTAATTTACATGTTTCTGTCTTTTTAGACATCTAAAAAGTCAGTACTGGTACCTACTCCTGAGACCCAAAGGCAGACCTTGTTTTATTTTTGGTTGGCACTGAGAGCACTGTGTGGGAAGTGTGTGTGTGCCACAAACAGGAAGCATTGAAACATTCCTGGGGCTTTTGCCTTTCTGAACATTTGAGAAATTCCTCACTCTGATAATCCTGGAAATGCCTTTACAGTAACTGGATGTTGTCCAAGAAACTTTTCAGGCAGCCTTGGAAGAAGTCATCCAGAGTTTCATTTTGCAAGACAGTCTTAGTATGATGCTGAACACATTTCTTGATGCAGTAATTTAGCAATTCCCAATAGCAGAAATTTCAGGACTATATCTGCAGTATTAGAAAAGCTAAGAGATGACACTAACTTCATGTCCAGAATAATAAGATCATTGGACTAGCACTTTGTGAACATCATCACAGATCCCTGGAACACATTTGCACTGTACAGCAATATATACAAATGTTGTGCATGGATTTCAAAGCTGTCTTCATTATAGAATTCTTGTTTGAATACTTGACCACAATTAAAATATTTCTTGCCTTCAGTAGAAAGATGAAGATTCATGATAAGATTTCACTTTTCTCTTTTTAAAGACTTTTAAAAAGGAGTAACATTAGGTTTGGTTACATAAAAAGTAAAACAAAGTCAGTAGAAGCCCATCAGCTTTAATCAAAAACTCAACCATTAAGTGCTACCATAAAGGCAAAGTTCTTACGAATAGTAAATTCTAAGCATAATTATATCAAATTACAGAATTCATTGTGAATCCAATACTTGTATTCCTTTATTTCCTTGCACTACCTGTTCAATGACGAGTTTCTGGGTAATTCAAGAAAGTACTTCTCCATTTTCCACACCATGAAGGGCTTTTGGAACATCATACATCTGTTCATGCAGTAAAGAATAACAGCTAAGAGAAAAATTTGTATTTAAATAGAAATCAGAAGTTGGTGTTGCATCTGTGAGATATTTCTACATCATCAATAAGAAATAGAAAAAGATGAATAGGACATCTGGGAATGCATGAAAATATGTACAGTGTTTGAGACCAGAAACTTCAAGTGTGGGTGGTGTAAGGATGACTTTGAGAGCTGACCTTCCTATTAACTTTTAAAATTAAACCCTGATAAAGTGAATAATGGAAAAGTTTTTAATGACTCAAGTTTAACTGAATTACTTTAAAGTGCTGGAATACCAATTTACTCCTTTGCAATTTATTTCATAGAAGAAGCCTTTATAAAAAAAAAGATGTTAGTGTTTGTTGATTTGTTGATCAATCATTGGAGGAATAACATAATTTAGGGCAATAATCCATTTAGAGGAAATAAACATGTGCCTCAGACTTTTAAGGCTATTTTCAATTTTGAATACAGCTGCAGCTGCAACTGCTTTCCTCTGCAGAGCTGAACCTAAACTTGAATGCTACTAAAATATCAGAGAAAAGAAGGATGAAGATGAAATTTAGGAAAAATAAAACAAGTTTTAAGATGGGCTACAAGATATTATATAAATAAATGGCAACTGAAAAAGATGAATTCCCATGTTAGGGGAAAGAATTTTACTTGCAGAACATGTGTTTGGTTTATGATAATCCAAACTAGAATGTCATTATTTTTTTCACTACCATCAAATTAGAGTGCATTTACTATTATCTACCTGCTTTGTTTAGTTGAGTCTGCCAGCAGAAAAGAACATTTTAAAGTAACTTTTATACAACATACATCCTCAATATTACATGACAAAGGATCTGAGACATAAGTTGATGACCTGATGAAATCTGTTATTAGATATAAATAAAGAAAATTCTATAGGTGTAAATTTATTTTAGAGAGACTCTCTCATAAAAGGGATACCAACGACAGTCCACATCATGTCCTTTCAGGAAAGAGGGAGGATTTTACACATTTGCAGGATTTTCTATCATTAAACATTGAGATCTTTTTCCCTCTGGTAAGATGCAGCTTGGCTTTCCTGGAGAATATTTCCATGTTTAGTTTTTGTCATGACGGTCTAAGCATAGTACAGGTACTCTGGGACAGACACTTGTACAAGAATATGTGACATCTGTGACTTGGGAGGTCATCACACAGACTGACTTTGTGTCTGCAAAAGTGATACTTTTGCTCCAGCCTTTGATTCAAAAATCTTGCTTGACAGCAAGTTATTTTTAACACAAAATGAGGAAAATTGTAAGAAACTATGCATGATGATTGATGGTGCTGAGGAAAAACTGCGTGCAGGGGAAGAAGCAATGCCCTTCTATGGCTGTCTCTTTCTTATAAAAACTTTATTCTTTCTAAAACCAAAATATCAGAGAGAGAAAATATTTTCTTGGTGTCTACCTGCATCTATGCTTTTTCTGTTCATTCTCTTTCTGAACCCTGGCCTGGTCACATATAAAATGCTCCTTTTCTGAAAAGTTGTCTCCTGCTGCTGATTAATCTCTTGCAGGAATCCAGTTTATTCTTCTTTTCTCTAAGAGTTCTCTATATAATAGAGTTCCAAGAGCATCCTCCACAACGAGCAATTCTTGTTGCTGAAATGCAGCCTTACCCTTCCTTCCCTTGGAAGAATTTTGTCTCTCATCTGCCTCTTACTGGGATTTGCTACAACAACTTTGTGAGGGGTAGATGGACAACTTTGTATAAAGTGGGAACAGAATCACATTGCAGCCACGTTAGCAAGCACTGCAGTGCAGCACAGTGGGAGCCAGTGTAGAATAAAACAGTGCTGAGGATTCAGCAGTGATGCTCTCTGTAATTCCTGGGGCTTTCCTTTGGGTTCACTCCAGTCTGGTCAGCTGAACCAATCCCACTGGCAGCTGGAGAGCACCAGGTACATTTCTGGGGATAATGTCTCAGCCTAGCTCCTTCCAGAATCTGGTTTGCACAGTCCAAAACCACTCTGCAATGCAAACAGTCTGCAGAGATATTGGACGAACTGAAATACTGAGTAGTATTAAGTTTTCCTCTTCCCTATGTTTCTTCTTTCATCTGAATTGGATGTGAAGGGAGCTCTCTGAGATAGATAAATAAATAGAATATTTCCACTAGCAGTAGCACCTGTGATGGTGGAAGCTACAGCTAAGGTAATATTTTCAGCGTTACTACACTTTTCTTGATTTTCTGCTTTATATTTGCAGGAGAAGATAGTAAAGTACTGCCTTGAATATTTTTCAAAAAAGTGTCACGCAAAGACACACATCACAAGACTAAAAGAAAACAGCTAAATCATTGTGAAAGAATGTACACAGGAAAGAAAAATATATTTCAAATACAATCTTTAAGTTTGACATTTATTATGCCTAGGTACTATTTTGGATGTTTCTGAGCTATTAGGGGTGGCTTGTTCATTGATATCAGAGAACAAGCTGTTTCTTAAGAAATGTGATCAATAAATTGAACTGGTAAAGCTGCCTAAGTTAAAAAGAAAGAAAACTAGTAAATGCATAACTGTCACCAAAACAAGATGTGAAGGGAAGAAATAGCATCAACTATTAAATGAAGCAAGATTTTTAAAGAAAATAAGCAAGCCAAAGATAGTAAATCTTTATTCACAGCATCCTGAACAAGGTAAATGAATCAAAATTTGCATTTTAGCTGATGCACATGGTATGAAGAAAATAGAAAAGTGGGAGCACAAGTCGAAAATTATCACTTAGAAGTTCCAGAAAATAAGTACGTCAATTAATATATGGACAAAGGTGATTTTTAATGTAACAATATGAAGAAATGTAGGGAAACATATTCCCTTTAAAAAAAAGGACTTATCTGTAGCTTCAGAGAGGGGCCTTGAAGCTGTCTCCTGAATGAGTTTGCTCTTCTCACTGAAACTACTGCTTGTACTTTTCACTTCACCTTCATTCAAACACTGATGAACCCAGAATAACAAAAGAAAACCCCAGAAAATACTAGAAATAAGGCGTCCATTTTCATCTCAAATCACTGCAAGAAATTGTGAACACACCAATCAATTAAAAATGAATGCGATTACTTTATTCCCTCATAAATACCACTGGCTTTATTAAAATGTTACATTTTTTTTACTGGTAATGAAATTTATTTGTAAACAGGTTTGTAGAAAAAAAAATCTGAGTTGAAGCAGTAAGAAAAAATAACACATCATGAGGCTGTACTGCAGTAAACTGCTTTGTTCTGTGTATCAAATTTGCCTCTTACTCCCTCAAAAAAAATGGACATTCAGTGCAAGGCCTCCTTTGGATCATATAGAAGGTTTCAGCAGAGACCCATTATTGAGTGCATGCAGGATAAGCCTGGATGGATAGCAGTTCAGGAGATTTGGTACTTCTCTTATGATTTTTCTGCCCTCCCTTACCTTTCCTATTAAAAATTCGTGGTTTCCAACCAAAAATTTAGAATATAAAAATTATAAAATATCATGGTGTAAACATGTAGAAGAAAATTCATATTTCAAACTTTCAAAAACCTCATCAAAACCTTACACATGTGCTTGCCGCTGCACCTTTCTTGTGTGCATAAACAGGCTGAGGCCAGCACACCCACGACAGGCTGGGCTGAAGAAGGAAAGGGATTCAAAACACAGGCTTTGGAAAAAGACAAAATCAGATTCACAATGCAGCAGTGCACATGCACTTCTCAAATGATAAAAAGTATAAATTGGCAATAAGTTTTCACAGAAGAGATGAGGTCAGCTTGCCCTTGTGTGCTGTTGAAAGCTCTCAGTCATATCAAGCTGAGGACACTCTAATAGGTTGAACTTGTTGGTTGAAAAACTTTCTCCCTCAGTGGATCCAAATTAAGGTTTTCCTGACCTTGACAGAAAGAAGCAATTAACTTGGAGTTTTCACTCATCTGCAGCCAACTTAAGGTTGGTCAGGCATGCTGTTATAGTATCTTTGTGAAGAAAACATAGCAAAAATAGACTAACCCCTGAAGAAAAAAATACTGAATGCTAGGAAATTGCCTGTGTAATTTCAAGACCTATACCTTCCCAGAATTATTTTTTCATCTGCATACAATTTCAGAGTTAGAGCCAAAAGATTCTACAACTCCATTTAGCCCAAATAATACCAAGTTCTTTTTGTGTATAAGAATTTGCACTGTAAAACCCCAAAAGAAATTAAGATTTTTTATTCCTAATTTCTAATCATAATTACTTTGAAATGGAGCAAATTAGACTAGCCACATCCAAGAAAAAATTTAGAGAACATACCTCTAGTCTACAAAAGACAGGATATTTACTAATTTAATCAACCAAAATGTTATAAAATTATAATAAAAAATAATTTCCCTCAGCAGTTTGTACACATTTTCATTAGTGCAGACCTTAAACCATATGTCACTATATGAGGAAAAAAGTGGTTATACTCCTTAGAAATTCTAGAGCACAGGAGAATGAAGAGCTGTGTAAGATATAAAAATCTGAAATTACTATTATGAGCTAAAGGCAGTGTGAGATTAAGTTTAGTGCTCAGGCCAAATGCACACATCACTGAGCTGATGAGAGCATTTATTTTTAATGTAGTCTTTCCTTAGAGCAGACTTGGAATTTGAACAATGCCCCCTCCAGAAACTCTACTGAATAGTGCTTACACTATGGGCACACAGTTTAAGGGGAAAATACCCCTAAGTTCCATCCAGTCATGGTATGCCAATATTAAACAATACAAACTCTTAACATAACCACTTAAAATATTTCAGTCCAACCTCTTCCTCAGTCCCACTGACAGCTCATGGCCAATGCAAACCATGGAAATCACAGTGACCCATGGTATCTTTTGCCTAACTACTGGTGTAAGAAAACTGGCCTACAGATAGGAAGAAAATTTACAATGCTAAAGAATGCAATGAGGAAAGGGGTCTGGTGAGGCTCTCAATTGTCAGCTACCTTTAGGGCTATCTTAAGCATCTGGGCACATTATCTTTTCTGTGTATCTATGTCAAAATATGAAGTCCACCTAGACTTGCTTGTGATGCTTAAAAAGAAAGGTTAATGAAAACCAAAAGTTCGTAAAGATCAGCAACTAAATTTTCCATGATTAATGCATCTTCTTTAGCCATTATTGCATAGTTTGGGATCAGAGCTCCAGTTGGAAACCCACTATGAAGCTCATGAATTTCAGCCTCCAGACAAAGTCCCAGCTGCAAACAAACTATATTGTCTGAAACATTTGACAAAAAAAGACTGTTCATATCTAATGTCAGTGAAGTGGAAACATCTTACAAAAGTTGAATTTTTGTCATTCCCTCCTGCCTTCTTTCTATGGGGGGTAATTTCTGACCCACACTGACAGAGCAGCATGTACTTAGTGTTAGTAGTAAGAGATTATTCTTCAACACTATTTGAGAATTCTTAATCAAGAACAAAGTGTAAACCCTATAGTTCTTGTTTGGAGTGTACTTTACGAAGATACTTCTATATTTTTAAGTCCATACATGACCTGTTATCATAAGAAGCTGTAAATAGTTGCCCTTGTATGCTCTTTTTAAATACAATGCAAATCCTTATCCTATTCGGGATTATTTTGGTGACCAGGAGATGGTAACACAGCCTAAAATAAAATTTGAAATACTATCTATCTCTGCATTGTGGCATTATTTAGATTTAAATGCATTTTTATAATTGGTCTTTACATGGAACACCTGCTAAAGATGGGGTGGTATCAGCAGAGCCCTATATTATTACAACCCTTTACATTTTATACATCATCACAACTTTCTTATTGCCAACAACAGCATCTCTGATCTTCTTGCAGCTGTTTTTTTAAAAGATGTTGTCCTTGCAAAACATGAGGAAAACCAAGCAGACCTCCCAGAAGATGGACTCTGAATAGCAGCTAAAACTTTGGCATGCTTAGGGAACTGCTCTGAAAACAAAAGGGAAAACACATATCTTAAGAAAAGCCATTATTTAGATATCAAAATTCTTGACTAACACCTACTAAAAGGCAGAGGAATTCTTACTTCAAAGATGATTTTTAGACACTTTCATTAGCCACCACTCTCTTTTACATATTTCAGAACCTGGGTGTGAAGTTGCACCAAAGCCCAATATTGTCTGATCAGGTTTTTTTAGATGTTCCATGGGAGGTGTAATGTTTAACATCAAAGGTACTGCTTTAAAAGTTATATTACATGGGATTTCTGATTTGTCAGAGTGATACAAAATATATTTCCCACCACAATACAAATATAAGCTACACTTAGCCAAATCCATGTATAGGGACTGCAATATGGAGTTCAATCACAATATCAAGTTATTCCTGTTACTGGCCTTTAGAAAATGCTCACCATCATGACAATGGGGTCCCCACTCACCAGCAAATTGTAGATGGGTTCAAGCCAACAACATTCAACAAGTCTTTTGTTCTCTTTGAATTTCTGTTATTAGTTTTTCAGTTTTTGTACTCTTTGTTGGGGAAGGTCAGGTATTCCTGGTCTGGCTAACTGAGGGAGACATTCCCACTCTTCTAATGAACTCAGGGACAAACTTTTACAATGCCTGTTGATCCACTCAGCTGTTGATAGCTGTTTACCTAAAACAAAGGTCACCCTCTGGTCCCCTTGGGGCTGAGTTGGCTTCTACATAACAGCTTTGGTCAGTCAAACCCTGCACTATTCCCAAGCTTCATGGAATGCCTCCTTGCCCATCTCCTCTACACCTCCTTCCGTTGTAGGAGTTTATTGGGCAGTCTCATTTAATCATAATTTACAAACTTAGGAAATCATGAGGGAGAGCACATTCAAATACAACTGGAAAATATGAAACAGAAGGGAAAGAAAAGAAAAGAATATTATGAACATAAAGATGATAAAGCTGGATTTCAGCCATGCTCTGAGGTGCTGTACAGGAGCAAGCAGTTCTGGCAGGTAGAACCCCTCCTTCCCAGGCACACTGTTCACAACCTGCACCACCTCCTTGTGTTTCAGCTGCTGGAACTATCAGGTATCTATATAATCCTCCCTGAGTAAATGTTTCTCTATCATGAATAAACACCCCTTTCAAAACAGACCTCTGCAGCAGGAAGATATTTAGTCCCCTTTCACAGGCGGAAAATTGGAGTCTGAGACAGACAGTTTTATCCAAGGTCAGGCTCAGTATCTGCTGTCTGAGCTGGGAAATGAGCAGAGACCTGCACCGCCCTGCACCAGTGCTCTGCCAGCATTCCATCTAATTCTATCATTATGTTTGCATTGAATATGACCTTAATTTAGACTTTGCCATCACCTTAAAATAAGCTGCTGCCTGCAAGCCTCCTGGCAAGCTTGTAAGGAGTTAACACAGCGAGGCTAAAACTTTCAGTAAATACGATTTATTTTAATTACAGCCTACAACAGTATGACATTTTTTTCTCCAAACAACAAGGACATAAGTCTCAATGCAATAACTTTTTCAAATGATTAATGAGAAAAGTGGGTCAATATCAAGGATTAAATGGTACAGCAACACAAAGTTAATCAAAGTTAATATTTGATTCACCGGGAGAATAATCCTATTTTGTTATGTTCCAGATGATATTTTTAAATATAGTGCTAATATGGAAATATAATTTCTTTTCAATTCTTCACAATTCAAACATGAGCTCTGTAAGGCCACACCTTCCATTGCTGTCAAAGCCCATATTATCACAGGGTCCTTTTTTCTTATAGCATGGTAAAATATGTTAGATCTAAAATTTGAAATGAATAGTGCCATGTTTATATTATTAAGCCAACTATGTAGATCTTTAAAATCAAGGTAACAGCTACAATAATTTCAGTTTGCATATCCGTAATTTTCATTTTCTTTGTGTGGAAAAACAATCAGGAACAAAAATAGCCAAAACCTCTTATGCCATGCTTTAGAATAGTGATTAGCTAGAGAACCCTTAACACATGGAAGAAATAATTTAGCGTCTAATGGTAAGCAGAAGGATGAAACAGGTGGTAAACAGAAATACATAAAGGGTTCTGTTAAGGGAGCACAAGAGGCAAATTAAATTAACATATTATTGTGAGTTTCTTGAACTGCTTCATTGCACTGCCAGCATTTTTGTTAAACAATGCCTTTTTTCTTCATCTCTGAGGAACATTATATTTCTATTGTCCTTGGTATCTCATCAAATTTCGTAATTATGAAATAATTTCAGGAGAGTGTTTCAGTAGTGAAAAGAACAGTTGGCTTGTCACTGTTCTTTGCTTTCTGAATAATGTAATCATGTTTTTAAAGGTCATAGATGGAACTTTTAGTAAACAAGCTTTTCTTTTTCCCCTTACTTAGGTGTACCAAGTCATAGATAATTTTGGTTTTCATTCTTGTTTACCTGACAGTCGAAGCACAAACAATGAGATAGAAGCAGGGCTGTTCTGCTTACATTTTTACACTGCCCATAACCCCTTAAAAGCTCAGAACAATCAACTCAAATTTTGATACAATCCCTAAGTCAAGGAAAGCAACAAAATTTAACAATAAATAAGCAAATACAGGATACCTTTTTTCATTGCTGAGTTATGGGGGAAAAGGCAAATCACAATATTACAAATTGAGTTCTAGTCTCTGCTGTCATTACATGTTATGGTGATGTAGCTAAAGACAGTCAGAGGAACTAGGAACTGCTATGCACAATATCCAAGCAAAGCTCCAATCCTGCTAATGGAGCTCAGGGTAACTCAGGACACCTTTAACAGATGCAATAAACTCCCCTGGACTGCAGCCTGCACCTCTACAATTCTGAGAATAACCATGTAAATTCATAACATATTAGAAATTATCAGTGTGTATAGTCAAATACAAAATGCCTCTGCTCTGAATGATTGCTTTTCATTGGAGAAAATGTATCAGGCTATTGTGTACTTTAAATCCCTGGACCTTTGCTCTTTTCTTTTCACAGCATAGCACAGTGCAAGTGCATGTGACAGTGTGTCGGTGTGGTGTGCTTGAAACTATTAGACTGACAGCTAGGTGCCATAAACAGCAGTCTGAAAACAGCATTGATGATGTGCTGAAACATTGTCTTGTTGAGGTAATTTAAATCTATACCGCATTTCCCTTCACCTTACCTGTGTCTGTGCTCTGCGATGCAGTTCTCAAGAACTGCACTTCCATGGCCCAATGACCACCACAAAAGAGGGTATAGAGAAAGGTGAATTTCAAGAAAGCAGAACTGAAAAATTCTCTCAAAGAACTGTTTCATAAAAACAATGAATGTGGTGTAGTGGACATGAGACAACAAGGATGTTGTGCAAGGTAATCAGAAAAAAAATAGTGATTTTATGCACAGTTCATGCAGTATCAATGAACAGAAAAACAGAAGTGACTCCAGTATGTAATAAGAATTTACATGCCGACTCTCACTTAAATTCTGATCCTAATCTGGTGGGTACATTTGGTTTTAATGTCATTATAAAGCAAATACACTTCTAAATATCAGATATTATTTTCCAAAGTCAAAAAGAGGCCATAGACTTAGCAATTCCAGGATTTAGCACTTTTAAGACTTTAATGATCTACTCTGAAATACTAATTGTGAGTTAGTGGAGGGCCATGCTGAATATTTTTTCTAAATAGTGCTAGCCTCATCACTAAGAGCACAGGCTGCTCATTGCATTCTACAAAACGTATCATCCTCCTGTGAATCCACTGCAGCTTTCTTTGGGGCATGGACTAATTCTTTACAAATGGAATTTCAACAGATAACTTGCAGGTATGGAAGTTATGGAATAGGTATGGAAGACTGGGTACTCAGAAATGGTGCAAACTCATCTACAGCTGTCTATATGCTAGCACCATGCATGTTAGTAGTGTTGTTTTTGCACTTACATGCATAGAATTTGCCTTTCTTTTGCTGATGTTTTGAGAAAAGTCTCATAAGCTTGTAGGAAAAGCAAGAGAAAGCCAGCACAGTTTCATCATGTGCTGCTGATAAGAATGTCTGAACTGTTATAGCCTATTTGGGGATGTCCTTGGAGTTTTAACTTAAGCTTCTCTAGGGGAAAGAGAAGTCCTAATAGATCATTCTTCTAATAGCAATGATAACAAATAGAACTGATATCAGACAGCTGTTGTACATCAGGAAAAATTGCCTCTTGTTTATTTTAAAATGACACAGTTGAACCACGTCTGCACTGCCTTATTACACATTTTCTGGACAAAAGGCTTCTCCTGCTTGTTATTTAGTATGAGGATAATAATAAAAATAAAAAAAAAAGTAAAAAATGGGCAGTAGAAGCTTTGCTGAAATAACCTGTGGTTATTCACAGTCTCTCTACCCATGACAACACTTGATGTGTTTGAGACAGTAGGTGAAACAAACACTGTAGTCCTGCTTCACCAGTGATGCATGATACAGTCTGTATTTCTGTTTATCAGTAGTGACAGGAACATATTACTGCCTCCTACCTGAAAAATGGCCCAGATGTTTTTGTTTGCTGATGAAATTTTATTTGAGGAATTAAAAAAAACCCAAAACAATCAAAGAAAACAGCAACAAAAAAAATCCCACCAAACCAAAACAAAAACAAAAACAAACTTCTCCATATTGTGGCAAGACAAATTGCTTTGAGATAGTTTGAGTTAGGCCTGGCTGGACACAGTCTAGCGTCACACAAGTACAGGGAGGCGGAAAGAAACCAAAATTGATTAGGTCTCCAGTTTATCAGTGCACTTGGATTTTTTCATACAGAACATGTTGTAGTGTTTCTATGGTCCAAATTCTAAGTCACAGAGTGGTCCAATATTGTAATGATTATGTAAATTATTGCAGAATGCTTCTTCTGCATTCTTCTGCTTGAGCTCCTTTTGCTCTTAGCCTCTTTATGCCATTCCCATCCATTTCTCACTACATGAAGCTAAGACAGAAAGACACAAACAAGGCAGATTTTCTTTATTTCACTTTATTTCACTGAAAGTTACTGACAGCAGAGGTACAGCCAAGAAGACAGGAATAAACCAAGCCAAGTAACCAAATCTATTTGAGTAATTTTGTTTGAATTTAGGTATTACGGGACTAAATGGTAAGGTTATGATAAAGAGGCGAACTGATAGGGAGAGGTTTAATTTATTTTAATTACGAGTCAAAAAGGCACATTCTCCAAAATTTCAAATTTCAAAAAGATTTCAAATATTAGGCTCAGGGCAGATTTCTTGAATTCATGTAAATAATCGGATTTTTTAAAGTCAAAGCACTGAGTTTAAGCACTGAGAGAACTCTCCATATGTTTAAGTCTTCTTATGAGGCTGTTAACAACCATGGCAAAACACAGGATGTGAAATGGAAAACTAGGGACTGACTCGACCCTGGAAAGGTAGAATGAAATTTAAATGAACACTGGCCAAGCTTCTGCTCCCACTCATTACTGGCTGATCACTACAAAGACTTGGCTCACCTATGACCTCTTCACACTGTACAGAATCTGAATAAGAGAATAAAAAATCACCATAACTAGAAGATTTAGTAGAAACTAGATCCAAAACATAAAATGTATTAGTCATAGAAGAAACTTACAGCTATAGAGGGAAAAGGATGGGTGGATGGATGGATGGATGATGAACGGCTCTCAGAGTCAAAACAAAATGAGCTAGAGGGCAAATCAAGGAGTTCACAACCTCTCAGAAAAACTTTCTGATAAACTATTTGTCTAAATCTCACACTGTGGGTCATAGTTTTTTCAGTCACTCATGGTATCCAGATGCTTTCTCCCATCTCTTAAAAGAACGTATTTTCTCAGGCATTTGCTTTTTTTTTTTTTCTTCCTTATCTAGTTAATTTTCAAAACAGTGAGCTTACTTAAGTGATCTCTCAAATTCTAACCAAAAGATTTAAAGCGTCCTCAGACTGGTAAATTGAACATTGAGCTACAAGGTTCAAGCATTTTACTTGTTCATTTTCAAAAAATACTGGAAAATTGATTTTATTCCTATTATACACTTGTATGATCTAAATGAAAATGAAAACTAAAACTGGCAGAGAAGGCTATGTTAAAATATGTGAATCTGATTGTGAATCAAATGAATCTGTGTTGCTCTGTGATGGTCTCTTTAGTTGATTAGAATGCTTTAAGGAAGCAATCAACTTTTTAGCAGTCATCAAATCTTGAAACTTTCAGTTCATTAATCCAGCCATGGTCCTCTTCAGAAGCAGCTGCATTGTTTCAGAATGAATAAAGTATATCCATATGGTAATATGTATGAATACATATTTCTGAAGCAAATTTAATATCATCCCTGATATAAAAATTGCTATAAATTAATCGATATATAAATTTATGGAAATAGCTTATTTTCTCTTTACACAAGCAAAGAAAAGTAGAAAATCTGGTTTGTTCCTTGAACTGGATTTTCTTCATTGCCCTGAGTTAAAGACAGAATTCTTAGTACCAGAATAAAGGGCTAGGAGTGTAAGATCAGATCACCATAAAACTATTTAAATTAGATCACAACTGAACCATTTGACTTTAAAAAGTCAACAAAAGCATTGAGTACAAGTCACTCATTCAAGGGTGAATTTAACGGAAATTAAAAATCACAGACTTCTTTGTTATTATTTACTTTTTAATTTAAAAAAATCACATTATTCTTGCATACAATTAAGTATCAAATAGAGGTTTTGATATTAGTAAACAGCCTTACATAGTGGGAAACTGCAGACATGTTTTGACTCTACAAATTTTACTCTGCCTGTTTCTACCCATCTTGTTTCCATTCCTTTTTGCATGGTTCTTGGTCTGCAATGAAGCAGCTGGACAACTGTAAAGCTGCTAAAGAAAAGAGAAATGTTTTCTCTATATATAACTCCAAGATCCATACCCTTTTTTCATCAGTTCACCATAAGACTGTTAAGCTGTAATGTTTCACTGACCAAAATCACTGGGCTGAGCAGTTACATGCCCTGATAGTAGATATGGGATGTACAGCAAGGCTTTCATGCAGGTACAATTTTAAATGGAGAAAATAAAGCTTCTTCCTTTTCATTAACTCACTATCCATCACTGGATTAAAACACTGAAGCTTTCACTCCTTTTTAGCAGTCAAATCTAGGATAACAGCATGCAAATTGTGTGTATTAAGTTGGAGTCTCAAAATGTTGCCTTTTTTTTCTCCAGATAGTGTCCTTGAGGATATTAATCATATTCTTAATTTCATCATAATGATAGGTTTCAACATAGGAAAATTATATTCTCTTTCACTTGATCTTCTTCCTGCTTGTTCTCATTTACTACAAAGAACTGAAACACCACTCTGATGGCTTTAGAGGATTATGAAAAAACAGACCCTCCTATCCAGCTTTTCTAATAATTTTTTCTTCTCCCCAGGCCCCATTCCCCAGGAACAGTGAATGCTTTCAAGAAACGTGGCACAGATGTGTATCAGTATTTTCTGTGTTTTGGAGAAAACTACTCCAGATATGACTGGATCCTGAGCTTAGGAGCCCTGTAATGCCTACAAAAACATTTTCAGAGAAAAACTCAAGCTTTAGAGAATGAACAACTGCATAAAAAACCACCACATTAGGAAACAAGATTAATGAAAATGAAATGGGAAATTTTGTAGAATTGATTCTGCCCTGGAGTATTTACCGGGTGGAAAGAGCTCTGGCACATCGCCAGTGATGGATAAAAAGGTAAATGTTCCCAGTGTTGGTACAGTAGCCAGAAATGCTGACTACTCTCTTTTGTGTTAGTTTCCACTGTTTCTCTGAAAGCGGTACTTTGACCCAGAACATTTAATAGCCAGCATGATTCAGACCTTTGTGAATACTGCTCACATTTCTCAGTCCTTCACTGGTGAGGAAATTGGCCAACATCTGTTTCAGCTTATTAGAGAACCAAGTTTCCAGCTTGGTTTTGTATCTTCAGCAAAATGAGCACACTGTATTGAACATGGCCTTCAGTATTTTAAAATTAAGGTGAATGCTAGGCCTGGTGTGGAAGGCAGGATAAATTGGGGAATCCATAATATGTGGGATGAACCTTGGCCTCATCGAACCCAGGGGAAAATTTACTGCTGCCTTAAACAAACTGGCTGATTTTCTTCACAATTCTGTTTTTGATTATAAATAATCTCAAGCAAATAAATTCATATCTTTGTTTCTTGACCTTGAGGTTTCGATCCTCTTCATCCGATTGTGATAATCCCTGTGCCCAGCTGTTGACAGTCTCTTATCACTAGTCAGAGATCCTAGGCGTAATGGCACAATGGCACACATCTCAGTCTTTAGTTATCATCATTCCACATAAATGGCAGTATAAAAGCAGACTGTATAAGGAAATCCATGAGCACTCCTTATTTTCACTGGGTCCAGTTGCACAATTGCTGGGGATAATCATGAGTACTTACACATGAACCCTCACTGAGGAATATTTTGATGGTCACAGACAACAATGAATGCCTAATACAGAAAACTAACGTGCTCAGAGACACAGGGCATTGAAAACAGTATTGATACAAAGTACCTATAAACCAGGCAAGGTGAGAGAATTTAGAATAGGTTCTCTCACTGCATTCCCTTCCTTGCTCTTGTAGTATGGATTATGGATAGGTCTGTTTCTGTGCCACAAAGCCTACTGAATGACAACACTTACCCAGAGCAGGGCAATTTACTATTTGAAATATGTCCTTTAACTTTCCTTAATTGTCAGACTTTAACAGTTACCTTAAATTTAATTCTGTTGCATTTAAGGTCCAGCTTTATGATGATATAATTTATTTTGGACATTACCGGTGACATTGCTCTGCCTGTCAATGGAAACCTGAAAGAATATCATCATAATGAATATCCATGGACTTACATAAATCACTCAAAATACTTCAGATATGTACAGAAATTTTCCATTGACCCTGTAATGACTTTATTAAAACTGTTTCTACACAAGCTGTGTCAGCAACAGAGACATGAAATGATGGTGCTTCAGCAACATCACCTCAGCTTTTAAATGTTTTGGGAAAACCCTGTTAATTTTCTTTTAATAGTGTATCATCCTTCCCAAATTACAATCTCAGAGAACAGCACAGGCTCCATATGCTGGGAACACATGAGATTTCCTTTTTCTCTTACTTCATAACATCAGGAATTGTAGTTATCACTGGCAACAAATCAAAGTTATTAAGAATACTTCTACTCATCAAAATGAAGATGTGAAGCTACTGCAGGTTTAATTTAACCATTAGAATGAAGATGATACAACTGACAGCCTAGAGAACTTGGACGCTGACTGTCATTTCCACCGTGTCATTGCTACTCCTCCTAGACTTAATAAAACGACTCTTGTTTAATTTTGTGGGATGGAAAAAAGCTTAGAGGACTTTTTTGAACAGTCCAAGGCATCACAATTTTACACAGGCCCTAACACTGGTTTAATTCTGGTGATCAGAGAAGAATGCCAGGAGTCAGGGTGGAGTTCAATATCTACTGTGGCAGTGGCTCAGACTCTTTATATCCTCTGGTAAGCAAGACCTTGGAAAAAAACTCACTCAGCCAGTTTCTGTTACAGTAAGGTATTTTTTCTCTCTCTCCTTTACACACTTTTAATTGTAGACTGAACTGCTTCCAAGTTAAGCCCTCTTTCCTTACCAGGAAAGAATGTCAAAGATTCAGGCTGGTCATGACTGAAACTTTTAAAAGACCTGAACTGACAAAGCTTTTAGAGGTGGAGGGGGAGGAGACGATGGGAGAAAAAGATCTCCAGGGAACTTCTGGGATTTATGCTTGTAAAGCACTAACCCTTTCCAAGTTTGGTAAAGGAGAACATGCAATTTTTCTTCAGGAAGAGTAAAAATAAGCTACAAAATATCAGATTAATTTTTCTGTGCTTTATGTAGAATATCAGATTAAATTTTCTATGCTTTATGTAGAAACTTTTATTGTAAGGATGCAACATAGTTAATAAAAAGTAAAAAGTCATATTTCAAATCAAAACCAAACATGACAGTTTTACTGAAATTAACCCTCATGTAATTGGTGAATGTTTTAAATATTCATGTCTACAATCAGCAACAGCTTAAATTCTCAGAGCTACTGCAGTTCTGATATTAAAAGGACAAGGTAATGGTGTGATTTACTGTGCTACAGGTGTACAGAGAAAACTTGACTGTGAAAAAAGTGGAAGATTTAAACCAAGTATGTTCTCAGATTTAAGAAAGAGATAAAGAAGTGTCAATGATGACATTGTGGGTTTTTTCTGAGGTGGACCCTCTACATGATGCATACAAGTAAGCAAGATAAACAACAAAACGTGAAAGAAGGAATTGCAATCTACGTCTTCTAATGAACCCAAATTTTCAGAGACAAAACCTAGAAAGATATGCTTTAATATGATAGAGGAAGTAAACAAATAGCCAAATAATCACATTATGAGGAGCCTACATAAATTTTTGTAATAGTGTGCTATAATATTTAACTCTGTCTAGGTCAAGCCAAAAGTAACAACTCAGATACAACATTCTTTAGAATTCTGGTAAGGCATTTTTCTGAATGACATGATGTACCATGTGAAACATCAGCACCATACAATAGCAAAAAGTGACTTAAAAATATACAAAATTTCAATGAACAAACCACACTTACTGAAGAAAATATTTCCATCTCCAACTCAAGAGATACGTAGGGATTCATGGATGAAAATGAGGATCAATGGTGATGAGGAGAATTGAAGACCAGAAAAGCTCTCCCTTTGGATTTCTGGATGTGTTCTCATGGAACGCATTATAATGCAGCCAAGCACGGAATTGAAACAAGACATCCTATCTCTGCTAATTTGCATCTCTGTTGCTGAAAGAAGATCAGAAAACTATGTAGGATATCACAGAAGAGGAGCAGTCTGACATGAGTTCCCAGTGCAAATAGGCAACAATGATCCCAAAAGACTAATGATTCTTTAATGTAGGAGCATAGAGTAATGAGTGAAAGTTGAGGAGTTACTATGTCTCTCTCCCCGGCACTGGTAAGAACAGCACAAGTAGAACCCTCTGTAAAGTTCTGATATCCACACTTCAAAGAATTTTAGAAACTGGCAAAAGTGTTGCAATGGGCACAAAGGATATCTAAGAAACAGGTCTAAAGAGAAAAAAGACATTCAAAGTTTTAGCTTGAAAGCTGTTTATAAGATAATATATGTTTCACTGATTAAAAAAGGGGTGCGTATTGACAGGGATTATTCCTGTGATTTTAAATAGGGAAATGTGTATCAGGAGCCTAAAAGTTATAAGCTGAATCTGGAAAATAGTAGCACAGTGCTATTTTTATACAGTAAGAGTGGCAAAAACCTGGATAAACAGCCAGTGGACTGGTGGGCTTTAGTGCCTTGGACTGAGTTTGCAGAATTAGATGAATGGTGTCCTGTCAAGGCAGAGAGCTAAGCAGAAGCTGCACTTCAGACAGCAAAAGCTCCATGTTTAACAGTGCCCTCAGGAAGCCAGAAAAGGGAGCTGATGGTCCCCCTCAGCCTCAAAGTCTGATTGCAGCCCAGCCAAGGATGCAGTCTGGCTGCAGCCTGGATAGATCAAGATGTTAGCACTTCCCACTGTACTTTGGGCTATCACTGACTGCAAGTACACTGAATGTACCAGCAGAACTGCTGGGTCACTCCCTAATCTGCTTGTGTCGAAAAGATCTAGGTTAGAAAACTCCTTTCTTTAAAGAGGGTAAGCTAACGTGATTATTTTGACAAAACTGAAGATGCAGTCTGTCTGTCTGCCAGCAGAATAGAATACCAAATGATTTCCCTGTTAGCCACAGAATGGGTAGAAAATTTAGAAACCTGGTGAATGGCGATTGAGGGAAAGAATGCAAGGAATTGCTGAAGTTATTTGAAGATCATAAGTATTTGCGATAGAGATTACAGGTGAAGCTTTAAATTAAATATGTACCTTTCAAACTCACGTTTGAAGAATAGTAAAAAAGAAAAAATACAGTTTTAATACCATTACACAAACTATATCTAGTGAGAAATTATATCACTGATTCACTAGAGCACAGTATTTTTAAATACCCAGCTTGGATGAAATATGTCTGAATTAAAACCTATAGAAAGATGTATGGATTTTAAAAACCTGCCCATTGATATTCAGATAAAATACATGCCAAATTATAGGCCTATTTGAATGTAATTTTTTATTAGCAGAATATCCTATTATATTAGTCACAAATGAAAGTGTATCTGTGAACTCACGAGGCTCAATTAGCTGTAGTAACATACAGAACTTTAAACTCAAAAATTGGTGCAGTGGATACATAGTATCCTCCTGCCACTGCAGAGCTAGAATGTGTTTTATTCTTTAAGCCACAACCTTGAACAGTATCTAACTTAATTGAGCTTTTTGCCTGTTACCCATCTGTTATTCTGTATCAGCAGTGTGTTCTTCAAGGTAAGTAACTGAAAGCTATTTCTACACTAATATTTTATAACACAATTCCCTTATTCAAGTGCCATTAGCAAGGGTACAGATCAATTTTGCATGATATTTAAAATAATAATTTAAAACCAAAGCTGGCTACAAGCCTTCTGCTCTCAAGATTTATGGCTTTACCTTCCTGAGGGAGCAGTTCCACTTGGTGGCTGAATGGAATACTGGTTTGCAGCAGTATTTCCTGCTCTTTCCCCATTCTCCTGGAAGGGTGGTAAAAACAAACCTTTCCACCTGCTCTGGCACCCATTTTAGCCTTATCTGAATTCAGTTCAGTTCAATTATCAGAAAACTACATGTTCTTTTTCCTTGATGTGTTAGTTTTCCATTGACTCACCAGGCACAATTCTGCTTTGTCATGAGTGTTCCAACTTCTCAGGTGGGGCAGAAACTTCAAAAGTATCACTGGGTAAAATAAAGCATGGAAAGCACATTTTGAGGTATCTAATTTCTCTGCTACTTTTCTTGCAATGGCTGTCACAAATGCTACCAGGTTAGAAGGAAGATTTGGTTCACCAAAGAATTGGGTGTGTGCTAGAGCTGGGGCAAGGAAAGCAGTGGCACTTCTGTGGGAGCCACCTCTCAGCTCCAGAGAGCTGCTAGATTGGCTCAGGATGGATTATGGGACTGCACCCTGAAGATTCCAGATGGCAGATGTTTGGGAGCCCCATGAACCCACTTTGCACCAAAATATAAGTTATTACTTATATCTAAACACCGAAACACCAATAGTGTATCTCAATGTACAGTTTTGAATTGCTGGGGCTCACAGCTGTTTACAGACCCCAAAGATCAATTAATCTTTTTTTAATGGGAAACAACTAAGTGCCTTTCACTGTAAAAAGTTTACAAGTTTGCTTTCTTCCCTAACTTTGCTTACCCCAAAAACTAGTTAACTCTAACAGATTAACCTAGCATTAGCTAAGGTAAATTAGCATATAGGTACAAGAAAAAAAGGCCAGGCCTGGGGTATGTGAGGCCTCCTTAAATTTGCTATCTGCCAATGGAAATATGACAGTGAACTGCGTAGCCCAACAAGAGTAAATTGAAATTCAGAATTTCTATTTCTGTATCCAAATTGCCATGGCCACATTTTATAAAGACCTGATCTGACAATAACAATGACATATTCCCTTTTATGTGTTCTAGTTTCTTTAGATATGTTAAAAGGCTGATTTTGCACCATTACGGTTTATACTATGTTAGACATCATCTGCTTTCAAGCAGCTGGCAGGAAGGTCTGAACCTGGGATAAACTCCTTTTTATACACTCTGGCTAATTCCATAAAAATGGCACAGTATGCTCATCCTGCTCCAGAACAAGCACATACTGTTAGCTGAGCAGGTGATGGGATACAGAAACACTGTAAAGTCCCAGCCTCAGGGAAGCTGGAAAAGCTCTGGAAACGTCTCTCATTTGGATCCACCTCAACTATCTTTGGCTCAGGCTCATGGTGTGCTCGTCCTAAGGAATCCATTGCCCGTCCAGGAAGGGGACAGCAGTGCCATCAGGAGTATGTGGTGCAGCACATAGGTAGAACTACTTTTTCCTTAATCCCCACTTATTTCAAAAAAACACCCCAGAAAAAATAGGGGAAACGTGAATGGTGGTCAGTCTAACAAATGGATAGTCACAATGAAAAAAGAATAAAAAGCAGCAATGTACTTGAATTCCAAAACCTTGTTTTAATAAAACATTTATTTTTACAAAAGTCATATTTCTTATCATATCCTTATAACAATATTCCACATTAAACTTTGTTTTTCTGTGCAAAAAAGTTAACTTCTCTTGTGCTAATCACCAAGCTGAGTTTGCTTTACATCTGATCTTAAAATCAAATTTTATTTTTCAGCATTTATACTAAAAGGAGTAGTGTGTATTTATAGGACATTGGGATCAAATTCTACACTGGAAAAAAGGCTTTTCTCAAGCTAATGATGCACTGAAGCACTGATGGCATAAAAACAAATGCTTGTTTGGTCTTGTTCTGAAACTGAAGTCTTGCCCTCTGGCCAAGAACCAGATGTGCTACCAGATGAATGATACAGAGACACTGAGCAGCAACATGAGAGAGTGAGGCTGCCAAGACTGCACTGTATCACCTCCATATCCAAGGCTTTGTCTGAGCTAAAAAAACCCTATAACCACACACAAAACCAAACCAAAACAAAAACAATCCAAAAAAGCCCCAAACAATACAAACAAGTAATCCTTTGTCTGGAAGCTTGTAAACCTATTCATGACTGTACCACAGGGAGCTTGGTAGTACCCATGTAACATCAGATCTTCCAGCAGAAGCCAGGCACTTCCACTTTATTCTAAAAGGATTTTCATGCATTTTCCATCAAACAGTTAGGTTTCTGTGAGGGATTTTGGTTTTGGTTGTGAATAGAATGCTTTGTTGTTAATTTAGCTTGAATGTTATGGACAGGCAGAACCAAGATTTTTAAATAAAGACTGTACAAATTGCTAAATACCAACACAAAAAATACAAATAAATATTCATAGGATATTCTCAATCTTTTAGCTGGGAAAGAGATTATCTGCCCTGAATAAAATAAACTTCCAGGTATATCAGAATACATCAAGAATTAGAATGAGAAAAATGAGTGTTTACATGCACTTCTCAGAGAAGGAAGTATATTTTATAGCTACAGCAATGTGATTTCTGGCACTGAATAGTAAACCAAGTTTCGGTTCCAGAGTGGGGTACACATTTTGTTATAATTATCAAAGAAATAGACTTTTTGTATAAGTTTGTTTGGAAAATGAAGATTCAGCAAAACCGTTATATAACAGAAGAATTGCATCTACATTTGAGACTTGTTTGGAAGAGAAATACCTTGAAAAATTAAGCACCTCTAACCAATATTTCTACATCAGGGAAAAAAGATCTATTGTAGACTTGGTATAAAAGTTATATTTACAAATATTTCTTTTGTCTATAGCCCTGTGCAAGCAGCATCCTCCCATAATAAGCAGAACATTCCCACAGTTGTAGTCCAAGGTCAAAGCTGCAAAGGCAATGATTCCAGTCTCAGCTGTACTGTGCATTCCCATAGATACTTTTCAGGTTGCAAACTCACAAAAAACACATCTAGATTCCACAGCCAGACTACTAATCTTTACTTCATAGGAGAAATGCTACTGAAGACAACTAAAAGTGCAGAGATGCTCTTTTTCTAAAAATTGGAAAGACTTGCCTCTGAAGTTAGTGAACAACGCCCCCCCCCCCAAAAAAAAAAAGCTAAGAAAGTAAAAGACAGAAAAAAAGCCTTAAAAGAAAGCATCTAAAATACTAATGCTGAGGAAACACTGATGACTATAACAGGAAAAAAACTAGAATGGCAAAGAAATATTCTAGACAAATAAATGACTGTTTTCCCATTACCAGTGATACCATACACTGGTATAAAAAATTGGTAATATTTAGTACTAATGTACATTTGGTCTGTAAATCTAGCATCTTTTATTTTTTCAAGGATGTTTGGTGAAACTTCTGACCTTTCAGCAAAATTTAGACATCACTTTAATTGGTGCACTGTAGCATGTTTTTTCTACTGCAAAGCAAATAAAGGGCTTTATTATGCTTGGGTCTGTGGAAAAGAAAACGCACTTCATTGGGAAAACAAAAGTATCATAATCTAGATTTTGAATAGCTTGCATTTGGAAAACAAGATTTGCTTGGGGCAGGTAGCCCATCAGTCATCAGTGTTTTACATAACTTCATAGAAACTTTTTTCTATGAAAAAGCACAAGCCATTTGTAAAAGCCATTTGTAAAGAATATCCCCTCTGAGTCCAATTGTGAAGAAACACTTAGTGGGAAAAGACTATACGACTCTATACCTGTCTAAACTGATAGGGTAGAACTTCATTGGGAAAAGAGATTGGCAAGATCCACTCCAAAACTATTTTCTTTCTACAAGATCCAAAGCACTCACTGGTATTTGCTTTAAAAAAAACAAAACAAAAACAAAAAAGAAACAAACAAAAAATATTTAGAAACGACAACTATATGGAAAGAAAATGCAGCTTTTAGAGGGTGATTTAGTCTTCTCTTGGTAGCAGATACTGGTGGAGAAGGTACAGAATTTTTCTTAAAACTGGCTACTTTCTCTGACTCTCTGTCAAGGTTCTTCCAGATCACATGAACCAGAAAATGCTTCAGTTTTAGCCCATATTGAGCAGACAGAAGTAACTTTATTTTCTGTGGTGTTTATTTACTCTGCTCTGCTACTGCCACTTTTATTTAGCCCAGCTGAGAAGGTGCTTATTTTTCATTCAAGTGTCCACATTTGGACAATCACTATTCCCCTGTCCCTCCTGTGTAAACATCGAGGCCTGGAGGGATGGAAGGCTTCCTTGCTTTGGAGTCCGTATGCCACTGTGAGGACACGGGTCACAGAAAAGTATCTAAGAGGAAAGATCCTTGGAGAAGCAGACCCTGAAGCGATAATGAAAATGAGTGGAACAACCTGACATCAGAAGGATGGGCTACATATTGAAAGGCAGAGCAACGGAATTATAAATGGGAATGGTTCCACAAGGGATCCCAGTGGGTGCAGCAGAGGCACCGGCCTCAGGGCACCCTGACAGAGCCCTGTTCGCAACCCTCGCGGAGCGCCCATTTAGGCAAGGACATGCCCGATTCTCCCTGCCCGCATGGCAGCACTGAGGAGCTCATTTGGCACACAAGGCATCGCTCCTCAGAGCACGCATACGCAAAAGCCCTCGGTGTCGTTAGTGGTGTCACCTTTTCCCCGTCCGGCAGCAATTTAATTATTTGGACCAATTCAGCGCTCCTTTCTTCACCAATACACCCTCCTCTTTCCTCCCCCAGACTTCTCGGGTGCTTGTGAAGGCAGCGGGGCGGGTTGTCATTTCTCGGTGGGGTCCCGCGGGGTCGGGAGCTGCTCCCTACTGTGGGAAAACGAGAAAGCGGCAGAAGCTGCCCTGCCCTGCCCTGTTCGAAGCACCCCGGCTTAACATCAGCCGGCCTGGGGCTCGGAAAGAGGAGCTGGGAAGGGGCATCCCGCAGCCAGGAGGGCGCAATTTGCGCTCATCACGCCGCAGCCTGCGGGCAGAGGCGGCCGGCTCTCCGGCTCCCCCCCGGGCATCGCTGTCTCAGGGAAAGAGGAGGAGGGTTTGGGGTTCTTTTTCATCTCCCCTCCTCCCCTCCGCCTCTTTTCCAGCCAGTAAAGTGTCTGCCCCTTTGAACCGCCGGTACAGCGCCTGCGGCTGCACACACACACGCACACACCCCCGCTGGCTATAAATAAGTTAAGGAGCCGGGCAGAGGGCGAGCGCTGCGCGTCTGCCGGCAGGACCAGGAGGCAGGGACCGCCCCGCCGAGCCTCCCAGGCGGCTCATCCCGGCCCCGGCCCCGCGGATGCCATGGCGTGCGCGGAGCGCGGCTGCCGCTGCTGCGCGGAGGGCCGGCGGCACAGCAGCATCCTCTACAGCATCCTCCGCAGCGAGCAGCGAGCGCTGCCGCCGCCTGGGCCGGCGCCCCGGGGCTGCCCGTGCGGGTCGCGGCGGCGGGTGGCCCTGCGGAGCCCGCAGGTGGCTTGCAAGGCGGCCTCGGCCGTGCTGGTGAAGACGCTGCGCTTCGTCCAGAACGTGCCCTGCTTCCAGGAGCTGCCGCTGGAGGAGCAGCTGCTGCTGGTCCGCAGCTGCTGGGCACCGCTGCTGCTGCTGGGGCTGGCGCAGGACCGGGTGCACCTGGAGACGGTGGAGAGCGCGGAGCCCAGCATGCTGCAGCGCATCCTCACCGCCCGGCAGCAGGGCGAGCAGCCCCCGCCGCGGGCACCGGCACCGGCACCGGGCCGGCCGCACCACGGCCCGCACCTGCCCTCGGCCGGCGAGATCCAGGCTATCAAGGGCTTCCTGGCCAAGTGCTGGAGCCTGGACATCAGCACCAAAGAGTACGCTTACCTCAAGGGGACGGTGCTCTTCAACCCGGGTGAGTGGCCGGGCGGGCAGCGGGGTCCCTCTGCCGCAGGGCAGCGAGCAGAGCGGGGAGAGAACCCTGTATCCCCAGGGGTATATCTATGGGCTGACCCGGGGCTTCCCTCAGGGTGAAAAAGGTGCTGGAGGAGAGGGACACGGAGCAAGGCTCCACCTTCTGCCCCTTCCTCAAGAGCCCGGCCGCAGGCAGGGAGCGGGTCCGGCTGCGGCTCGGTCTGGGGTCATGAGGGCAGGCGCTTTCGGCAGACGCTTTCCACGAATAAAGCGAATTCCAGGCGCCGGTAGTCGGTTCGGGAAAGCTGGGAGTCAGCAGTGGCTCCTTGCTCGTTTCCCGTGCCGTTCCCGGGGGTCTGTGCGCCCCGGAGAGCAAGGGAAGGCTCGGGCTTCCGTCTACAAAGGCTGGTGTGGCTTTTGGTATCGCAGGTATGATCGGGGGTTTTTTTGCCGTCTCTCTTTGTGGAGACTCCCATAGGTGCAGCTCCACCAAGGGACTCCTTATCATGTCGGTGACTCACTTGAAAGGCATCTGGCAGGCTGGATATGGCAATTCCCAAGAATGGCAGTACCACGTGAAAGTGGGACAGGGCTCAGCTGGCGCTCCCAATGCCAAACTGATAGTTATCGATGGTTAGGTTCCTATAGTGTGGTACTTTGCATGTATCATCCTGCTTGTGTAGCTTTGCTTTCTACACAGATAAGAGAGAAAATGTTACTATAGTTAAGATGAAGCTTATGTTGCACAAGTCAAATTTGGAAGCTGGTCTAATGCAAAAAGATAGAGGCGTTGTTCTGGTAAGGAAAAAATCTTCTCTGAAAGGGTGGTCAAGCATTGGAACAGGCTTCCCGGAGAAGTGATTGAATCACCACCCCTGGAAGTGTTCAAAAATGTGTAGATATGTTGCTCAGGAATGTGGTTTAGTGGTGGACCTGGCAGTGTTAGGTTAATGGTTGGACTCGCTGATCTTGGAGGTCTTTTCCACACAGAAAGATTCTGTGGTCATATACAGCCTTAATTCTGCACCTTCTATCTTTCAGTATCCTTACTGTGGTTCATTGGGAAACTTCCTGTTCCATGTTGGAGTCAGTACTTCTTGCCATTTATAAACCGGAGTAGAGACAGTTGTCAAAAGAATGTAAACAATGCTTTTTTGTAGAAATGGAAAACTGAAAAAGTTGTTTTTGTTGTCTTCCTCACTGTAATGGTGTTTTGGAGAGCATTCTTCAATCAAAGTTTTTATCAACCAATTTGTTTAACACTTAAGTGAATGTTGACAAACATCATGTTTCAGGTTTGTGGAGAAGAGTATTAAATATCCAGAATACCAATATGATAAGAATTTGACCTGCCCAATAAAATTTGGCATGCTGACTTTGCATACAAGAAATCATCTAGCAATTTAATTTCCTTCTTTCCTTGAGTGATAATTACAGTCTGTGAGCTGTTAGGAGTTGTTCTGTAAGAATAATGTTGTTTCATAAACAAAAAATATGTAAACAAAATTATTTATTTTTCCTTTCAGATCTGCCTGGACTGCAGTGTACACAGTACATTGAAGGACTGCAGAGGGAAGCACAACAAGCTCTAAATGAACATGTCAGACTCATTCACAGAGGTGATGAAGCCAGATTTGCCAAGCTGAATGTTGTTCTCTCCTTGTTAAGATCTATTAATGCTAATGTGGTTGCTGAATTATTCTTCAGGCCCATCATTGGAGCAGTGAACATGGATGACATGCTTTTGGAAATGCTTTGTGCAAAACTATAAGTAAAATTATGAAGGTGTGTAAAATCATGAAAAGTCCAGTGCAAAGGAAGTCCCAGAGCAGGATAGTGTAAAGTATTGTAAATAAACTAACTTATTGTTTTTACATACATAGTATTTTTGTATTCCATAATAAAATATTCTTCAAGTTCTGAAAGTAATTTTTATTAAACTCGGTGGTTTTGGAATAAGGTTATGGTCATCAAAACAAGCTTTAGGGTTGTAGAGAATGTTCATATCCAAAGTCGACTGGCTATTCTTTTACTATGCCTCTGAATAAAGAATGTATTTACTATATTGTACTTTCAAGGTGAGTAATCCCTGCTTTTTCAAAATAAGCACAGTGTCACTGCTATTCTTAATACTTCTATTGACTTTAACAGAGTCAAATCTATGAAGGTTATTAAATATTTGCCCAAGGTTTTCTTCCATATGGGGAAGATGTGTTAGGAGTATTTTGAGGCTTAATGAACCTTAAAGTAGCTTCATCAAGTCTAATATTTGCAGTAAAACATTAAATTCAACACATTTTGGGTTCCTGGAAAATGAAATAAATCTGTTCCCCAAAACAACAAGCAAATGGAAACCGCCTCAAAAATATGCAAACAGCAAATGCTGATTATGGTCAGGAGAACAAGCAGGGTGGACTCCACACTTTTATTTCATCTAGATAACTGCTAACTGTGACTCAATAGTCAGATTCTCCAGACTACTTATTCCTATTGAAAAAAAAAATTATTATGCTGAAACATGGTGTACCACTGGTACATCCATCACTATTTGTCCAGTTCATGTGATGATGTCTTAATTAAGCATTGAGCTTAACATTTTGCTTTATTATTTTGCTTTATTATTTTGCTTTATTATTTTGCTTTATTATTTTGCTTTATTATTTTGCTTTATTATTTTGCTTTATTATTTTGCTTTATTATTTTGCTTTATTATTTTGCTTTATTTTTTCTTGGACTTGATCTTTTCTCCCAAAGTCATTGTGTTTTCATTGGAAAAATACTCTGTTGTAAAAATAAAATCAGAAAGGGAAAATCAGTGATTTAAGGGGGATTTGTCTCATGGTTTTCCTTTCTTTGCATTCAATTTTCTAGCTTTTCCCCAGGGGAATAGTGGTAAAGAAATGGAAAGTGAAGTGTGCCAGTGTTCCCGAAGTAAAAGGTATCAGTAACCCCATGTATTGTTCAGACATATGTTAACCTACCAACAGGTGGTTTTTAAAACACAATTAATAAATTTGAAGGAGTTACTCTCCTTAGTAGGAGGTGTGCAGGAGAGAGAGCAAGGAGTTTGAAGAGCTCTCTTCTGCTGCCACCTTGCGCAAAGGATAATCACAGCTCCTACACTAAGGTAGGGAGCAGGGGCACTTTTGTTAGCTTGTACCTACCCAGATAAAACTTATGGGAAGCAGAAATTGTTTGAGAAGTAGCCAGACATTCCTAAGTGTACAAGTTCATTTATAAATATCACTGAGATTTGTACTGCCATGGCACTAAGGGCCTCCCCATGGACCTTGACACTGTCACCAAGGGAAAAATAACCGAGCAAGAAACACAACCCCCATCCCAAAGAACAATGATGGTCCATAAATGAACAGTGTTCTGTTGCTCACATAACTCTGTGTAGGCTTGTGTACCATGAGGAAATTCCCAAAAATTCAAAAGAAAAAATATGTAAGTAAAGTGATCTTTTCAGACTTCAGATTGGTTCATACCATAATAGAACAGGCTTAGTTTTTATATTAGGTTGATCCTTTTATATGTGCACACACTTGTATGCACACCTACAAAAAAATCTATGTGTGAAGAATATTTATCGTGCATGTGTAAATGTTCTGTGAGTTTACAAAAGCTTTTGAACTTACCTGATATACCTGCAACATAAATATATACATGTTTCCCTCTTTGTAGGCAACATATGAGCTCACAATAGTTAGCTTTCAAGGATGCCTGACAAAGAAATTTCTTTCCACAAAAGCACAAAGCATGATGCTAAAATATTTAAGTAGTGGTTAGTGGCAGACAATGAATCTTGTGTAAGGACTGAAAAGAACTCCAACAGCCTCAGATTGAAACAACTTCATTGCCACACAGAATTCATTAATACTCACATTAGTGTTCAGACTTCTCTGCTAAGTGGCAGAATAAACTTGTTGGCAGTACTCCTAACAATTAATTGTAATAGCTGAACCTTGGTCACAGGCCAGTATTTTCAGAATCACCTTGAGACATGTTGGGTCTATTTTGCCACCAAATACTGTAGTTTTCATGACTCAGAGGTACCTGCTTACATCCCCAGTTTTGATGTCTCAACAAATTCTCTATTCTGCTCAATTTTCTGAAGTTGTCATGAAAAATGTGCACTGAAAAAACACCTTGAACTGTACTCTGTCATATTTCTCTTGCACCAGCAGTACTGCTAGTCATTCAGTTGATGTCTATTCTAATGGAAGCACCTGGGAATGGTAAGTAGGAAATCTGAATGGGAAAACAAATTTATCAAGGTTTTTGCAGAGAACTGGCAAAAAAAAAAAAAGTGTCTCTTCACGGGTCAGAGGAAGAGGAATGACAAAGCAAGATATTAAAAAGAGATTTGTAGCAGGAACCAAGTTGAAGACATGGGTAAACTATGCAAGAATGGGAGAGAAGAGTTGGATGTGGCTCTGGAATGCAGTGAGGAAGGGTCTGATTTTAGTGTGGGGACAATGTGACAGGAGCTGAGTAGAAGGAGAGAGATTGTAACTCACAAAGCAAGCCAGAGACTGAGCAAAAAGCTCACTGTGGGAGGATTCATCTGTTGAATCCAGAAAAGTGGCAAAGCAGGGAAGAACAAACCCAGAAGCTGAGACTGAAGAGGACACAGGTATCCTCACTGGCCTGCTGGGACAGGTAGCCTCTTGTCCCAGGTGCTGCTGCTGCAGAAGGGGCCACGTGGCAGCTGTGCAGGTGAAGAGTGAGCTCCTCAGTCTTCAACAGTGCATGGTGCTGCAGAATTCATCAAAACTACTCAGATCTTTGGCCCTGGGTGCTCCACAGCACGTTGTTCTGCTGGGTAGAAATACTGAGATGGATCCTTTTCTGTCCTGTGCTGGGTGAGTGAACTTTGGCTCAGGTAGCCTCAGATGGCCATGGCCACTGCTGTGACACACGGGGTGATCTTTCTGGATATCCTGGGCAGCAGGGACAGCACAAAGCACTGGACACCTGAGGGAGGCAGGGTGGAAAGGAAAGTGGCCATTAAAGGATGCTTCTTGATACTGTAGCCTTTACTAGCAGAAGGGGGGCAGGTCAAGACTCTCCCACAGCCTCTGGCAGTGTGTGAGAGCTCTTTTTTTCCAGCTGCCTGGGACTCCTGCAGAGATAAAAGCTTCCAGCCCTGCCTGCTGCTGAGCAGTGCTGTGTTGGGAGCTCTGTCCTGTGCTGGGGGCTCTGTCCTGTGCTGGGAGCTCTGCCCTGTCATGTGCAACACAGAATTTCTCCTCATGTTCCTAAATGTACCCGTAAAGACTACTTTTCAGATCAGATGTTGGCATGGCTTCTGAGGATATTTTAGCATTTTCTCTGTTTCCTCTCTATCCCTGTCATTCCAGGCATGAGTCTCCTAAGCAGCACCAGTTTTTTTCATCCCTCCAGGGTGTTAGAGACATTTTAACTGAGAGCAGCCCTCCCTAGCAATTTAATCCTGCAATCCCCACAGTGAGTGTCTCAGGCAGAAGCAGTGCTGTACAGAGAGCCATTCCCACCCACCTCAGCAGATTCCCACTGCTCCTGCTCAGGACTGCCACTCCAGCAGTCCAGACACCGGCTCCTAATCACAAAGCACCAGAGCAGCCTTGCCATGTCCTTTTTTCTGAAGAGATCTGAGAGAGGATAATTTAAAAACCAACTTGCGTTTTCAGTTGTATGAGTGCTTGTTTTAGATAAGGAAAAGCATTTATTTATAATCTTACTTTTCCAAGTTTTATATATAACCTTTGTTTTGGCAACCTTTCTAATAGTTTGCTTTAAACTTTGCAGCATTTTGCTGTTGTGGGTAGACTGTGAATGTTGTTAATGCCTAATGAGTAGTAACTTTCCTACCAAAGGTGGGATTCTGCAGCTTAAATTTTCTTGTTTTGAATTGGCCTCATATACTGGCTTGAAATTATGGTAGTCAGTCACTTTCATCTCTTTTCAGACAGAACTTATTCCTCTAGTGGACCTTCTGGGCATTGCAATTTAGCAGTTTTTAATTCACTGAAAAAAAGTCCCGAATAGTGTAAGCAAATATATAAAAAATTTTGGAATTTTGAGATGCAGCTTAAGATTTGAATACACATATTTTCTTAGGACTGCTAATATTTATTTTAAATTATGGAAGTGTAGTATTTTAAAGCAAAAATGTACATGAGTAAAATTCAATAGCTGAGATAAACAGAGATGGTCAGAAGAACTTTGACAAAAATATTCCTAAATCTACAAGCTCTATGAGGTCACAGAGCTATAACTTACTAGCTCTATGCAAGGCCACAAATCATTCATGTTGTTGATATAAATCACATTGTTGATAGGAATGGGTAGTGATTTCACTTCTTGAGTCAATAATGAAATTGGCCCAGCTTCATTTATATATTCACAACATGCCTAGATGTAGGTAAATAACCACACAAGTGTTATGCAAGCATATGGGATACACAGACCCTTTTTCTTCTGTGTGCAGTTATGTTATTTACTTATTTTGTATAAGGGAAATCACACTCATTTCAGGTTCAGAAAAAAAGAACCTGTTCTTTAATCATATAGAAGCACTCACTGTTTTGCCACATGGGATGAATTTCACCTTGCTGAAACTGAGCTGTCTGAAAATTTAACATCCAGTCTAGGGGCATCTGGGCTGTGTCTGGAGAGGATGGAGAGACAAAAAAACATCCAGGTTCCTTTTGATCCCAGCATCTCTACTGTAGGGTGGCATCATGAATTTGTGCTTTGCAGAATAAGCCTTGATTCAAGTTATACACTGAACTGTCAGTCACTACAGTTTGGTAAAGTGAAACTTTGGAGTTACCCTCACTTCTGGCAAACCATCAGCCATCTTCTCCCAGCTGAGACCACAATGAAGCTTCTCACACCTGCACATACCCATGCACACCTACATAGCAAAATGTAGCAGGAAAAATCGTATCCTATTCTTCTAGTGGGGCTGGGTTAATAGAAATAGCAAAAAAATCAGTAAAGCCTCCAAAAGTAGAGAAAAAAAATTTAGAAAAAACTGTTTTGTACATGTAACTACATTCACCCCAGGAGCAGGCCAGCAGTTCCAAGTTTTAAGTGCACAGCTAATATCTGTCATCTCTAAGTAAGAAGCTAGCTGAAAAAAAATGAATCTGTTTTTCAAATCTAGTTTATTTTGTGTCTTTGAACCTGAGATAAGCAGATAGGGTTGACTGATCAAATGACCAAAAAAATCAGTACTGGAATGAGGCAGTTTTATTGTTGTTATTATAGGGGGTTTATTTATTTTTTTTTTTTCTTTTCCTATGCTATCTTTAACAGATCAGGGAAATATAGGAATAGATGTGACTGTGTCTTCAAAATGTCACAACTTGGCAGGCAGCAGCTATTCAGTATGCTACTTCTTGTCAGATATACTTTGGTGTCCTGAAAAACCAGAGCTGGAGGCGATCTTCAAGAAGAACTTCCAGAAAGCTGAGGGGCAGTGCTGCATTTCTAATTCTAGAATAATTAGGTGGAAATTCTGCTTCTCCATCAACTGACTCTCAAAGAAGGTAAAGAGAACAAAATCTTATTGTGGGTGGGATCTGAGCTTATCTGAGCGGGGAACTTCAGCTGTTCCCAAACAAGATGCAATGGCTGAGATAGCATTTATGACCTGTAATTTATAAGTTATTTCTAGCTGATTTCCAGACATGCTAACCTGTGCAGAAATAGAGGGATGTAAGAATGATACTTGAGTGGGTTCTGACAAAGAAGTCCCAAAACTAAAGAAGTTACAACATTTAAACTGATTTTCAACAGGTCCTTTCTATAATTTCTGAGATTTTGAGTTTTGAGCAAAAAACTTTCACTGATGTTTGCTAGGTCAAATTATCACAGCCTACTTAACACTTTGAATTAAGGAGGTGCATCATACAACTGAACTCTAAGACACTTAATGGTCATCAGCTGAAACAAGTTATTTTGTCTAGAAATCATGCTGAGAAAAGGCTTAGACTTTAAGAGTCCAGCTCAATTAGAAGTGTGTCCTCCTGCAACCAGAGGCACACCCAAGCTACAGCCCAGCTCTGCACTGGGGTGAAACCACAGTGCGATGCCTGCAACTTCCTCTGTCAGTACTCTTCTTCTCTCCCTCTCTCACAGTGCTTTGGTTTTTATAGGAAGTACATCAGATATATGGGCTGAAAGGAAGTTGTTGATCCTTCCAGTTAGGTTATTGCTCTGGACAACCACACACATGGCAGCTTGCCTTGCTTACTTCAGATAAATTGGGGAAGTTGCAGACCACTCCTTTTCTCAGTGCTGAGCAATTCATGTTTCTGTTATCCAGGTCTTTCCCTCCTTGTCACTATCTTGCATGTTGGGACAAATACTTGAAAGTATTTGCAACCTTGTTTATGGGACGAACATAGAGCCCTTATAAGTGTAAAGCAATTACTGACAGCATGAAGGAGGCATTGCTTATTTAGTTTTGCCTGGCTCCTGAAGAGTCCAGTATACTTGGAGTTGCTATGGTCTCAGTGTTTCCTTAATACAAACCATAGAAGTAATTCAGCAAAGACCCCCTTTTCCCATCAGTTATTTTATTACAGAACAGTAAAGGTGACAAGAAAAAAATATGAAGAGAAGCAGTAAAGCTGAAACAGGCTATAAATTACAGTGGGTGTATATTCTGTTCTTCTACATGGTCCTATGGCTGGAAGGGATTTCATGGGATCGTTTAATCCATCCTCCTGTCCTGACAGGATGAATTGTACACCATGTCATACATGGCAAGAGCTTGTCTAATTTTCCTTTAAACATTTTAGTGATGGGGAGTCTGTGACACCTCCATTCAGTCTATTTTTGTGTCACTACCCTTAAAATTCTAAAGTTTTCCAGGCATCTGAGCTGGCTCTTCTATATTGTAGCATAATCTCCCTTTTTCTTAGCTTAATTCACCAGCCACTTGGACAAATTTTGTAGCAGAGCACCCTTGCATATTTGAAGGCCATTAATCTTACATTTCGTGGAAAGCTTCTTGCCAAGATTCTTTCAATCAGTCATGTTCCCTAGAGCCTCCTCTACACACCCATTTGGTCACCATCTTTCCTGAACTGCAACTCACAGATTTTCTATTGGAATAGAAAAAAATACAAATTATGAATTATAGTCCTCTATGATCCATTCACAGTATCCTGTAATCAATTTGTAAATAGCACAATGAACTCTTTATAGAAATTTTTATAAATACTTCTTTTATATCATTCTGGAACTTTCTGATAGTCAATAATCACAGTTAAAACATACTTTCCAGCTTCAGTTCTAAACATTCTCCATAGATTGTATTTATACTTTTCTAACCTCATGGTTGTAGTATTTGATATTATATGAAGTTATATTTGAAGTATCTCTTGTATTTTCTTTTTTTCAAGGTGGTCTTGACACTTGTGAAATTTAAAAATAAGACTGTTCAAAACACTTAGTAATTCCCTAGTGGGACTGTTCTTAAGTTGTCAATGTGGGTAATGTGGGTGGATGAGCTTAGTGGATGGGTAGTTTTCAGTGCCTGATTGCCCTGAATCTATGAAATGCAGTTCATTGCATCATCAGCATATGCCACTGTCTCAATGACCATTATTTTGCTTTCTTGAGAAAAATAGGTTTTACTTTATGGTGGATTTTAATGTACTTATTTAAACTGTCTTAAACAAAGAAAGGAAAAGGAACCGAGTGCATGTCTAACATAGCAGTTCCTCTGGAATTAGTATGCAGAGAATATGAAAGGAAAACAGCTAATCTTGTTTGCAACAAGAAGAATGCTTTACATCGAAAGTGAAACACTATCATTTCTGCAGATCTTTTACTTCACAAACAACACAGGCTTTTCTACATCAGGAATTTTGCTGGAGAAGAGGAAAAATGAAATAAAATTTAAAAAGGCAGGAAGATTAAAGGAGCATATGATGGCTGCTATAGAGCCTGGCAAAATCTGCTACACAGCAGGTCTCCCTGTGTCTGCTATGCCATACTCTGTTAAAAGCAGCTCCCAAGTGTGGTGAAGGAAATGTTAACATTCCTAATCTTGGATGCATTCAATGGTGTCATCTCAGTTTCATCAAAAACCCGCAATAAAATACATCCAGAACATTTTCTCTCATGAAAGCTTAGTGAAACACAGATGTTGCTGCTCCATATTTTCCCAGAGATCCTCACTAACTCCTTTCACAGAGAATCTGGGCTTCCCGTTACCCCATCACTGCCTCTAACAGCAGCCTGCCATTTCCATCAACATTTTGCTCTGCAGAATTGCTGTTATTGTGCAACACTGTGCTTTTCAGCACATTAAACTGGTTAGAACTGAGGCAGTAGAAACGTATCATTGCTATTGCTGGGGAAGAAAGCAGATGCTGTTCATATGCATACTAAGAAATGAGAAGAAAAAACTCCAACTGAAGACTGTTTTGAAACCTCCTTAGAGAAATGTGAAAAAAAGCAAAGTCCAAAAGGCAAAGAAATTATACTAATCAATATTCACCTTAAGCCTGTGAAAGAATGATCATGATCCATGCTGACATTATCAAAACCTTTCTTTCTTGTTCATGGACTTTTCAATAACAGGCTTATTTTTTCTCTCTCTGGAGACTGGAATAGCCAATTAAGGTTTTTAAACATCTATGTTTTTTTTCAGTAATCTGCAGAATGAATATAAATCATCTTACAGTAACTTACAGCACTGCTTCATGAAAGTCGTATTTTTATCTATTTTCTTCTGTGACATCTTGCAGTTTTCCTTAAAATCTGATTTTTTAAAAATCTCTACTGATTATTTTTTTCTTAGTTTTAATAGTTTTCTCCCTCAAAATATTTTGCATATGACTATTAGTTAACAGGCACATGCATTAACATAAATTTTGTGTACCTAAGCAAGTCCTCATTAATGAGCCTACTTATTAATTTAGAAGAACAATCACTTCTTAGATATGGAGTTTTGAAAATTATACTTTGTAACTTGAAAAACCTTTTTCTATTTGTAACTCAGCTGTCTGAGTCACATTCCACGACCTAACACTTAAGTGGCAGGGTACGTTAAGATGTATTCCTGTATTTGAATAGTTTAACAGGGAATTTTAAATCTGTATACTGTGGCCATCAGCATCAAGTGAGAATCTCATGGCTATCATGGTGACCAGTGAGCTCTCAGGGTAGACATTTCTTCTGACAAAATAAATAAATCTGTCCTGTCAGAGGGATAAACTGAGTTCGGGAAGCTAAGCAGCAGACCTGCTTAGACTTCTTAAAACTGGTGGTCATTCTGTTGGAGGTATGTGGAACTGGAAATTCCAAATCTATAATGATAAAGTTTTTCATACTGGACCTGGCAGCTTGAGGAAGACAGGGCTGCTGCTGCTCTGTGTCCCCAGATCCAGCTGGTAATTAGGCTGAAAAGTTATTGCCAGCAGGCACATACAGAGATGTCTGGCAGTGTAGGTCATTGAAAGACACCGAGAGCATTCCCAAAGCACAGGCAGCACCACCAGCCCTGTCCTGCTCCCCTGTCTGGCTGCAGGGCAGCAGACCATCCATGGCAGTCCAGGAGCACGGGGTGGATCCAGTCAGCAGTGAGGCTGCCCAGTCTCCCCAGCTGAGGGCACCTGCACATGTGAGCTCCCAAGGATGCAGCCCCAGGTCTGTGGCACCACAGGTTCACAGGCAGTCAGGCAGACAGAAACACACACAGAGGGGGAAAAGCCCCTTGCTGGAAAGCACTCTTGATTTTGATAAAACAAGAGGCAGACTGTGATGATCAAGCAAGACAGGGACAGACAACTGTACTGACTAGACCTTGTTTATGTGTTAATAGACCCTTTTGCTCCCTTCTTCCCTCTCAAACTCCCCAAATCCTTTCCTTTTTCTCATCTTTGAGTCCTCCCTTAAGAATCCCATAGAAATCCTATGCAATGCTAAAATGTTCTTCCCCTCATCCCATCTGTGATGTGTCTCACCCCTAGACAGGAACCATCCTCAGTCCAAAAGATGACTCAGAGAGTTGCTGCCAGTGACTCATGGTGACAATTTTCATGCCTGGACAGTGGGACTGAGGTTCTGCTGAACAAGGCCCAGAGAGGATTCCCTTCCCTCTGAGTCTTGAATTGGGATTTCCCCCCGCCTGATGTCCTTCTGTGCTCCTCTGGGTTTATGGCTGCAGGAACTGGTTTACGGTTTATGGCTGTGGGCTTGGAATTGGCTGCACAGGATGTTATTTGGGGTGTCTCTGCTCTATTGTCTCTCTGGGCCCTTTTGTGGGTATGCAGGAGAGCTTTTATCCGGTAACCTAACACGTTCATTTTGTCTTGTAACTACAGGGACCAAAAATTCAGTAAGGCTGAGAAAATCAGCTGTAAGAGAATAAAAGAGATCTTAAGCTTCTGGCTTCTGAGATATCCCAAGTGCTTTTTAAAAGTAATATACGATAGCTAGGGACATTCTACTACAGATATTATTTGCATGTTAGGCTGTTTTATCTCCCATCTTTCAAAATGCACTTCCATCACTACAGAAAATATATTTTTCTGTATTTCTTTGAAAAAGTTCAGGATGATAACATCTCTTGATTAAATTTTGGTAGATCACAGATATTTTCACCAAAATTACATCAGTTATCATCTTGTCTACATTTGTTAGTTTTGGGGGCGGGTTACTGAAATGTGATGATGGTGTGTCAATGGGTGCATTCTGATTCCTAAGCACTTTATAAAAGTAATGTTTCTGCATGTAAGTTTACAGTGTCACCTATAATTCCTCCACTATACCTTGACCAGCACATTTAACCTGTAAACAATGTGAAGCAGAAAATAGTCAATGATTCGTTGTGTAATTACAAGGCGATGCCATTAGCTTAGCAAATTCAGGCTAAGACAGGCTCTAGATTGCTATACATTCATGCAACTTCACTGATATTTCTACAGGCTGGAGAAGCAACTTGAGCAGAACTTGGCCCATGGCATGACTGACATTTCCCACAGCCGTGGTGCCACTTTGCCCACCGCTGTCCCCAGTGGTATTTCAGCAGAGTTCCTGAGCACCAAACTCACTCCACAGCTTCCTTGCACAGTTGTGGTGTGAGAGAACTCAGTAAAAACCTCCTTCATGTTTGAAGAGCTTAACAGAGTTTCCTAAGTGGCAAATGTGTTAGAAGTGAATCTGAGACACCTACCCTGGACTGCAAAGTAGTGTTAAAACCAAGAGGTAAGAAATGCTGTTAAGCACCTGAAAAAAATGGCCTTTTCTACTTTGCCCCAGACCATGCCATATAAATTCTTGTTCAACATTATATCCAGTGGGTGAGCAAGTGCTTCATAGGGTACATATGTTGTAAGTCATGTTATCTTTACCTGCATAACATGCTGAAAAGTGTTCCCAGCTGCAGTGCTTGAACTTTTAACTAAATTCCTCTAGCACAACTGAAGGTGTAGTTTGAAAACTAAGGCTTGAGTTGAATTGCAAGATAAGGGATAACTTGAAGAGATTATAGAGATTATACTATCGAAGTAACTGTCCTAAATTTTCTCAATAGGTATGTATGAAAGTGAGCTTTTGCAGTAGGTTGTGACTAGTACCCAGAACAACCCTTCCTTTTCTTCCAACACAAGTAACCTCAACTAATTCTCTGCAAAATGTAGTCATAGCTATTTTCTATTGACAGCAATCCTAACCTTGCTCCTTTTGAAAATGAAATGGGAAAAAGCAGGCAGAATGTAATGGAATTGCTGGAGCTGGAAGATAGACATAATATCAACGCCAGTAGTGGAGAACATACAATAGAATTTTCAACTATTGTTGAAAGGAACAATTCCAATCAAAAATTCAGATTTTCAATTATTATTGATAAGGAACTCGATCTTAACTCTTAACTTCAAAGGAAATACCTGTAACAAGCTGGCATTTTCCAACATGGTGAAAGGCAGGAATTTAAGGAGCAGACCCGAGGGAAGCAGGCTGCCTAGTGAGTTACCAACACCTACACACTGCAGCATTTTGATTTTTTTGAAAGCTTCTCACCCAGATACTATCCAGCCCCATCTGTGCTCAGCTTGAGAGCTCTGCTGCAGCCAGAGCTCAAAGCTGCAGGCCAAATTGGAGATGCATGAACTGATCAAAATTTCCTCTAATCCTACCTCAAGAATAAGTGACTGAAATGAATTCCATCAACTCTATACATTTGCAGCACTGCCCCAGCACATTCGAGCTGATTGGCTTATTGCCATAATGCTTTCAGAAATGTACTGCACTATAAATGCATGAATTCTTCACAGCAGTGCATTACAATCAAAATTCCTACACATCTACACCTGCTATTATTTAAATTGCTCACTGCAACTTCATTGAACATGGCACTTTATTACAATGGATGCTCAGCAAGAAAATCAAATAGAAGAGGACAAAGGGATAAAATTGCAAGAAAATGAGAGCACGTAATCAAAGGAAAAAATATATAACGCTCTGGGATCTTCACTCTTATCCTGACAATATTAAATCATTCTCTTCTTGTCGTAGGGGAGAATCGGAATGACTAAGAAGGCTAAATGCAAGTTTGCAATGCTGAAATAGACACTAAGGGGTGAAAGAAATCATGAGTGCTTAAAAATCATCATTGAGCCTCCCTGCAAAATTAGCATAACTAGGATTTCATTCCAAGTGACTAAAAGTGTCCAAAAAGAATTCCAAATAAGATTAATACTTCTTTTATTTTTAAACTCCTAATTTGGAGCACTATGTAAATCCTACCCTGCCTCTAGAGAGGGAGAATATATTCAAAACTATGATGTATATCAACTGTATTTTCCAGGGCTACACAGTCCAATGTCTCCACAGGGCCCATTCAGCAAGCCAGCTGCATGAAGTCTTCTATTTTTATAAGGCAGCACAGGCTTGTGGCTCAACTGGGGTTTTTGGTTTCTTCCCTAATATGTGGGCCCCTAGTGGCTACCTTTCTTTAGATGCAGCTTCTCAGTCAGAAGAATTAACTCTTCTGAGAGGGTGTGATTCTATCAATATTAAAGCTTCAGGAATTGTCTGCTTTTGATAGCAATTTTATTTGAAAGGAAATCTATTCTTTTTTTATAGCCAAATATCCTTCTTAAAGGCATTGAAATAAGATGCATTTTTTCAAATTGCTTGTGTCAATTTGTTTTTAATTTTACATTTTGCTTTGATAAGCATCAGTATAAAGTAGCAGGATGTAGGTTTGGTTAACAGACAGCATTCTTCCCCTCCTCCGCTAACTGAGCTCCTCTGCAGATTGTGTAAAAAAAATTTCTGTGTTTGATTTACAATCAAAACAAAGAAAAATTTGAAATTCTCCCTGGAACAGAATTTCTGGATTTTATATAGCTTTACCATTGGACTTATCTTTCACTAATGGCAGGTAAAATATTTGGACACACTTGGAAAGTATTTTCCTTTGGATAGTCTCTCCAATATATTACTCTCGGTTAGCCAATATATTACCTTAATTTCGCCTCTCCCAGGCACAGAATCATGGAGTAAGAGAAATTGTTTAGTTTAAAATCTGTGGTGATAAGGTTTCCCATGGCACATTAACACAAACAATAATAACCACCTTTATACTGACTCTTCAAAGTCCATCTGACTGTACTCTTTTCTATTTAACTACCCAGTTTATTTCTAAAAACAAAAAAAAAGTTAGTGAAATCTAAATTCTATACATATCTAATTTCTTACACCAACTAGCAGAGAACTGCACGATTGTGTAATAATTTGATGTACGCCTCTTCCTTCCCTACTTTCACCCCCCTTGTTTATGAATCCATCCATGTTCTCAGATATATAATGGGAACACATCATTCTGTGATATCTGTCACTGTTACACTGCTGTGCTGTTTTTGCTGCTGACTGTTCCTGAAGACTCAAAGACCAGAGTCTGTGCCTACATTATAAATCTTGGGCTGAAAGGACTAAAGCTCAAGATTTTTTGCATTAAGAGAAACAGTTTGTCCCTATCTGGATATCAAATGCAAATATGTCAGCAGAATATGTCAGACTCCTCAATTACTAAATATAAATTCTTTCTATACCACATACAAACGTTCTATATCTCAGCCCTTTCCAAGTCTTTTTCTATAGGCAGTAGTCTCGTTATTCATAGCTTAAATTGCAGGCATTTATGTCTCAGTAATGTTCAAGTAATCAACTTGAAAACTGAAATACTTCTCAGTTTTAGTACAAGCCTCTCTCCAGGAGCTGAAATTAGGCTGATGTTATATTGCCACAAAAAAAAAAAAAAGAAAAAAAAAAAAGAAATTGACAAGTCGCTTTGTTGTCTTTGTATTTGGTAAAATCCTTGCTATATTTATTTACTCCCAGCCCTGCTCCCCATTTCTAAAGTACCCACAGATAGATCAAATACTTGACATCTGAATTGTTTAAACTTTACCATGAAAAAAAAGTGATATTAATACTTGAACAAATACAATCTGTGACTTGGCAATAAAAAGGGGCTATAACTGAGATATATGAATTGCTAAACATAATTTGAATCATGCATACGAACTTAATGGATCAGCCTATCAACAGATCATCTCCTGTATGTCATTTGATGCATATTAGCTTTATGCACTACTGCTTCAGCTGCTATTTCATTAAAATGTTTACTGATGTTTAAGGTATATTAATTCACAACTAAAATTAAAGTTCTTACAAGCTCATATTCTTTTCCCTTCAGCATTGTAACTTGTGTAAAATTTATTTCCTTCAAAGTTAAATGCAAGAAGATAATGATGATAGTGTTGTAACATTTGTGATTATGTAGGTATATTTTTTTTTTCTTCAAAGTTTTTTAATTTAAAAATCAAAAATGGAAAAAATTCAGGACCTCCTTTTTAGGTTCTTTTCTGAATATTATTTTTTAAAAATGTGTGGTAATGGTAGAATTGGAAACCAACAGAATTGACCTGAGCCAGGGAACACATAGACATAATTATTTCACTCGGATCCCCTGTATTTTTTAGGCCTGAAGGAGAATTAAAATAGATATGTGGAATTCATACATATAT